>JAWZYV010005893.1:0-600000 GCA_038373885.1 Cheiracanthium punctorium | reverse complement strand
AAAAATTATCTCGTTAATTCTCAAAAAGTTACACTTTTTGAATTTGTATATGAACCCCGAACGAAAAAAATTCAAATTAGTAAAATGTGTTCCATACCCTAATGAAGTAATGTACAAATTTTGAGAACTATATCCTGAAAAGTGTCAGCGATATGAAGATGAAATATAAGCAGACTTAAACCACATTTCAATGGCTATCGAAGAGGAAAAATTACGTCAGATGATCACATTTCAAGTGTCGTACAGAAATACGAAAGTAAACAATATTTTTGCACTCTAGCAATAAACTTTCACATTCACATCCATGTATAGGCTGAAATTTTGTGCATCACCTCATTAGTGCATAGGACACATTTTACTAACTGGGAACTTTAAAGCGTGTTACTATCTTTTGGGGTCACCCAAAAATATATATATAATGCAAAACAGCTAAACATACGTAATATGGATATACAAACAATAACCATCGAGCAAAATAAATCACAAAAAGAAAATGCAAGAAAAATCCAGAGCTTTTCAAACAAAATGGGATTGCATGCCGTAATACTTCCACCGTTACCATGTTAGATCTTGTAAGCCTAAACATCATGTAAAGCCTCACAACATATACCTAAGATGTGGATATGCAATGGAAATTTCCAATAACAAGCTCAGTGCGACCGCTTGTACGTTGCAAATTAATAAGAAAACAAAAATAGCAAGTTTTCTACAGGTTGCATGGCAAAAAGTGACATGACAGTCAACTGGAACTATAGTTATTGGAACTTTCCGCCTAGTCATTGGAACTATTGGTGGAATTCTCCGCCGGTGGTTCACGAAATCGTCGGTTGTTAGCTACCAACTGGGCAGAACCAGTTGTTTGGTTACCGACTGCGATAACAACTCCGGAGGGAAACGGGAGGTCTTTTAGCCAATCACATGAACCCCTTGACGCTCCTCCTTAAAACTCCACCTCAAGGCGGGGCAAAGTTAACGACTGCGAGATATTAACGACGAGCGGAGAATCCAGCTGTATAGTCGTTGGAACTCAACCTAGTCGTTGGAACAACCTAGGTTGTCTAGGTTGTTCAAAGTCATGACAGTCAACCTAGGTGCACGACCATTGCTATTGAGAAAAACGTGGGAATGACCCAATCATGGTGGAACAGTCCAAAGTTGACACTCATAGTTGACGTGATTTCAAAGTAAGGTGTCGGCATTACAGAAATGGAAGTAACAGAATGTTATCAGCATGAACCATGTAGCTAAAATAATAAATAATAAATAATATAATAAAAACAATTAAATTTAAAAAATTTAAAAAAGGAAAGAAGTAGATTAATACTAATATTCAAGTGTAGCTAACCAAGTGAACAATAAAGTAGGGGCTAATATAGCTACATTTTACAGTAGGAATATAAAAGGGGTGAAAAAGGTCAAATCATATAATAAAAATATCAAATTTTATTTCGATTATATCTTAGAACTTCTACAGTATGTTTATAATGCACATACCGCTCTAGGACAGTTTATATATATATTTAAACACAACTCATGACTATATTTAGTGGTTTTCAAACAGCATCAGCAAGCAAAGTCTTTCGTCAGAAGGAGTTGAAGATTAGGGTGGGCAGAAAAATTTCATTTTCTTATTTCTATGTTGTAATAGCGAAGAAAAGTTACGAATTACATAGACAAAGAAAAGGAAAAAAAAATTTCAAAATCGGTTGACATCTTCCAGGTCGCGCATAGGCCCTAAAGTTTGACAAAATATGAAGAAAAACTTGATTTTTGCGATTTTTTTATTTTTTATTAGAGGTTTTTGTAATGTAATAGTTTGTAATTTCTTCAAAGAGAGCCCAAAAACATTGTGTTTTAATTTTGTTTAGATCAGTTGACATCTTACGGTCGCGCATAGGCCCTAAAGTTTGACAAAATATGAAAAAAACTTCATTTTTGCGATCATTTTTTTTATTTTTGAATTAGATGTTTTCGTAATGTAATAGTTTGTAACGTTTTCAAACAGAGCCTAAAAATATTGTGTTTTAATTTTGTTTAGATCAATTGATATCTTCCGGTCGCGCATAGGGGTTAAAATTTGCCAAAATACTAAAAACTTCACATTTTTACGAGTTTTTTTTCTATCTTTAATATACTTTTTTAACGTAATAGTTACAGTATTTTTATTTTTGAACATAAGAGCGCAGTGTTGTATTATGGTGTGAATAAATTAACAACTTCCGGTCGCGCAATGACCCCAATGCCATATAAAAAACAGTACCTGAAAGAAGGTAGACATGATATGGTGGGTGTAACGTCTTGGGTGTGGAATGGTAGAGTTGAGAATTACTGCTAAGTTCCGTTTACAGGATAATAATTTATTCATTTACAATTTTAAAGCAATCTTGATTAAATATGATGCTATATACAAGTAAATAACAGTTCATAGGACTTCCAATAGAAGACTAGTCCTTTCACACGGGCAGAGCCCTTCTGTCCACAACCGGACTTGCAAAAAAACAGTTTACAGGGCAGCGCCCTACAGTCCTTCAATCGGACTTCAAAAATTTGTCGGCGGAGGACCTCTCTCTAGCCTCATCTCTTCAGCTCTTCGCTCTGAACTCCCCAACTCCGGGGCTCTCTTCCGGTTCTTTCCCCCCCCCTCATATTTTCATAGATTCCTTATTGGATATATCTAAAGACGGGGGTGGATTCAAGGATCCCCATTGGTCCGTACATGGCTCCTGTACGTCTCCGCTAGAAGGCACCTTCAGGTCCCACTCACGTAGACGCGATCAATTTCGGCAATTCTTTGAGTGGGGGGTTCCTTTGTAACAAACTGTCTGGAAAGGCGACAGCAAGTCTGCCCTTTTGTGCGGATCTGGGAATCTTATTTGGGTGATGACAGTAACAACAGGCATGGTACTTTTCGACTTGCTCTATATTTAAAAAGCTCAAATATTACAGCTTTTATAAAAAAGAAAGTACTTCAAAGACTGATTTGAAGAATCTTATAGATTGTTCATAAGTGAAGAAAGCCCTTCACTTAAACTACAAGAACTAGTTTTGTTTATATTGAAATCATACATGCCAATGTGGTTTACTATCAAACAAATAAACACTTTACAGTCCGCGTGAAACTTATTTTCCAAGCAATACAATGTACCATGTATTTGCCAAAACCTTTGCAAGATGTTGTCGACCCTATGATTGTACGGAATGTTTTTTTGCCCACCCAGAACACTTACTATTAGCCATGACTCAAGATGACAAAAAACACATAAGAGAGCTCGGACTTCGAAGAATTCTGAAGGCAAGGCAGATAGATGCCAGAAGGAAAATAGTAAGAACATTGACGCCACCAGAAATAAACCTCAATGCGCAAGAGTACTCAGAAATGATCAAGTGGACGGATTGTGAATTATCTTCTCCTCCATTGTTGGCAGAAATCACTGACGAGGATATCAAATCGAACATCGACAGTGACTCAATCCTTGACTGGAACATCAAGCAATTCCCAGTTCACACGCTGGCTATTGAGTGCTGTGTAAAACTCGTCACGGGAGCCTCAGGAAAAGTTTCTGGAGATGAATCCCGAGAGGGGTTTATAAGAACCACCCTGCTGTCCAGATCATCCATGCCTAACTTCAGCAGCAAATCAGTCTTCAAAGTGCTTTCCTTTCTATAAAAGAAAGTTTATTGTTAAAAACTGTACTGTAATATTTGAGCTTTTTAAATATACTGCAAGTCGAAAAGTATACCATGCCCGTTGTTACTGTCATCACCCACCATGTCATGTCTATCTTCTTTCAGGTAATGTTTTTCTATAGCATTGGGGTGATTGCGCGACCGGAAGTTATTAATTTATTCACACCATAATAAAACATTATGTTCTTGAGAGCTCTCAAAAAAAATACTGTAACTATTACGTTAAAAAAGGTATATTAAAGATAGAAAAAAGAAAAACTCGTAAAAATTTTTAGTATTTTGGCAAATTTTAGGCCCTATGCAGGACCGGAAGATATCAATTAATCTCAACAAAATTAAAACACACAAATAGGCTCTCTTTGAAAACGTTATAAACTAATACATTACGAAAACATATAATTCGAAAATTAAGAAAATAATCGCGAAAATGAAGGTTTTTTTTTTCATATTTTGTCAAGCTTTAGTGCCTATGCGTAACTGGAAGATGTCAACTGATCTAAACAAAATTAAAACACAATGCTTTTAGGCTCTATTTGAAGAAATTACAAACTATTACATTGCGAAAACCTTTAATTAATCTTTTATTTTTTTTAATCGCAAAAATCAAGTTTTTTTCATGTTTTGTCAAACTTTAGGGCCTATGCGCGACCGGAGGATGTCAACCGATTTTGATAATTTTTTTTTTTTTTTGATGTTGTTGTTGTTTGTTTGTCTATGTAATTCTCAACTTTTCCGCGCTATTACAACGTCGAAAAAAAAAAACATGAGAATTTTCGGCCCACCCTATTGAAGATAGCATAATATCAGTATTAGATCAGTCAACATAATATCAGTCTGTTTTGCAAGTCCACAGACGGGCTTTGTAAAGAACTACAAAAAGAGGTGTAAAATTTGCAATGAAGAGGTGCGGCTGTGATTAAGAATTAAAACAATGATTTTTAATGTTTTTTTTAAATCAAAATTGCACGTTTCCTGAGAATAATCCCTTTATGAGAGCAACTTATGAGTTGCAATCAAGAAAAAAGATACTGAAACTAAATTGAAAGTAATTTGAAAGGATATAGTTGTCTGAAAAAGGTAAATCATTCTCAGTAATATGCGCTCTATGTGAAGATGTGGCGAAAATCCTTGCACAGCTACTCACTCGGAGAAATTTTTTAATTGTTTAGTATTGATTTCGAATATAAATCAAGCGTAGAGACGTGCAAAAATTTCTTTTAGAACCTCTCTTACTTTTAATATCCAGTAATCATTAAAATCTAATTCGTAACATACAAAGTATTTAAATGATAAGAATTCAGAACACTTGACAAATTGTACGATTATTGCAGCTAAACAGGCCTAATTAAAGTTACCTTTAACTGTCTTGACAAGAATTTTTAAAATACAAGTAAAACCAAAATTTTTCCGAAATTTTAACGCATTTTGAGGCAAATTAAGGCGATGTCACACAAATTAACAATTTTTTATGTAAACATAGTATCTCCAGTGGTATTTCATCTGAAATATCTATCATAGAAAGCGGGGGAGGGGGGTGATTTTGTTAAAAATATCAAAAAATCGCCATTTTGCAAATGGGGATCAATCCCCATTTTGCAAATGGGGCCAAAAATGCAAAAAGTTTTTATGCATTTTTGGCAAATCAAGGAATTGTCCCATAAACTTTAAATCTTTTATGTGAACTTAATGCACCTAATTTCCCCTTTTTCCACACTTCTCAACTTCCATAGCAGAAAAAAAAATCATTCACCCTCATGCAGTATATATTTGCCACTCTAGATCGCATAAAGCATAAAATTATGACTTTCTGGAGGCAGTAGTTGTTTAAGTTTTAAAATTACTAATATTTAGGCATTTTGTTTTTTTAGCAAAAGGAAACTTAAAATTTAAAGACTGTAAACCAAATTCTAAAATTTATTTTTTTAAATCGCCCTAATGACCCAAATCTCGGAAATATTTTGTGCGCCTTTCTGATTACAGGTAAAACTTGTAATAATAAAAGTTGTATAAAAGCAATTATAGTTAAGAGAAAATGTGCTTTAAATAATACTTTCATGCTTGATAGCTCAAAAATAATGTAAAATGTCCATAAGTATTATATGTGTAGATATATTGCAGTAAAAACTGGAAGTCATATACGGAATTTATGAATTTTATGTTGGAATTACAGAGTCAACACACAAAAAAAAATGAAAACACTTTTGTATAATTGCCTATGAATTATTATCTGATTATTCCAGGAGGTTTGTTCCTATCGAGCAAGCAGCCAATGTCTTCGCATTTACAGGACATGGGTAAGTAATTTACTTACAGTTTTGAAAGACATGTAGTTACACTCGGTGTCAGCACCTGATTTATTTAGAAGGTGCCGCTGAGTGGCAGATTTTAATAGTAGTGAGGTCTGAAAATATCTATTAGTTCAAATTGGTAAAACATGTTCACCTGTCCCTCGATTTAAATAGTAGATACCTTCCTGGAAAAATTCTGCAATCAGAAACCGTGTAAAATAAAACGAAAAATTCAAGCACAATAGAAAAATGTATTTGATTAAACTGTAAACCATATAAATTGCTCTGTGATAGTTTATTAACACTGTATACGGTAAGAAAACCCAATTTCATTTCAAATAAAAATAATGAAAGAGTTTAAAGATAAATAACCTTTATAACAATTTCAACTGAAAAAACAGAAAATTGAAATTGACACTTGAACAGTAAAAGTTAATAAAGTGTGATAAATTTGAAATCGAAAATACAAAGACTTGACATATTCTGAATCAAAGAGTGTTTTATGCGTATCATACCGAACAGGGACTGATTTCCGACAGGGCATTCGGGGCAAGCGCCCGGGGCCCTAACAAAAAGGTTGGCCCTAAATTACTCTTTAAGTCTAAAAATTTGCAACTTTTGATTTTAATTTAATATAATAGACAGAACTAATTTTACGAAAAAAAGTAATAATAATTTATCTGTTGTTATTTCAAAGCGCTATAACATTATTACTTTTTTAAGCTAAACGGTGCAGTCTCAGACAATTATTCAGAACAAACTTAATAATTTAGACGTGGCCTGTGTAAATAATAATGTGTGCTCGTCTCGAGGAAACCGTAGAGCTGATTTTCAATTGGAAGAAATACTCTGACATAAAAATTAGAAAAAGTAATATCAAAAATATTCTGTAAAATGTTACTTGAAAAATACAAAATGCAATGAACAATCGAAAATTAAATAATACAGTTAAAATATTATTATTTTACATAATATTATTACGAACTATTGCACTTCATTTTGCATCTTGATTAAATATCTAATCATTTTTATGCTGTTATAGCATCCTTCTTTGTACGGTGTGATATGCAAGTTGTTTTGTAGAGTATAAGAAAGTTTTTGCACGAGAGGCCCTCCTATGAAGTTTTTGCCCTGTGCCCCATCTCAGAAAATCGGTCAATGTATACAAATGTATGGATAAGTCTGACGTATGAATTATTAATGTTGTATGAGAAAGTCACGCAGACGAAAAAAAAATTTGGAGAGGGCCCTAAACCTAGAAAAGATAGAATTTCTCGCAAAAATTTTTTATTCCATCAGAATAACAAAAGCCCAAATTTTCGAGAGAGGCCAGACCCCCGTGGAACAGACCGTGCTATGAGATTATTACGGGATGTTGCTTTGTATTTAGTTGTAGTGAAACAAGATTATTGTGTTTGTTTTGCGTAAATAAATAAAACTTCATGAAATATAGCTATATTCAATTTTTGTTAATCTATACGAATTCTTAATTCTACAAAACGTAACAATGCAATCTTTTAATTTATAAACGCAATAGCAGCTCTTCGGACAGAAAAAATCAAACATATATGTGTATATGTATATATTATATATGCATTACTCATAAAAATAAAATTAATTCCATTGTTGCGGACTTCCAAAAAATGCCAAATTATTTGACTCGTAACATAAACTTGCCTTACAAATACTACTTGGGATAATGTACAGGGTGTCCACAAAAGATGGTAACACGCTTTAGCTTTTTTCTGTTGGAGATAAGTGAGGAATGTAAATTTTTAAAAATATCCGAAATAAGGTAAGAATAAGTTCCTCTGGTTAGTTTTCAAAAAGGTACAATTTTGAAAATTGTATACAGCCTCAATACAAAAAATTTCCGATAAGCAAAATGAGGTGATGTATTAAATTTCAGCCTTTCATCATGAAATGTACAAATATATGAAGAGATATATTTAAGAAAAGATGATATGGGACTATGAATTTTAATGTGAGCGTTTAACCCACTTGTGCCTGGATATTTTTGCGACTTTCTTCGATTTTCACTGATACCAGCAATAATAGATAAATTTCTGATGTCAACTTCTTGAACAAGGGATGATTTCTTTTAAAATAATTATGCAATAATTGAAATATCAACATACTACTTGGTCATGTTAAAATGTTTTGTAGAGTTGAGGCTCAATACTCATGAATAAAGGCTAGGAAAAATAAATAACGTTTTCGACCAATAGCGAAAATGCCGTCCCAAAAAAGGGACGCTAGGCATAAATGGGTTAATGCTAGATTGCAAGAAATTATTTCTTTCGTAATTTCTGCACGGTCCCTAAAACGTGATCATCCGACGTCATTTTGTCCTTCGAGAGCCCTGAGATGTGGTTTAAGTCAGTATATTTTATCTTCATACCTCTGAGACCTTTCATGATGAAAGGTTGAAATTTTGTACATCAATTCATTAGTGTATGGGCACATTTTACTAACTGGGAATTTTTTTTGTACAGGGTTCGTATACAAATTTAAAAGGTGCAACTTTTTGAAAATTTACGAGAGAAATTTTGTATAGCGTAATCTTTTTTAATACCTTATTTGAACATTTTTTTCAATTTACGTTGCCCACTTATCACTAATACAGGAGTTAAAGTAACGGAACATTCATAAAATACCTTTTAATTTTATGGAACCCCACATCATATGATTACAAATCAAACACACTCCAATTTAAATAAGAAGAAAAACTTCTATTAGAAATATTTTAAAAGTAAAGCATTTTAAGCCTTTACTTTAACTTTTAATGCATAGAATGAAATTGTTTCACTGTTTTTCTTATAATTGCTTTATAGTTCGATATTATGTGCGATAGTTGTAGCCTCTGCAGGTAACATCCGGTTTCGACCTGAATTTGTTTTTTGTAAGTGCAAGCTGAAAAATTTGTTTGACACCGATACGTTCTGACAATTGAGCGCAAATTTAAGGCCTTTTTGACTGCTTCAAGGTATTCAATCCTAAGGCCAACCCAAAACTGATTCACAAAGACTCAAATGTGTGTTTTAATGTAGGTGAACTCTGAAGATCTATGAATGCTTCGTAATCCAGGACGGTTGGCATCGCGATCGCGGTTTGACTTATGATGATAAATGGATTTTGCACCCATACGTTATCAATATCACTATCCAGAAAATAATTTGAAAAAGATTTCAGAAGGTTTACCAACTGCCCAATTATGATATTTCTCATTTCATTTGGTAATTCCAACGCGTATCCTTGTAGAAAGTTGTCCTTGTGTAAAAGTGCTGTGTACGCCCCTGTACTTTAGTACAGGGGCGTACTTAGGGTTTTAGCGACCCTGACAGACCATATTTAGCGGCCCAGGACAAAAAAAATAATAATTGCAGGTCTTTCAAATTTGTCTACTTACTAAATTGCGGATCTTTATCTGCCCTTCCCCTACCCCCAGTAAAATCCTGCTGCTGCTACAGACTCAAATTAAGTGAATTTGGTTAATTAATTGAGATTTTAATGAAATACATTTCCAGTTTGTAAAAACTGCATTCTAGCTACTTAACCATGCTGTAAATTTGAAAAAGAGAGCTATACACAAAATTACAAATTCTGTATTTTTCCTAAGGCTATGCTTGCTGATGTGCAGTTTTCAGTTCTAAGATCAGGAAGTTTATTTGACTACTTGATATCCAGGCATTCGATAGCTTTTAAGCGGCCTTAAATTTTAGCAACCCTGGGCAGTTGCCTAGTTTGCCACCCCCTAATCAAAGCTGTGCTAAAGTGGAACGGGCCGCTGGTGGGAGTTGGGAGATATAACTGCCGCTGCATATTAGTTTCCCGCGTCGAGTGGATAGCAAAGAATATGCAGAGCCATTGCTAAGACATTTTTTAGGAAGGAGGAGGGAGATGTCGATAAAATTTCTTCACCAATTTTGCCAACTAGGTATCTAATTTTACCAAGTTTAATAGAATTTTGAGAGTGTAGGGCGGAGGAGCCCCACTTTACCACGGTCCCTGAAAATGATTGGAATGGTCAACAGAAAAGGTTGCTAATGACCGCAGTCTTTCAGCGTCCTCATCGGACGATTGAAAAAAACTTCGCACTGACTGGCAATTGCTAGCTATGAGCAGGTCTGCAAAAGGATAATGGCGTCTTGATTTGCACCTGACTGTGAAATCATTTAACAGCTAGAAATACTAAATAATTCTTCAGAAACCTGGTGAATTTTCCATGGTACCCTTAGGTTCCGGTTAGGAACCAGTTTAGGAATCTCTGCTCTAATAGATAAAGAATTAAAGCGTGTTACCACCTTTTGAGAACACCCTGCATGATGCAAAATGATGATCTCAGCATTACTTAAGATTTAAAAAAAGGTAAAATGTGTTTTGCAGATAAATGTATTCAGTGTCATAATGCTTCATTTCCACAGAATAAAGTTTTTTTTCTTTTAAGTTCTAAAGACAAAATTTTATTCCAACAATTTTAAGTTGGTTTCATGTTTTTTAACAAGAGCTACGTGCTCCTTAATTATAAATTAAAGGGGCGATTAGTTTGTCCGTTGCAAGAGAAACAACACTAAAATCGAACCTCATTTTATATCGGACAAAATAAACTCATCTTTAAATTTAGAGTTAAGGAGCATATAACTCTTGTTAATAAACTTGAAACCAACAAGTGCCATCGCCATCATTGTTGCGATGCCAACCATACTTTCGACTTTAGTTCAAGTAAACTTAATTGCAAACCCCGTTACCCCAGTCAATTAGATTTTCTTTAAGCTTTCAATATCCACAAAAAAATGACTGGGTAAATTATTTGCAGGGTCACTCAAGAGACTTTCCATACATCAAGCTCTATAGATACCTTCAATTCATTAAAATCAGTGGTCGATCATTATTTCTACTAAATTCCAATTAGATATTCCAGTTTAATGAAGCAGAAAAGACAAACAAAGCTAATTCATAGATTATGGAACATTTTTAACAAATTAGAACTTAAATATGGCAATGCATGTAAAAAAAAAAAAATATGTCTTAAGGTTTTCAACTGATATCTGTATCGTAACCGCATAAGGCATTTTGCTTGCAGTGTCAACTTCAAAAATTTTCTAAGGCTGGAAACATGCAGAATTTTATTTCATGCATAATTCATGAATCTTCTTTCAAATTACCTAATTCAGATGCTGGTATATACACTAGTGACCATTAACCGCTTCGTTCCAGAGGTCCACATGTGTGGACCTGTTTGTTTCCACTGTTAAACCGATTCTTTAAGCTTTTTTCTAGTTCTGAATTGACGTACATATGCTTGGATGCTTTAATTTTGATAAATGATTTTAACAAATGTGAATTTGTAAATCCTACACACTGACACACATTTTGTTTTTGTTGCCGTTACACAAAATAATATTTGAATATTATTGAAATTTCAAAAGTTGAATTTCTGAATATATTTTTATTGTTTTTTAAATTCGTGCACCTTAAAAGAACTTGTAGGACACCATTTGCCTTTAAAATTATCTTTACAGTCTTCATTTCTCTGTGGTAGTAACTTTAAACTACTGAAATAGAGGTTGAGAATTAGGCTTTTATTCGAAAAATTATTTGAAAATACGCTTTCTGCTTGTCGTTTTTAAGTGTGGTAGGTTTTTAAAAATGATACTTATTGTGCGAGTATATTATACTGAAAATAACAAGTGACTAAATTTTCAAGAAATCTGTAAGCAAGGATTTTGAGCAATCAGAACCCAGAACAATTTCTGACATCGGTAACAGCTCTTATACGCTGGGCAGTAAGTCGGAGTTTAGATGGACAGCACATGTAGTTGAAACACGATGGCACAGTTCATCGACTTTAGTGACTGGCGTATAGTTACGAGCCAGTCTCTCTGAAGTTATTGACTAGGCGTTTTCTAATAGTAAGAGGTATACGTGATGCTCAGGCCAGAAGCCAAACATTTTTTGTATCAAGGAAAGTCCGTACTGTTCCAGACCCTTGCGGTTGTAAATTATCCTTCTCAAACGTATCGTTTTGTCAGGGTAGAATAAAATGTATATCCACAGCTTTAACACACCAAATATGGAATGGCCGCGGTTCAAAGTGCCGTCAATGTGTACAAGAAGTGACCGTGGCGTATATCCAATGGCATCCCATACCATCACTCCAGGTGAACGGTTAGTATGACGATATCGAACACACACTGCCAAGTGCGTTTTCCACGATGCAACCTAACAGATACGACCATCATGATGCTGTAAACAGAACCTAGATTCTTCTAGAAAGACGTCACGCTGTTGCTTTTTCCAGGTTTGTAATTGACGATACGATTGAAGGCACTCCAGACTGTGTTGTATCTTCGAGGGAAGCCGAAGCCATGGTCGCTGAACTGGATTTAAACATCGTCAAATTGCTCGTGAAGACATTCATTGACCAGCAAACGACCCCACTCTTTGACTCAAGGCTCTTAAAATGGCTATACAATCCATTAAGGATATGATACAACATGTCTGCCAGATCTGTCTTCTCGGTGGTAGCAGAACTTAGAGATATGGCATGGCGTTCCGTACGACAGTCCTGAACTCATCAGTTCTACATTTTGCAGACAGTAATGGGATCTTAACCGACACGACAGCAGTAATGCAATCGAAACCTCTTTAAGCGAAATCCGATGCAGCGAAAATCTTGCTATAGCGAAGACTTTAGTAATCCCCAAATCAAATTACAATATGAAGATACAATATCGGTACAGCGAAATTTCGTTAGAGCGAAATGATTTCTCTGGTCCCTGGGACTTTCTTTAAAAGGGGATTCGACTGTACTGACATACAATAAACCGCAATCCCGGAAGGTTATAATATGACCTCTATCACTCAGGCATGTGCTTCTAACCATTTCTTCCTCTCACAAGACAAATCACAATAACCTTTCAGCAAGTAAGAATGTTCAAATGCGATTTGTGAATGAAAAAAATGCTACGTATGAAAAACAATTTCTGCATTTAAAAACATTGTAGATGTCGCGACCGGTGGCGGCGCCCGCTTTACATTAAGGAATTTGAAAGCTAATTATTTACATATAGCAGCATCTTTTAACTGCTGTGTAAATTTAACGCGTTTAGTGTGCCACCTTCTTAGTGTAGCAATTTTATTGGTGAGTAGTGTATATATTTCATTGATGAATACTAAAATATTAAAAGGATCCCAGTTTAATATATGAACAAAAAAGAGGAGACAGTTTGCGTTTACGAGAGTTAAGTGATCGAAAGTGACCATGTTCACTGAAAAAAAGAAGGTTTCTACATGAAAACAAAGCAAACAAGTCAAATATTCGATGGCAGAAATTCGACTACATCTTCTGTAGCCCAAATATGCACTTGAGGTTCTATGCTTATTGCAACCACTTACCTAGGTTTCAGTTGGCTGTTTGATAGCAACTCAAATATTCATACACTGGATAGAGGTTTCCATTTGAGAAGAATTTCCCCTCTTCAATTTCATGGGCAACAAGCTCGAATGATCCATACAGGCATGGGCAATTCCAAATACCGCAGATGTTAACACCAGTACCAGCATGCTGTTCTACTGACAGTATCTGCCGGCGGGACACGAATTGTGCTTAAAATGCATTTAAATTTCTTTCTGCTGGTCACTTTTATTAACAATAGTAAGTACCTTTCGTGAAAAAAATTAAACAAAATTTAAATACAATGTGACTAAGGAAAATTTAACTTTGGCACTTATTTGCTAGCATGTGTTTTGAATACATTTTTATTCATTGTAAAACGTTTACTTGTGAATCGTTCTCATTCAGTCTTTTGTGAAAGAACATGATATCGTGTCGATGCAGGAAGATTTGATTTTCCTCCTCGAACGCGTAAAACTGCTGAGTAGATATTTTAATTCGGTTCGATTTACATAATAATAGATTTATTTTGTATTAAAATGTTTTGGTGATTGTGAATGACAAAGAAGCATGAAATGTTTTTATGGCAGTGAATAGCAAATTTCCTGAAAGCAGCCGGCTAGCCATTGTAGTAAAACCCATTTAATAATTGTAACTGCAAACATGCTCAGGGATTACTGATATTATTCAGCATTTTAAATCCGAGACTCCTTGTGTCTCTTTTACAGCAAAGTAGTTAAAAGAACCTCTCTAAACAGGAATGTACAATACCCTACTGACAGTAAAAGTTACGTCGTGCTATACTGAACTTAGAGAATTTTCCGATAAAAATTGAATTGTGACCTAAAATGAACTTCACTTGTAATGCAGATAGCTCCATTGGAAACAGTAACTAAAATTTTTGTGAGAAGTAGTTAAGTAATGTCTGTTGAAAGACCTATTAGCTTGACGTGAAACATTTTATTTAATTGTTAGAAAAACTTTTTGGAAGATGTGGTGTTATTCACCCGTATGCGATAGAACGTGATTTCATGTTGACGAACTTCAGCTATTTCCTTTTTGAATACATAGACCTTTTCAAGAAAAATTCACAATTTGATGTACATAAAAGTTGATTCGCTTTATAGCTAATGTTTTGACGATGGTGAATCACAGGCGCCATGAGAGCAACCTTTTAGCTATAAGATTATAATAAAACTTATTTGTTAACCGTATATTAACGTAGTTAATTTATTATTTAGTGGCTTAAATTTTCAGTTAAACTAAAAAATTATATTTTAATCCTTTATTCATGTCAATTAATAATTTTAGTTAAGTAAAATATTATAAAAATTATAAGCTAAAATATTAATGGTTTTCTTAACTTCCGTTAAACAGAACTTACATTAACTATAGTCCGTTACATAAGTTGTTGGCGTGAGTTTGAACATTCCTTTCCGTTTTCTTCATAAAACATTAAATCCTTGAACCAACCAACCTACTTGTTTTGTTTTCCTTGCACCAAATTCAAGCCTTTTCTATTATCAAAGACCAAAAATGTCTGAAAAACAAAGCTGAGACTCAAAGACTAGACTCTGTGACTGATGCTATATTTCTAGGTGAACCAGTTTGAATAAAACTGTTACAGGATCACCCAAAAAAAATTAATAATTAAGGTCTATGGATACCTTCAATTCATGAAAAGTCTGTACTCAATCACTGTTTCGGCTATGCCCAAAATCTCACAAAAAATCTCAAACTTGACGGCTTCAGGCGAAATATCGCCAAATTAGGTGCCAAAAATAAATCTTCAAAACTGAACCCATTTCGGTGATATCTCAAATGTTTGGCTTGAAATCACTAAACCTTAGTATTATTGCAATATTTTATTTCTTTTAATTAAAATAAATTTAGTTGAAGTGCACCGAAAATATTTATGATTCAATACACGTACACGGAAGTCATGTGGTGTTTTCATTTATGATACTATGGTGTGCAGCTTAGCAATTACTATGCTTAACAGCTTAGTAATTGTAAAAGTTTTTCAACATTTTCAATTTTAACATTTTATCTTCTCAAGCTATAACAAAATCCATCCATATTTCTATTAAAATAATCATATTAAGCGCACAAACACATTTGAAATTAATTAGTGACTATTCCTTGAATTTTAAGATCTTACTATGATTAAGTGAAACAGTTAAAACTGAAGAAGCGTAATTTAAAGGCATAAAATTTAAGAGGCCGACAGTGCAGATACGATATTTAAAAGCCGTTTTATTACATTTCTATTGATCAGGTTTTATATTGTTCAAAATTTTACTCAGTTACATTAGGTATGTTACACTGCATTTAAAGTAAAGAATTAGATGGTGTTTTTATCATTGGGTATCATTTTTTATCATTGTATTTTCATCATTTGAAAGGTGCCAAGTCAGCTTAAAGATATAATTTAATATTAATTGATAATTACCATGTATTATATAATTACCATGTACCTCTATTTAGCGACCCCTCCTCCAACGACCAATTTATTAAGTCACCGATTTTTTACCCTATTTACTTAATGTTAAAAGATCTTCTAGAAGAGACCACACAGCCCTCTGTAAGCGATCGGACCCGGTTTCCTGTCGGAAAATTGTCTAACATTTTTCCGGAAGTTAAGTAAACAAAAACCACATTTCAAACCAGTCGTTCTACTATAAAGGGACAGCAGGTGCAAGTACAGGTGTACGTCGCGTACAAATCTTGCAGGTCGGAGAAGAGACATATCTAGGAAACGAATAATTTTACATTGGAGCACTGTGATCGACTCGCACGTAAACGAAAATTACGGATAGGAAGGAGAGGAAGTTGGCGGTTAATTTTGGTTGTGGGAGAACCCAGAAAGCAAATTTTAAAGTAGAGATTTCATGATGGCAAATTCAGAATGCTTCAAGAATATCAGGATAAATGCTCTTTGGTCAGATCTAAGAAATAAAGTTGAGAGAGAAGTACTCTCAGAAAGATAAAAAAGAATGAAATAATCCAAAATTTCTAAATATTTGATTAAAATTTAAATTTCAAAAATAAGTTTCTATAATTACTTATAAATTAATATGCAAGTTTGTAAATCACAAAACAAACAATATTTTTTAGCATTTTGTTCCCATGACTATAAAATATTGACACTTCTTTCAGCAACCAACTCTCTAAACGACCGATTTTTCGAGAAACGAAGGTTGGTCGTTCCTGAGAAGTTTCATTGGATATGATTTTAGAGCTAGGAACTAGTATTCTTTTGTACTGCTTCTTTTGTACTTCCGTAATTCACATCTACAAGTATCCTTGGCTTCATAATGAGTAACTTGAGAGAAAATGTTCTATTCTTACTAGTATGTATTGAGTTGGTATCTCAGTAAATACATTAAGAGTTTATAATTTTATCGATTCTATTTCATTTATCCAGAGATGTGTACAAGTTGTGATGGACGAAAAATTAGATACCGGAGATTGTAAAAGATTGTAAATGAAAATATGAGGAAGAAATTGAATCGTCTATCAACTAAGAAGAAGTTCACGTATGAAGAAATAATTGGTTATTCTTTTGTACTTGGAAATTGGATATTATAATTGGATATTATGATTGGAATAAAGATATTATGTTATCAAAAAACGTTTGGTGTCTATTCGTTCTATAAACTGTATACAACCTCCTCTGCAAAAACTGCTTTTCTGTGTAAGATTCAGTACAAGCGTATTACTTCTTCGAATTATTTAATGTTTAGCATACTTTTATTCCTAAACCCTGCGCATCATTATGATTGCTAGTTTCTCACGTTTTTATATTTTACAATTTCGCGTACCCGAACATCAAACCTCTGAAAAACAGTTTGCAGCCTTTTTATGATATGAAGATATGAAGGAGTTCTCAAGATTTTTGTGTGAACACTTTTTACAGCAGTTCATTTTTTACAACAAAGATATTTTTTTATTGATTTCATTTGGCGTTTCTTGTGTGCATGTGCGTATGTGTGTGGTTCCACTATTTAATATACTAAAATTCATCTCTATACTCTACCAATATCAGTAAATCGCGTCACTTCGGTTAACTCAACGATTTTCTGAAAAAATGTAAACTGTCACGGTCTATTCAACCTCTCTACAAGGTATCCCATAACTAATGGTACAAAATTTAAGGGGAGGTAGGGCGCATAGTACTAAGGAATAAGAATCACCATAGCAATGTGGGGTCGGAAACGTCGTCTTCAGGTAGCTGTTAATAATCACTTTGGAACAAGTGATGAAATAATACCGAAATTTCCGATCATTGTTCGTCAAAAACTAATGTATTTTTCTCAGAAAGCAGGTGATTAAAATTCTTAGTTTAAAAATTATATTTCTTTTCATGGATAAAATTTTTGGAGACGATCCTATTGTTCCTGGAACTCGCTTCCGAAATTAAACGAACACTTAAATAGTTTCCCAAAGTTATTATTAACAGGCAAGTGAGAACGACATTTTTGACACCACATTGCTATGTGATTATGTTTCTTGCTATGTGCCCTATCCCACTTTAACCCTTTGAGGCGCAACCCTTTCCCAATGCTGAAAAAAGGGCAGCCGTTGCCATCGCTCGACTTAACTACCAACAATAACTCTTTTTTGACGCAGCTGGCGGTGCGGGCACAGCCAGCTGTCGTCAAAAAAGGGTCTCTAGATCTGTGGCACTCGATGAACGTTTCGATCGTCCGCCATCTTGCTGGTAATTAAGTCGAGCGATGGTAACGGCTGACCTTTTTTCAGCATTGGGCAATCTATCCAGCTGTTCTCGCATTCTTCCTTTTTTCAGCAGATGTCAGCGCTGTTAAAAATAATCGTGACAATTTTTTTACGGGAAATGACAAAGTAAAGGATTCTCGTGGAGCTATGTCACCCGCAACTATTTTTATGGAAATCAGATCTATTCTTCGTGACTGGCAACAGTCAAAATGTCAGAGTTTGGTTTCCCAGAGCGGGATCACTGCGCGTTAAAGGGTTAAATTTTGTACCAATAGTTATGGGACATCCTGACGATCTGAACTCAGAAAAGCACTGTCCCTGGCCATATTAATGTGACCACTAGACATTTTCTACCACAATACCAGTGTTGCCGTACTAATAAAAATTTGTTGGCAAATATTGGCGAAAGAGTTACAACAACTGTAAAACAGCAATTTATATATAAAAGTTGTACCTTAAAAAAGGAGGGAAAAGAAAAAAAAATGAAATGACTCCACTCGACTTTCGAAGCACATAATCGAATGTATAAGAATTCCTTTTTGGAACCCTGTATAAAATCTGTAAATCCTACTTGCACCAAAATCTATACAGGTTGTGTGATGGTAACCTATAATATACACACGCAATTTATGTTTATTCGAATTTCGCCATTTAGACTCTAACGCAATTAAAAGATTTGTGTTCATACGCCGTAATCTATAAGAATTCGTTATTTGCAACCCCGTGAACAAACTATTCGTTCTACACACACCGAAATGCTTGCAGGTCATATGATTGTGACTTATAATGTACATATCCAGTTTGCGCTCAGTCGAATGGACCGTTTAAACGATAGCACACTTTTAAGAATTTGAGTCTATAAGCCGTAATGTATAAGAGTTCATTTTTATAACTCTGTAAAAAAAATTACATGTCCTATACACATCAAAATCAATACCGATCGTACGAGGATGATCTATAATATAAATACTAAATTTAAGATGAATCGATTGCACCATTTAGGAGTTATCATGTTTATTCACGTACTTACATGCAGGGACGTAGCCAGGGGGGGGGATATCGGGATATATCCCCCCCCGAAATTTTTGGATTAGTGATGAAATTCCGTCTATTTATGCACATATAAGTTCATATCCCCCCCGAAAAATTTTCCTGGCTACGCGCCTGCTTACATGCATACATAAACACACACGCATATACAAGCCTACATACATACATAAATGAATTCAGAAGACCTCAAAACATATAAATACATAAATTCTCACAGTTGAATATTTTCATGTTTGCTATACTTTACTTACATGGTGCGTGTTCGGAAAGTAAAAATTACAGTGTTCACATAAATGTGGCCAGGGACTGTATGCATTTGATTTGACGACCTTCATGATCACACTGGGCACAGGATGTGAATTTCCCCTGAAAGAAGGAATAGAATCAGGTGGAAAAAATGAGGGATAACATCATTTTTTTAAAGTTTCTAAAACCAAATTGTTCACTTTTGTTTTAATAAAACTTAATGTATTTGACTTAGGCTAAGTGCACCAGTAATTGACACTTTGCCTGATAATTTATTATAATAAGCTTTTATTTCAGAACTCTTATCAAATGGAGCTACTTAGTACCCATTTAGACGTTAGTCTTCAATTTTATGCAATTTTCTTTTACCTCCAGAGGGTTCTAGGTATCAGAAAATGAGATTTTAAATTGAGTGCAAAAAATAAGTCCGATTCTTAGTAGCTGGCTTAATCCTGAAATTAAGATTAGTTCATTATCAACCTACTTCTATCTGAAGCACATTTCTCTTTAGAAATCAATATAAACTGAATTTTATTAGATAATAGTACATAAAGTAAATATGTAGAGATTTTTTAATAAATAAATTTATTGATTCATTTAAGATGGAGTGTCAATTATTTGGTAAAAAAAAATTGGATTTCACCAGAAATAAATACTTTTTTTAGTTACTGGTATTTTAACCAAGTTCGTGATAATTGCCTTCAGTTTCTAGTAAATGTAGTAAATAGCTATTGAGAAGGTAATTTTTAATATACAGGGTATTCCAAAAAGGTCGTAACACGCTTTAGTTCTTTACCTAATAGAACTTTTATGGAATGGTGCTATCTAGTAACAATTTAGGCATTTATCTTCTTTTTTTTCCAACACCTTTTATTTTATCTCCAGGGTTTCTAGGTATCAAAATTTGAGATTTAAAACTCAGTGCTAAAAATAGTGATTCTTAGTAGATGGCTTAATGCTGAAATTAAGATAAGTTCACTATAAACCTGCATCTATTTAAATCATACTTGTTTTTAGAAATTACAAAGCCTGACTTTCGTCAGCATTATAGGAGTACAAAGAACGGAAGTAGCTTATTGACAAAATACAGAAAGAAAAGTTATAACTTTTGTCTACAATTAAATGATTCCAGATTTGATAGTAAGTAAGTGCTGAGTGAAAATCTCAATCGAGAAAATATTTTACTCAACTCAAACTCAACGTTTTACTTTAGTGAAAAAACTTTTAATATCAAAAGGTCATTCATCTCCTGTAAAAGAACTGCTTGGCCGAACGGAACCAAATTTGCAATAAATACAAATTAGATCATGTGGTTTTTATTTTTATAAACGTTCATATTTTCGCCACCAGGGACCGAAGTGTCACGGTAAAGTCCATTTTTGAATTAAATAGGCACAGAAAGTACAGAAAGTTAACATACAGTAGAATATTGGCATCATTGACTGTGTGGTTCAGTTTGCGTGAAATTTTTCCAAAAAGTCTGAACAGCATTCCCTACTGCAGCGAATTTTCCACATTTCTTTGGTATACCAAGCTCTTTACATAATCTCAGAGTCATTGCCAAACTGATAAAATGTGAAACGCAAAGGCGAACGTAAAATGTGGTTTCAAAATCAAAATGAATGTTAACTTTTTGTACTATGTCTATTTCACTCCAAAAATGGGCCTTACAGCGCCGCTTTGACAACTGGTTGCGAAAATTTGAACTATTTTTTAAATCAAAATACCATGGTCTAATTTGTATACTTACTGCAAATTTGGTTCAGTTTGGCCCAACAGTTCTCTCCCACAGTCGGACTCTAAACAGCTCTTCTTTAATTATGGCCACAATGATAATGAATAAGATTTTGGTCGTATACAAATTGACTTCCTTCATAACGAGTAACTTGAGTAAAATTGTTCTCTGGTACTTGGATAAATTTAGAAAGATTTCGAAATTTCACTTTCACTATTTCATTTAACCAGGCATACATACAATCTGTGATGGAGGAAAAATTCGCTACCGGGGACTGTAAAAGAAGAGTTCAGGAAGAAACTAAATCGTTTATAAACTGAGAAGAAGTTTACACATGACGAAATAATTGGTTATTCTTTTGTACTTGAAAATTAGCAAAGCAAAATACAGATATGTTAGCAAAAAATATTTGATGTATATTCATTTCACAAAACTGTCTACAAGCTTCAGCTGAAAAAAAATGATTTTTCAATGTACAGTAGGCAGCCGAATTATTAGGGATGCTTCTCAAAATCTTGTTTAAAATAATTTTTCGAGCACCTAATTTTGTTCTCGTAAAGATTTCTTACTTGATTTTTGCAGATGGGAGAATTATAGTTGTGATGTCTGCTTCTCACAATATAATATAGATGGCAGCACCAGAAATTAGGAATCAATCATCCGAACTTACATGACGTCATATGCTTTAAGTGTTGTGGGATTAAGGCCGATTATCTGCATGAGGGATCTAGGCATATAGGTGGGGTGCCCTCCGTGGGGGTCTTTTAAGGGGGCCTAACACGTATTTAAGCTAAGTTTCGGAGAAAATCCCGAACGGTTAGGCCGACGGACGCGCGATGGGACCCGAACCCGGGACCGTCACACTTCGTCCGTCTACCATTTCCAGTGACATAACCACTGTACCATGGTCAGGCCGTGTGTTTTATGGCCTTATCACACTAAACGGAAAATCCGAGCAACTTCGCGCTGGACCAACTTTTCCGACGGACTTGAAGGAGTGGTTATCTTTAAGGGTTGCAAAGTAAACAAACTCTCTCCGACGTCAAATAGTCATCGCATCGCTGATTTGGCGTGCAGGTTCTTATTTTACTTATCGTGCGCAGGGCTTAATTTCTAGCAAAAGAAGTACCGGAGCCCTGATATTCTCGAGCTTACGCTCATATACAGCGGCGTACTGTAAGTCCGAGCTACCCTTTCAGTACGGGGTAGGTAAAACATTCAATTAAAATAATTCAAATATTTTCCTGTGTTATAGTATTTGACATATTTTTCTTATTTCACGGCACAGTTGTTATATCACTGAAAATGGTAGACGGCCGAAGTGTGAAGGTCCCGGGTTCGGGTCCCATCGCGCGGCTGTCGATCTAACGGTCTGGAGTTTTGGTAGGTTTTCTCCAGGTGTAACGTGAATACGCGTTAGAACCCCTTAGAAAGTAATCAAGTAATCTTTATGGTGTTATTTTACAAAGTTTTTTATTATTTTAATTTTACCCTTAGAAAGTCCTACTACCAAGTCATCCCCCATCCTTAACAGATCTCCCTAGCGTAGCGTTGCCATAATCACACAAATAAATATTTCACAAAACGGTTAATAATAAATGATCTGAAATTAGCATGAAGAAATATGAACAATATACAGTAGAAGACCCAAAATCTTCAAATTGGGAGCAGACCTTGTGCAGATTTTAGATTTTTGCACGTTTTGCGGCAAAACATGTAATTTTTATTTTCTCCTAAATAAAAGAAATAAAGCACACACAAAAAAAACTGTTAATGTTGAAGTGATTGAAATACTTAATAAAAACAAGTGAAAGAAATAATGTCATAATTTTTAACACATGAAGAAACAAAGAAATTTATATACCATAATTATGAAGACAAGGAAATTCAAGAAAATTCAAATTACTTAGAAAATGTTAAACATTTGTTGAACAATTGCTTGTTAAAAATGTGGTATTTGGTATGATGTAATTTGAGTTTCTTTTTAAATACACATACCTGTGTATTAATTAAAAATATTCCGCAGAGCTAATAAATCAGGAGCTTCCTCTTTTTCCTTCCTGGCTTTTGATTGAGTATAAATAGCACTGTGACGGCCATAAGCTAACCATGAACGAACAAATGATTCTGGTTCAAATTTGTTGATCGGAGGACCGACTAATCTAATGAACATCAAATTTGATAAAGTTTCAATGCTAAGTGAAGCACGTTGGGAAATACAAATGAAGTTCACGGTAGAAAATCTTCGTTCACATTCGGCACTTGAAATGGGTATACAATTGATGACTGAAATCAATTTTTTCAAGTCACTTTGCATTTCTTTTCCAGATGATGACTTGAAAATTCTGAAGTCTCTTAAAACAGCTTTTTCATTAAAACTGAATCTTTTGCATAATCCCACGCGTTCATCTTCGCCATACGTCACTTCAGTGATTCAACAGCAGGCCAAAACTTTGGATTTAGAACTTATAATTTCACAGATAAATTGTTCACAATCTGATCCAACATTTCTCGACTGAACCGAAAGGAGCCTACTTATTATTGTATCGGCTAAACACCTGTAAAATTGTCCTGGGTCTATTTTAGGCATAGCCTTTCCACATTCATGTATAGCTACATTTTTAAACTTGGAAACGTTTACACCTTCAATATCTTCAGATGCATGTCTCCCAGGTTTCTTCATCCTGGATTCAAAAACTTGTATTTGTAGTCTTATTAGCCTATGGGCATCAACTAGTGTAGTTGTCGGTTTTGCAGCTCTAATGAAATAGAGATCTAGTTCTTCCAGAGCATCATACATAACGCCAAGATTTAAGATAAATGTATCAGTCGCTAGTTAATTCGCCAACCCAGAAAATGTGTCTCTTTCTTTGGCATCTCTTTTTTATCTGTGGAGCTCTGTGTGAAATGTTTATGTAGACTTTCATAGTCCGTCCACACTGCTTTCATAGATCGAAGACTTGATGCAGCCCAGAGAACATCGAAAATACGCCCAATCTTTAGTAATTATTGTCCTGTATTTACAGCACACTCAATAAGTTGTCGTTGGTTTTTTGGTGAAGTGTGATATATATTTCTTAATTTTTCCATGAAAATTTTAAAGTTATTTATTCCTGCAACTAATTTTACTGCATCAGCAACGCTGAGTTCTAGGCGATGATTCATACAATGCCAAATAATTATATTAGGAAACCTATCCAACAGTTTCTTACATAGTCCTTCTTCTCTGCCAAGCATAACAGAAGCTCCATCACAAGTGACAGCCAGGGCCTGATTACTGAAAAGGCTCGGGAAGCTTGAGCTTCCCCTCAGAATTTGAAGGGGGCCCTGAAAATGACTGAAAGACTGCGATAAAAATTCAAAATTTTGTTTTTAAATTATCTTTTAAGTTATTGTAAACAGTTTAATGTAGAGAAGTGGTGCTTTTCAAAAGTCTTGATACGTCATGTCGCAACATTTCTAAATTAGTTGTTTGCGATGTCTTTGTCTGGGACATCTGCTGCAGTTGAGATTTTTTTTCTATTATGGGGAATATTTGGCCGGCAGAAAGGGGTAGACTTTTAATGTGTAATGTTAAACATCTTCTAAATGTCAAAATTAATTCTCAACTTCTGTGTTGTGATTATGATGTCATAAACAAACAAAGAATTCCTGAAAAAAGCCACGTCGAATGAAAAATAAAACTAAATTAATAAAGTTTAATGCTTCAGTAAGGTAATGTTTTTAGTTATTTCTTAATGTTTAAAGGAATTTCAAAAATACTGTAAAATCTCGTTACAATGAATTAAACTATTATGAAGATTAATGAATAAAATATTTTTGTCAAATGAAAATTTCAAATTAATGAATAAAATGCTTTTATCAAAGAAAATCATTAGAACTAGTTAAAACAATGAAATTTCTTTTTTATGAATAAAATATTTTTAGGAAAGAAAATCATTAAAACTTTACTTTTCCCAAACTAAAAGGGAATGGGGGGGGCCCTAAATGAAACTCAGCTTCCCCTCACTTGAGAGGTTAATCGGGCCCTGGTGACAGCAACTAATTGTTCTTGAAGAATTTCCTGATTAATATTAAACCGATTAAGTTCGGTTAACAGACATTCAAAGTATTCCGTTTGCATTTGTTTCTTGCAATTCTGATTAGCTTAAAAATATATTGATAGGATTTTCCATTTCGGAAAACTCGGTCTGTATGTACAAAATGAGACACGATTTATAGCTTGGAGATGTCGATTCATCAAAAATTAGAGCAAATTTTAATATATCTTCCACAATTTTTTTTGCTAAAGATTTTTGCATACTTTGTGAAATGTGATCCACAATATTCAAAGCTGAAACATTAGAATGCAGAATTTTCCCCATGTCCAGACCATTCTTAATTTGCAGATCAATTTCATTTTCAAATTCATAAAAAGCTTTGTTTTGCTTTGCTAGGTGATATGCAGTTCTAAAAACACGTTCAGTTACAATTTGTTCGTTTTTTCTCTGGGATACAATCATCGATACCATTTGATCTTCAGTTCTATCTTTTCAAATTTTTTCAGTTGTTATATGAGTTTTAGAGGTTTTGTGCTCACAAATTTTCTTCTGTAAAGACTTTTGTTGCGCAGCTTTTGTTTTTCCGTTGGAAGCAATTTTAACGCTAGACCAGTTTTCATTTGGAGCAAGCATTCTTGAGTTACAAATGCTCCCAAGGTTGTAACATTTCTGCAAACATTACATCCTAATTTCTGATTTTTAATTATCAACCAGGGATAATTGCTTTGAAATTCTAGCTTGTTCTTTCTTCCAGCATGTTGGAAGGTTTTTCCATAGTAAGTGGGCTGAGCCCAATATTCATGAGCTCCGGTTGGTTTTGCCTAATATGTAAAAATTCACTCAAAAAAAAGAAGTACCGGAGCTGAGCTCCGGCCCAAATTAAGCCCTGATCGTGCGTTGGTACATTTACATCGGATCGGCAGCAATTTCGGCAGCATCGGATGGGCAGCAATCTCTAATTCCAAAGTCCACTTGAACGCGGCCATAATTTTATTTACACGTGATTCTGACATCGAGCCAAGCTGCCAAGCTTCGAACATAGTCGCCATTGCTCGAAATTGCTTATGACGTAGCAGGAAGAAGTACTCTGATGGGCCGAAATTTCGTCCGACTCGGATTTTTTCCTTCGGAAAGGAAAAAGTTGGAGTTCGCGGTCGTCAAGGTAACGGCGGAGAAAATCGGCCGGAAACTTGATTTGCAAGGAAAGTTGGTCGGATTTTTCTCAGTGTGATAGCCCTATTAAGGAACAGATGTATTGGCACGTTCCATTAATATGTTCATTGGCGTAGCCAGAAAAAAAATTGGGGGGGGTTAGGCAATGCCATAACAAAAGATCTTGTGATAAATTAAATAACAAACTTTGTGAAAAAACACACATAAGGTGTTACTTGTAAAAGATCCCGTGGTCCGGAAATACTAGCCTCACCATGGCACAGTGGTTATGCCACTGAAAATGGTAGACGGCCGAAGTGTAAAGGTCCTGGGTTCGGGTCCCATCGTGCGGCTGTCGATCTAACGGTCTGGAGTTTTGGTAGGTTTTCTGCAGATTTAACGTGAATACGCGTTAGAATCCCTTAGAAAGTCCTTTCTACTGAGGCACCCTCCCATCCTAGGCAGATACCCCTGGTGCAGGTTTGCCTTAAAAACACAACACCACACACCGGAAATACTAAGCTTCAAAAAGGCCCATTTTAAGATACATTGAAACCCCTTTTCCAGGGCCATAATTATCACTGGGCACCCAGGGCAATGCACCTGGACCCCGAGTTTCGGAGATGGCATACATGCAAGAAAAATTGACCATAATTCAATACACAGTGCTTAAGCTTGGAAAAAATAGTCAAGATGAGGCCCCATTATCATTTGTTGCCACAGAGACCCCCAATCTATTGTTAAGAATCTGTCTTTATCGAATATTTCCACTGCACAAAAACAATCTCTGTTCTATTTCATATTTACAATAGTAAAAGGAAGTTATGCATGAAATATCTCAAAACGTTTCTGACTAAAAATAAGATGAAAAATATAGAGCCCTTCCTATTTTGAGGGCCCGGTTCTTATTGGCAAGAATAAGACCCCTTTTGAAAAATGTAGGGAGGTTCTGACCCCTAAACCCACCTCCTCGCCACGTCACTGAATATGTGTACATGTGTTTATGAGTATAAATAAATACCTAATTTTGAATTCATGCCTTATTACTCTGCTACCCCCTACACCCAATTCCAAAATAGGATAATGGTTAATTTTGATAAGTGTTAACTTTGAGTCGTCTTGTGCGTATTAAATGTGCTAGGAACGGCCCGGGAGCTTACTCCCATGGAGAACATCTGGGAGCTCACCAAATAGGTGATCGCCAAAGAACAGATCACCACCAAACGGCAGTTGACTGAAACACAAATCACAGAATCACGACATAGTACTGAACTCCAATAACATGGAAAAATATGTGCAGTGAGCATTTGCAGAATAAAAGCTGAAATTGCACCAAAAGGTGGCGCCACCACATACAAAGAGGATTTGCATAATAATTTCATTGGCAGTAAATATTGCTTTTACAATTAAAAAAAGGTTATGTTTACGTAGTACGTTGTTTTTATGATATTAATAAAATACTTTCACACAAAAAAGCCTACAAATCCTAAAACAAGATTTTTTACTCAAAAACTAAAACCAGAAAATACAAAAATATGCCTACTTTTCCTAATAACTTGCCCACCTACTGTAGGATATTTTTAACGCCTCAACAAGTGTATTAATGTCTTGTAATATTAATACTGCGTACTTGCACGCCATGTATGTTTTCAGAAACATATAGCACGATTTCAGTGCCTTTGGGGACTATATACATAGACCCAGACAGCACATAAGCTTAAATCAAGCTTGATATTTCCTTGAATTTGACGTATTAATGCAAGCTTGGCTTTAGCTTGATTTTAGCTTTCAAAGTGCGCAGTGATGGCGCCATCTGTGAAAGAGAATGGACATCAATTATCTAGCGTCCTCAAATTTGCTGAAAGTTCGTAAAAGATGTGTTTTATTTTATTACCAGTGCCATATTACCGGCAGGGCAAACGGGGCAACTGCCCAGGGCCTACAGATTTTAGGGCCCAAAAATCTTACATCTTACACTTTTGTAGTTTTAAAATAAAATTACAAAGGATAAAAAAAAATTCAGAAGTTAAATAATTTTTTTAATTATAAAGTATGAACAATGAAAATAATTCAAATTTACATTTGTATAAATTAATTTAAACTTATTTTTAATTCTTCGAAATGCTCTATATCGATATAGCATACCAATATGTAGGAAAATAACTAACCACATTTGTAAAGAGAATTTTTAGCGTTAAAAAATAGCAAAATTTTTCGATTATTTGTTATTTTAAGAAGTATTTACAAAAATGACTAAAGTGTTTGTATTCCATACGTGTTAGCAACTGTGATATAGCATTTCGAAGTAACGTTTAACTATCTGTTTCTTTGATTTCAGATTACTTAACACAAAATTTGTGTTAAGTAAACCCATTCTATATTTCCAAATATGGAAATTCTTCAAAATCAGTCGTTTGTCTCGATTTTGACCAGCAGTATTGCTCATGAGTGTTGCGGTAATGAAAGTTTTAAAACGTGTGCTGGTCTTAAGTTTATATTAAGTTTATTTCCCTATTAGTAGAGTCTCTAAATCACACATAACATTATTTTAATTTTTATGCATCCCATGGAAAAATAAAAGAAGCAAATAACACATCGCCCACTTATCAATCTGGCGAGAAAACGGCGTGATAAGTCACTTCAAACTTTAGTCAGATCTGCACGAAGCTTAGTAGTTGAACGGATAGCGAGCTCGACTCCCAACCGAACGGTCCCGGGTTCTAATCCAGCCACGAACACTTGATGGAAACAGATTAAATTGAAATTTCAGCGTAGAGGGGGAAAATGCGTGGCAAAGTAAAATACGTGGGGCGAGTTCGCCGACCGGTGCCCCGTGTATTTAGGAAATTTTTTTAGGATAATTTATTAAGCTTGAAATGTCAAGCTTAATGCAAGCTGGGCAAGTGTAAACTAGAACACTTGATTCAAGCTTGCATTAAGCTTACACGCTTGAAATTTTCAAGCTTAATTCAAGCTTATTGACTTGATAAGTCAAGCTTGCTGCAAGTTTGATGCAAGTTTGCTGTGCTCTCTGGGGATTGACTCACTTGATTGACTATTACGACTCAATATTTTCTTAAACATATTTAGATAATATGTCTTTTATCGATGTATCCATGTTTTTCCAATTTAATGTTAACAACTCTGAGAGAGAGAGAGAGAGAGAGAGAATTCTCTACAAATATTTATCAAAATATAAATAATTTATCTGATTATAAGGAATCTAGAAGAAAGTTTTTTAATATTACTTGTTAACAGGCAGTATGTTAAGAGTAAGAACAAGAAGTTTTGCACACATTAATGTTGATGCAGTATCCTAAACTTCATTAGAAATACTTGCCATTTTGTTGAAATACATCCCCATAGAAAAAAGTATTGAAACAGCTAAATTTTTATGATGAAAAAAGGTATTTTTCAACATATCCTCATTTTCCCCACCTGACCATATTATTTAGCTACAAAAACATAAGCGTTCCAGCTTTCTTCCTAACAGCTGAAGAGTGCATTAATCTCCGACTTTTTGGCATATTCGCAATATATTCTTCTTCAACCTTTTAACTCCGGTGTGTGTGTGTGTGTTTTCAGTTTCATTCAACCCTTTAACTCTTTCTAAAAGTTGTTACGCAAACAAACGCTTATGCGAACTGCCTGCAAAACCTCTCATATTTTTTTAAATTCTATTTTTAACGAAGAGTTAGACCCTTTTCAAGGATGCGTTATCTTAAAATGTCCTTTAGACATTTCTTTTTGAGAGGGTTAATTTTGAAATGAAGTCGCACGCACCAGGTGGATGTAAAGAGGTTCTTTAGCTAGACAGAAACAAAACTTCTGTGGAAGTGTTTTAATGCAGTGCTTGGAAGTTTTTAACTTGGTGTTTGAAAACCTTACTTGCTTCTCCGTTAGATGCAGTAGTTCACAGGTATGCAAATCTGTACTTTTAAAGATATGAATTCTAAAAAATAGTTACACTCTATTATACGGAATTCTGAATTCATGATTTTTACTACAGTCGACACAAAGTTCAACTTCAATTACTCAAAACTCTCAATATTTCAAAACATATAATACTTTGACGTAAGTTTCGTGCGTGCATAATAAAAAATTCTCTTTCTAAGCCTAAATATTTTTGGTTGTTTTTACATAAATAAAAATTAAATTAAAAAAGGCATTTGAATATGTAAGTAATGAATTTCAGTTTTGCATTTAAGGAATAACACTCGTTGCCTTAACCCATAAGACCGCATAAATTTTCCATTCTCCAAAGTTGTTGATAACGACTTTTTAAGACTCACACACGAAAAAGTAAAAGTAAGACAGTAAAAGTGTTTTCAAAAATATTACGTTTATTTAAATAATAAACATAAAATATTTTATGCACAATCGGCTTGCCTATACTGTTTTTGTTTATCTTTTCACATATATTCCACAGCAGTGCTTGCTCTAGACTTAAAAATATTCGAGTCAGGCTGTCTGCCTAATAGTGCTACCTTGAGTGGAGAACTTCGTAAGAAGTTCTGAAGTGCATTCACGTTGCATCTGGAGAAAACCGTTCAAACCTCCAGACAGTTAGATTGATGACCACACAATAGACCTTAACTCGGAACCTTCAGACTTCAGCCATCTACCATGTTCATCTCACAGGTTCTTTTTCCATTCGGCCATGGTGGGACATGTTTTATGTAAATGATAAGGAATGTTAATCTCATTTTCCAAGCTTCACAAACAATAGATCACAATCAATTGTAAGATCTTCACTTGGAAATGAAAATTTCACACATAGAACGAAAAAACTTCTAACAATTAAAAAACAAAATTTTATTTAAAATGCATTCCTTCTTGACTTTGTCACACAAGTTGAATTGTTGGATAACCTTTTTTTTTTTTTTTTTTTTTTTTTTTTTTTAACTTCTAACCTCCTTCGTGATGCTAGAGCAACTGTATTCTTTTTATATAAATGTACAAATCGTTTGCCATCCTATTAACGAGTTTCCAACTAATATTAAAATATTATATTAAATAGCATATCATGTTTTTGTAGACAGTTTTTCATTTATACTATTAATTAAAAATAAATGAAGGACAATGCGGTTGTATAGCTTAAACATATCTTACATCTTAAATTTATAAAGATAAAGCAAATGTTACAGCGTATTCCCTGCAGCAAATTTTGCTGACGGGAACAAAGTTTGAATATGTCTAAAGTTCAAGATTATTGTGACGTCTAAACTGTAGACCGTTCTAAAAGAGGACTTTAAAAGTGGTTTCCGATAGTTACAAATAACGTATTACAACACCCGTATGAAAGTTATTTTGAAACTCGAAACTTATTGAATGGGCATGTGTGTGTAATTCTCATGATAGTTTAATTTTCTATCAGAGTAATATTTCCTCGCTATATTAGATCAGGCCGGGTAACGGATAGCCGTACCTTGTAGATTATGAATTTGAATTTGAACATAAAAAGTACATTTCTCAAAGATAGTAAAAAAGCAGAAAATTTAAGCTAAATCAGTGATTCTTTCATCTATTTAAAATTTTGCTTGATTAAAAATTACATAGCAATTTTGCAGATCAGTCCTTCTCGAAGTGGGTGGGAATGCCTCCTAGTGTGCGAGGGGGAGTAGTAGAAGATCAGGGAAAATTAGGTGCGTTAAGGTAATCTAGAGGGTGTGACGGCACTGTAACGAACCAGTGACAGCCCAAGAGAGAAGGAAACTGTTTTTATTGAAATTAAAAATTTTCAAGTGCCCTATTAAATTTTTACTATCTATTAAAGTGAATTAATGCGAATTGTATCTCACAGTTTTCCTTTCTGTCTGTGTTAACTTTGGCTCTTTACAATATTCATCTTTGCAAATATTTTACGCCGCATATTTTCGTCATACGTGTATCGTTCCAGCGCCTTTTATGGCTTTTATGGTATGGAAGATAGGGACTGTTTTATTTTGTAAATTAAAACGCATTTATAAGAAAAAAGATACAAACATTTTTTCGTCCCCCTGCCACAGAATTATTTTCTGGATCCTTCATTGCTTGAAAAGGGATTGAAATTCACAAAAATATATGGAACAGATATGTATTTATGTTACCAATTATGGATACAGATGTGTACGTCAGTTAATTGTACTAAATCAGTTACGTAAACGTTCTTACTGGTAACTTGTATAGAAATAAATATGTAGTTTAAAAAATCAAAAATCACGCTTTAGTGATAAATTGAACTAACTAAAAAGCGAAAAATAATTCTTAGTATAGAAATAAATTAATGAACGTAAAATAGTATTATTGTGAAAAAAGCGTGGGGTGCTTTGTGCTATTCTTTGTATCATTTTTGTACTAATCGAACCGATCGAATATTCTCAAGAACTCATACATGGAGCACCCCACGCTTTTTTCACAATAATACTATTTTTCGTTCATTAATTTATTTCTATATTAAGAATTATTTTTCGCTTTTTAGTTAGTTCAATTTATCACTAAAGCGTGTTTTTTGGTTTTTTAAACTGTATATTTATTTTTCAGTTTTTAGTTCGATTTGCTATAAAAGTGTGTTTTTTTTTAACTGTATGTATTTAAAATTTACTTTTAATTTTCGATATCTCTCATAAGACACTAAGGAGCACTAAGTTGGAAAGTACTACAAAGAGATAATTTATTTTCACTGTGCACCAGTGACGTAGCCAGGATTTTATTTCGGGTGGGCTGGGTATCAAATTTAAAGCTCAAGTTCAATTGTAAGCTAAATATCAAATTGTAAGCTAAGTAAAGGGTCCCATTTAGCCCCCTGAGTAGGGATGGACGCGAGACGCGAGAATTCTCGCATTGTCTCGCGTTCTCGCATTGTCTCGCGAGACGAGACGCGAGACGAGACAGGCATTCTTTTTGCGAGATGAGACGCGAGACGAGAAAGAAAATATTTTGCGGGACGAGACGCGAGACGAGACAGAGTCTTGTCTCGCGCGAGATTTCTCGCGAGAATTCTCGCATTTTTTTCCGTCTCGCATAAATACGATCCGAAAAGCGACAATTTGCCTGAAGCCTCTACCGTATAACTTGCGTCTCCTTCGTGTATACTATCAGCACTCTACAATACGCACAAACACGTAACATTTAAAATTAGAACAGACGAGAGTTATACAAAACACACAAAGGAGAGGATAAAGAAAGAGGCGGGAAAAAAAGAAAACAGAAGAGTTGAAAGAAAAATAATAAGTAAATAGGAAAGGCGGTGCGGTATGTTCAAATCTGACCACTTTTAGACGGGGCATTAAGTTTGGGGCCCGCCCCCCTTACTATCCCCTTTTTTACGCATTAAGCCCCTTTACTGAGCCCCCCATTTTTAAGCATTTTAGCCCAGTTTTGTCCGATGTTGTACTCGAAAATTGCATTTCAGTTAACTGTAGTTTTTGTACTTTAATCAAATCGTATTTATCACCCCAAAAAAATATCTCTAACTTGATCTAGTGATAGACAATTAGGTAATACCTATATTATAGAGGAAATTCAGTTTCTTCCTCACAATTACTATTTCAGTACACATGAATTTATAATTTAGATAATCGGGATATATATGGGCCCCCTTTTTCTTCAGGGGCACCGGACTACCGCCCCCCCCCTTGCCCCTGTGATAATCGGGTTTCGGGTATATCAGAGAGAGATTAGAAGTAGAGCAACTTGCATTCGCATTGATGCTTAGTCTGAGTAGGTTGAAATATGGTTGAATATCCTTGGTTGAAATATCCTTGTACCGATATTATCCTCAAACTTTCCCGCACGTTGCGGCGTGCGTAGGGGGGGGGGGGCGCCCACCCTGGTAACAACTTTCTAGGGGCGGTTAAATCCCTATTGTTGGCTTATTTTAAAGAGATTAAAATGACATTTTTTATTCTTATATATTAATATCGGACGGAAAGAAATGTAAGCAATTTTTTAAAAAACTATTTCTCTTTTCGTTTATATTATCATGTTTTCCCTTCCTTCGGCTTGCAAAACTTTTATAATTTTTTTTCCTCCCCATCATTTTATCTTGCAGTTGGGTTCCTATTCTAAAATTATCTTCGCCTGTTAGATGTCTTTTCATTTTTTTAAAAAAATCCACACTGAATATACATTAGGGAGATTATGGCTTAATTTTTCTGTAAATAGGGCGACCATAACGACTGTAGTACTATCGCTAAAAATTATTGTGGAAAAGTACAAACGGATAGTCGTCAACAAATTAACTGTTCAGTAATTTAAAATATAAACAAAAAATAAGACGTCTATTAACCAACTGAGACACTATAATGAAATCTAAAAATGCACACACGGTAATGTTATTGGAAATATTAGGCAAATAATTATAATTATCGTTAATATAATCTTGTTTTCATTAATATAAAAATTACGCATATTTTAGAGACTTGAAATTGACGTTAAAGTAAATAGTAGAGATTTAATAAAGACTAAAAGTGTTCTCTTTATAATTTTTCAAGGGTTATCTTACAACCAACTAAGATAAGTAATTCTAATTTGCGTTAATATATCCCGCAGTAATTTCAACAGAGGAGATTACTTGAACTTAAAAAAAAAAAATCTCTTTTGTCTCATGCAGATATGATTTTAGTAAAATATTCGCTACTTCTCGTATGAAGAGCGGGTGCGCAGCTATTTTAAAACAAACGGTTGTCCATTTCATGTAGTGTCTGAGGTATTTAATGCTACAACTTGAACAGTATGATGTAGAACTACAGTATGATGTAGAAATAGCACATTTTGAAAGTCGGGAGTTCTCTGCAAACCGCTAAGCTTTTCACTTTTCTGATCGCGAATGACACTGACTAGTTTTTTGAGTCATTATATTGCAATGATGCCAGGTTAATACTCATGACGCAAACTTTACATCAAGAGTCAAATAATTTTGCTTTTATTTTAGATTCCACATCACTGGAATTAATTGAAATTACTCATGTTCGGAAAATTTTCGTTTACTGCAGTGCGAAGAACGTGCACGCAGCTAGTAAATAAAAATAAATACTATATTTTCGGTGTGACATTATATATACGGATTAAATCTCAATTTCTTTTACTTGAAATGCCGATATATGCTGATATAGTTATTAATATATCTACTAATGTGGCTATATGTAAGTAATTGTTATTATTAATATTAATTTTCAATAAAATCCCAATAATAAGTTAGTATAAAATGGCAACGAAATCGCAGTCCTTAATTTTGCGAGACTCGCGAGACATCTCGCGTCTCGCGCGAGACGAGACAGCAATTTCTTTGCGAGACGCGAGACGAGACACAGTGTTTGCGAGACGAGACGAGAAGAGAGACGAGACAGAGGTTTACCACTGCGAGACGAGACGAGACAGCCCCGATTCTCGTCTCGCACGTCTTGCGTCCATCCCTACCCCTGAGCCCCCCTCTGGCGATGCCCCTGCTGTGCACCAAAGTATTAATCAACTTGCAGTTAAATGCTACCTTCCTCACTAAAAAGGAAAAATAGGTCTCTAATCAACAAATAAAAGCGTGTTAAAAAGAATGGCCTTAACATGTTCTTGTACTCAACTCTTCCATAATGTTATGGATCACGATATTTTGTAAAAATAAAAATATTGCCGCTACCAGGATTCGAACCTGGGTTATTGCGGCCACAACGCAATGCACTAACCACTATAAGATCCACCCCAAAGTCAAAAGCCTGTCAGGTGATATGAAGCAGTATGAACCTTACTTGTGTGTATTCCATTGAGTGGTAAGAAAAAATTTCCTTCGAAATCCTACCGAGTTTGTTCCGCCCATGGAAAAAGGAGCTTATCTAGATACTTATGTAAATTTTGTTTGTCCCCTCTTCATTCAGGAAAATGTTTTGCCAAGTACCATAAGTTAAAAAAGTTCAATAAACGTTAATTGTTTAATTAGTTACTTCATTTTTAAAAGTTTTATTACCTTTTCAAATAAAAATGTTATAATTCTTGAAAAACAACCCCTAAAGGGCATTATGATCTGTAGTTATGATGATTTAAATTACGTGCAGATTGCACTACTGCCAACATCTATGAAATATAACTAACCACTTTTACTAAACAATTATTTTCGATTTAGAATATAGCAAAATTTCAGATTTGAATGCGTAGTTTTTGTTTCTTTTTAAAAAGTATTCAAAAGGTATATTGTCAATGAAAAGGTTTAATTATATTCCATAAAGATTGTCAGCTACGAGTTTGCCCAAAATAAGTAAGTCGCCTGCGTAAGTCTGAGAAATTTCTTTGCGGTATGCAGTGTGTTAATCGCCGAAGCTGAGCAAATCCATTTACTCGAAGGTGATCTCTACGGTTATATACAGTCGACATTCGTTTTTACGAACCTCTTTATAAAGAATACTTGCGATTTCGCGAACCAGCAATTTGTCTTGAATACTCTACCATAGACGATTTTTACGACTCGAACGCACGACGAAAGCAATGGCTGGGTGCGACCTATTTGAATGGTCCTTACGAGTTTGTAAAAATAAGCATCTACTGTAAATACACTAACTGTTGAAAGAATGATCTCATTACCTATCTAGCATTATAAAATAGTTTTTCGTGAAGCTAATAGTTTTCACCTTACTCAAACTGCAATTGTTGTCAACGTCATCGTGGAGACACAGCCATCGCAAAAAAGCGAGTTCGGGATTGTAGCGGGTGATTGTGGAATTTTCCCCATTATTATTCGCATATCACGGACATTACACCTCATCGGTACTTTTCAATCAAGAATTAAAACTGTAAAGAATGCACTTATGATGCGTTAAATCTTCTGAATAAATACGCAACAGCGGTTACAGATGTTTTTTTTTTCTTTTGAGATAGGACTAATTTTTTTTTAAAAACTGGGCTGGGGGGGGGGGTAAATTTTAACGAAAGCTCATTTGACCTAAGAAAAATCTTACAGTAAAACCAGTCACGTGGCTAGAAAAAAATTAGAGAAGGCCCAGAGGGTGGAAAAGGTAGAATTTCTCAATGGCAAGAGAGTATTGACGTTAAATAAACAAAAATCCTTTTTTTTTGGGGGGGGGCAGGGGAGGTAGAGCAGGCACCTGTGGTCCACCCCTTAATTAAAGCAATGTTGCCTAAACCTACCTAAAGCATTTTTTTTTTTGGGGGGGGGGGTTATAAAACTGTAGCACCTCTTTGGATCTGCTACTGCGCGTGTGCCCAGAATCAAAGAAATACAGTATTAGTCTCGCTTATCCGACCTTCGTTTATCTGACATTCCGCATTATCCGACGTCGGCCAAGGCGACAGGATTAGGGATTTGCAAGAGACGTAAAATTAGGGTGTCTCTCTTAAGCTTAAAAAGCTACAGGATTCGACATAATGATGCTGCAAAAACGGCGAGATTTGTCAACGGAGAAACGGCATTCATCAGGAAAACAGACATTAAAAAGTTCTTTAAATCCTCACATGACTGAACTTTAAGTGTAACATATGGTATTCGTAAATTCAGACAATAGATTATTCTATAGTTATAAGTTCATTTTTTCGATTGTTTTCGTGTACTTGTAGAGCATGATTATAATGCAAGATAGTAATGTACAAGATAACATAAGGATTTATGTATTATGTTCCTGGATACGATGTAGCCTAACGTTTAAGAAGCTTTTACCTGACTCTTCCCTATTATCCGACATTATTCTGGCCGCTTTATGTCAGATAAGTGAGACTCTACTTTATATTTGTTCATTCTAGCAGTACGAATAAATCAATGAATGATATGGCTGATTATCATACAGTAAGCAACCTCGCTACTGTGAAAGGTTACACGGAAGTAAAACCATTATCACTTACAGCCCCAAAAAGCAACGGGCTATTTTTTTCCCAATCAACATACGTTCTCGAAATGGGACCGAGAAGACATCTTAATAAATAACCCGAACTCGTGTCCTTAGAGCACTCATCGCCTGCCACTACAGTTACTGAATTATTTGTTAGCAATTTGTTTTGCACTTTAGAGTCTTTTTCCATTCACTGGTCTTGTAGTGCACAGCATGGATTGTAGTATTTACTGAAAAGGAAACCGTCTGGATTTCACTGAACCTATTATCGTTTATAGATAATCGGTTTTTGCATGCCGCTGACAGACTTCTCGCCATGGGAATTGCGTTACGGAGGCCGAAGAGTGAAATATCGCGGATGTCGCTGCATGAGAAAGCGATAAGTGCAGAAAACATTGAAGCCTGGAATCGAGTTCAGAAGGGCTTTCATTGAAAGTTTTTAAAGACCTTGCAATTCATTTAACATTTTAAACTGCATTTTCATCTCCTATAGATAAGACAGATGAAATAACTAAACTAATGAAGTAACTGAAACCAGTTTGTTAAAAGTAGACACACTCAGATACGAAAAGTACTGTTATCTTCCCTGGATTAATACCATCGCAAACTTTTTAAAAAACAGATAGTCAGAAGGTTATGCTCAGGAATTTTGGATTGGATTCACATACTTATAAAAAGTAAGGACATTTTTTCTTAATTATTCTATATGACTTTAGAACAAATATAGTGAATGCAGATTTTACTTAACACGGTCAGAAACAAATGTTCTCGTAACTCGATGAGTATTACAAATAAGTATTTGATTCCAAAAATAGCTATTTTTTTTTTCAATTAAAAATCTCCAAACTTTATTTTGGTTAGATTTTTCACTGTCTGATATTGGATAGAAACTTCTAAAAAAGCGCACTTTTTCCCAACACATTTCGACATTATTTATTTCAATGTACAATGATATTGCAGATAGAAATGTACAAAATCAACCCAGAAATATAACTGCAATATAACATTATTTTAATTTCTGAAGTTCATATTTACAGTCAAGCCGGCTAAAAAAAATTATTCGAATAAACGGAATATTTCATTATCTGGGACCAAACTGGCAATTTACAACACATATCGAAAAGTTATTGCATTAAGCGGGATATTCTTTTGAACGATGTTCTCCATTAAGCTAGTTCGGGTGTATAACTGTGGTTTCCTATCTGGAAACTGCAAAAATCCCTTTCGAAATAAAATATTTCACTAGCTCTTCATTTTCTCATTTTTAAATTTATTAGTGTTTTTTTTTTTCTTTCTAAATTGAGTGCGGAAAGTTCGAGGACATTTTTACAGTCAATTGTCAGATTTTAATTTAAAATGTTTTATAAATGCAAAATGTTTTTCTAAAAGACACTGTCAAGGAAAAATTAAAAGAAAAGAAAAAAATATTATATTGCATTTTCAAAAGCAAATAATTTTCTATTTTTAGAGGAAACAGTTCAAACGGAGCCAGTTGGATTTTTTTAATTTGGGGTTATTGCCCAGTACTTTCTCCAAAGATGTATTTTGATTTTTTTTTTTTTTTTTTTTTTGTATGATCCTTAAGAAGCAGATGTATATTTTGACTGAAATGAAAGAGTGCATTTAATTTGCAAGTAATTTTATAAAATTATTTTTAAAAATATTTCGGAAATTTGTCTTTTAATAATGTATTTTAACCCTTTAACGCGCAGTGTTCCCGCTCTGGGACCACCAAACTCTGATGTTTTGACTGTTGGCAGTCACGAAGAATAGATTTGAATTCTATAAAAATAGTTGCGGGTGACATAGCTCCACGAGAATCTTTTACTTTTTAGCACACGTCAAGCAGAACGGAAATTATTCGTTGAAAAATGAGGAATAAATTAGTATATAAAGACGCACTCTAAAAAAATATTTCATCCATTCACCGAAATTTTTCTGGCAGCAGTGCCGGAATATCTCAGTTAGTTATTTGACGAACATCCGTTTCTTTTTTTCTCCTGTCAATTGAAGCGACTTCTTCTGATACAACGAATTTTTCCACCCTACTTCAGATTTCGGGAAGAACAATTCACGGAAATATAACATTTCCAAAGTGTAAGGTACGCATTCGTTGAAAATTGAGAGATATATTAGTGTATAAAGAAGAGTTTTTCTTAACCCTTTAACGCGCAGTGTTCCCGCTCTGGGAACACCAAACTCTGACGTTTTGACTGTTGCTAGTCACGAAGAATAGATTTGATTTCTATAAAAATAGTTGTGGGTGACATAGCTCCACGAGAATCCTTTACTTTTTAGCACGTTATTTCCCGTAAAACAGTGGTCACGATTATTTTTAACAGCACTGACATCTGCTGAAAAATGGAAGAATGCGAGAACATCTGGATAGATTGCGCAATGCTGATAAAAGGGCAGCCGTTGCCATCGCTCGACTTAACTACCAGCAAGATGGCGGACGATCGAAACGTTTATCGTGTGCCACAGATCTAGAGACCCTTTTTTTGCAGCTGGCTGTGCGTGTGCACAGCCAGCTGTTTCGATCGTCCGCCATCTTGCTGGTAGTTAAGTCGAGCGATGGCAACGGCTGCCTTTTTTTCAGCATTGGGAAAGGGTTTCGCCTCAAGGGGTTAAATCTCTACGAACGTGAGCAAAAAAAGAAACAGTATATTGGATTGACAACTAAGTTCTCGCCGTTTCCATAAGCTTTTCTTATACTTGCTCTGTCTTTAAAGTCGTGGTGTAAGTTTGGGACAAGCTTTGCAGGCTTGCTGTTCTCGTCGTTGGATTACGGCCAGTTATCTGCACGTGAGATCTAGGTCGAGGGGCGTGCCCTCCTTGGGACTCTTTCTAAAGGGTCCTAACCCATATTTCCGGTAAGTTTCGGAGAAAACCACGGAAAATTCTGAACGGTTAGGTCGGCGGTTGCGACCTGGGTTTTAACCAGGCACCTTCCGTCCCCCAATTCAGACCGCTATGCGCTCGACCACAGGTGGGGCCTTTCCAGCAGTGGCAGCTCCTCCATTTGAGCTCAAGAGCACGGTGTACCCCCCGAAGGAAAAACTGAAGAATAAACACATTAACGAATTAAATTTAAAACAAAAATTAAGTACACGTCTAGATTTTTGTGAATTTAAAACGTGAGTTTGACTCTCTCCCCCCCTCCCACACTAATAATAAATACACTTATTATAGCTAACGCACTGTAGTGTAGGTTACTATAGCACAGTCTTTAATCAATAGCATGTGCGAACGGAAAATTTTCCCTCTGAACCTCTCTCAAGGATCAGAAGCCGAGACAGCTGGGAAGAACATACGGCTCTGCTGATACCCGTTCGCACATTTTCATTGTGCACACAGGGCCATTTGTTTTGAGGTATTTCTACCAGATTTTGATTTAGTTTGTTACGTTCGGTTAGTTAATTAATTTTCATTTCATTTTCTTATTATTTTCTTTATTTTTATCATTTTTCACTACATTATTTTTTTATAAACTAGTGTAAATAATTAAGATGAGAGTAAAATAAGTATTTCAGAGCTAAAGCAATGGTATTTTTCAATATTATCCATTGAAAAAATAACTCGGCTGTACGAGCCTCGTCGGGGGAGATCCCCTGAACCCCCCTAATTCTTTTGTTTCATTATTGCCGTATTAAAACGATATTAATTGACTTTGTCATTTTATCGCGCATCTTTCACGTGTTTCGCCTGGTAACCCTATGTTGAAATTTTTATGAGTGTAACCTATTTATAGAAAAATACATGTGATGTATATTCTACAGCTTACGAAATATTGTAACAATAGATTAAAGCTGTTGTGAACTAATAGTATTTAAATATCTTATATAATAAAATCTGAGAGTAAACATTGTATGTAGCTATGTAGGTTTGTAGGCAAGTTTGTGACCACCGATCTTTTTGCGCGCGTCTCTGGATCGCATTGCGCCGAGACGGTGGGTCGCAGACCTACCAAATTTTGCATACGGCTTCACTAGGACAGATCCTAACACGCCTCGAAGCGATTTTTTCGAAATTCGAATTAGAAAATGTTTTATTTTATGTTTTGTCCGATTTTTAGCGATTTTTCTCGCTTAATACGTAATAACGCCGGTAATTACACTCGCAAGAAAACGAAATTTACATCATCGGATAGAGGAGAAAATTTTCTTTTAAAAATTGTTTGTTCGGACTGTGTAACATAATTTTCAGATTTTGGGGAATTTTTCAAATAAAATTAAATTTGACGCAGACTTTCGTAAAATATTTTTAAAATTGCTGCATCTTGAATTCTATCCGTCATAACTTTTTTATGTTTTGTCAAATGACGGAGCATACATTTCGCCCTCTTTTAAAAGAAAAATCAGAGAAAAATATAAATTAGGAGATTTTTTACGAATTTTTAAGTAAAGAATTATTTTCAATTTAATATTAGCAGCTTAAAATTTTCGGTATGATATCTTGCGTTTTAGTTGTCTTGGAGACAGTAACAATTATTAAAATTGCCAGTTGAAAAAATAAATAAATAAAATTACTTTAAAATAACTGAGTTTTCGCATGTGAAAAGTGCGTGATTTTGATGTCATAAGTTTAAAACCTCTTTCGAAACTCAATCAGAATAATGGACTCAGAAGCAAAACATACGCCACGCATGAAATAGTTCTATATTTTACTTTACGTTGCCAGAAAAATAATTGAATGCTGTTTTTACACCAGTGAATTATCCAGCATTATTTTCGATTGAGATCTTAAACGGGTCACGTTTTCGAATAGCAGGAAATATATTGCGGTATTAAACAGGGCCTGATTATGACCAACATGGGGCCCCGGGAATTGATGAATTTTGGGGCCCCCCATGTATGAAAATTTTTTTATTTTTCATAAACATTTTTGTAAAAAAAGAACAACATTTGAAATTGGGGGCCATTTCGAGCCGGAGGCCCCTGGGAAAAGTCCCGATTTGCCCGTGCGATAATAGGCCCCTGGTGCTAAATACACCAATCTGAGAAGAACTATGCGTAAAAATTTATGGAGAGCTGATTTAGTGGCAACCATAAACTGAAATAATTATCGTTTATGCTAATGCATAAATTGCAATGAATCACCCACGAAGGTAAATGTATAGGAGGGGACAATTCTCTTAGAAAGTTGGATAACGCTGTTGTTGCAAACAGATGGCGCTACGCACACTGGGTAACTGCGCATCTCCTGCTTCTGCGCATCCAGGTTGTTTATATTTCTATCGATACGAAGTAAATGGAGATCGTTGAATTAGCGGAACTTCAAAAAAAAAAAAAAAAAATGAAATACATAGTCTTATGAACGTGATACATAATAATTTCTGTCTTCAGGTGTGTTTTAATTACCTGATTGTCTTAGAATATTATTTCGTAATTAATATAGGCAATAATTTCGAAGCGAAGTAATATTATGTATGTAATGTCGTGTTATTATTTTGCCCAAAAGCTGTATTTTAAGAAATAGTAGTAAATTTAGAAGAATGTTGTATGTGTGAATGCAATATTTAAAAAGTCTTCATTTATAATAACGATCACACTCAAAAAAGCAGTATTTACATTTATTTCATGCTGTGACAAATTTTAACACAGCTTTAAATTGCCGCTAAAAATCTCATGTTAAAATGTTAAATTCATGTTACATTAAGAACTCGCACCATTTTCTAATGTCAATATATACCGCGGCAGACGAAAACTTCTTTTCTGAGCCACGATATGCACACTCGTTCACAAATATAAACTCAATATTTTAATAATCTTAAGATAGAACATTTTTTAAATCTTTTTTTATACATTTGTTACTAAGGCAACCATGTAAGCTAAAGCGAAAGAAATATTTTAAATTTAGCGTTCGCGTTCATAATCTCGTTCACATGCTAGGTCGGAAAATTAAAAACAAGTAAAATTAGTTATCAATCAGCACGGGAAATGCTTTATTCTTTTGCCGCTAGGATCGCTGCACGACACTAGATTTCCAATGTTTACATAATTGAAACTTATTTGGGGTACCAAAAGTTTAACATTACAGCTATGGAGAGTGTCCACTCCTATAGTATATCTCCGTGGAATCACCAAAGAGTAAAAGCCTACATTCGCCTACATCTAAACCGTTTCTTTAAATTAAGCATTAACGGTTGCAAAACGACAGTATATTGTATTGGTATCAGTAAAAGATAGTATAAGTAATAGTAAGTAGATATGATAAGGCAATATTAATCAAACCACAATATACCGCATTAATAAATATTTTGTGAAACTAAGTCTTCTATTCATTTTTTAACACCCGTATTACATCACAGCTATCAAAACATTAAGTAATTCTACGTCGCGTTTATATATCCCGCGGTAGTTTCAACAGAAAAGACTGTAACAGAACTTTCTTTTTTCTTGGAGATTCTGTTTTGTCACAAGTAGTTCTGATCACATTTTAGGAAAATGTTCTCCTCTTGCCTTGCGAAGAGTGGGTACGCAAATATTTAATTATAAAATAAAACGGTTCTCCACTTCATGTAGTATCTAAGGTATTAATGGCATAACTTAAATCTAAAAAAGAGTATGATGCAGAAATGAGACATTTTGAAAATTAGGAATTTTCACTGAAAACCGTCACGCTTTTCTTTTCTGATCGTGAATGACACAGACATAGTTTTTTGCGTCATAATATCAACAATGGTCACAGGTCAGTACTTATACTAACTTTACGAATAAATAAGGAGTAACTTTACGCGAAAAGTCAAATCATTTTGCTTATTTTAAGATTCCAAATCACTGGAATTAAATCGAATTATACATATAAGAAAGTTTCGTTCCCTACCGTGCGGAGAACGGGCACGCAGCTAGTATGTAAAAAATGCATGTGAAGCATATTCTATAGCTTACGAAATATTGTGATAATAGATTAAAGCTGTTGTGAACTAATAGTATTTAAATACATGTAAAATTATGTCGCTTTTACATGTCGCTTTTTTATGTCACATTTTTGGGACACATTTTTCAATAAAGGGTGTTGAGAGATAAAATGTCATAATCATTAATATTGAAATAAAATGAATCAAGACAACCCCTTTGCTAAAACTTATCTTGGTGACAAAATGTAAGACAAAATATATAACTTGTTTTCTTTCATTCGCGTGCATTGTTTTCCTTGAACTGCTGGAAACGCAAATCTATTGTAAGTTGTAAGGTGCGTCGTATCTGCATATTTAATTTTTGAAATTTGTTTTGCGAACCTCCATTTAAATAACCCACGAGCCGCCACTGCTTTCCAGGTTTGCAAACAGTCTGTAACGAAGCAATCGAACATCAAATCTTATGTTATAAAAGTCAAGTTTCTAAATTAAAGAATTAAAAAGTGAGGAAATTCTGTTGAGTTTGAGGAAAGCCCAATTTGCTGAAAAATCAATAGTTTTCCAGATACTTAAGAATTTTAAAATTTTAATCTTGTGACTCAACGCTTCCCAACCGATTATTGTATGGGCTTCAAATCGAAGAAATCAACGACTGTCAATGAGCAACAAATCTAAAATTATAAAAGTACATTTTTTGAGAATTACTCACGTACTTCTTTTAATAGTTTAGACTTCCTTTATGATGGATTACTTTTCAAACTTTGAAGATTTAAAAGGTTGCATTTAGAATTTATTTTATCTTATAGACAGTACGATAGGCAAAAATAAAATATTCTTGACTTCCCTAAAATCGAAAAAAATATAATGTAAAGCAACTACAATTTTAAAAAATCGGCCTATCCAAATAAATAGATGTTTTAAACCAATCGAATAAAGTTACTTTTAACCAATCCAATCGCTTATCTAAAACTAAAAAAACTATAATATGAAATTGAAACATATTTCCTTGATAAAAAAAGGTTTTTTGTTGTTTTTTTAATTCGTAACTTAAGAAGGATAGGGAATTCAAACGTTATTTTCACATATTCGTCACTATCTAAAAAAAGAGAGGGAGCGATCCATAAAATTCTTGCTGTAACATGCAACACACACGAATACTTAAAAATCAGCTTCAAAACAATTTAAAATGCTCCTTCCATGGAGAGTAAAAGGCGACCTCTCCTTTATTTCACATATTTTTCTATAAAAAAAAATAATAATAATCTCATTTATTTGTGAAATACTTGCACTAAAATGTATCAAATACAAATTCATTTTTTTAGGAACTTGTTTATAGTTAAAAATTTGCTTGAAATTTATTCATTAGAATTTATTATAAAAACGACATATAAGTGTCCGGTTAATTAACGTATAATTATACAACACGTTTTCGGTTACTTATAGCGTACGACTTTTTTTATTCCATACCGGAGTCTATTAAAGGGCATTCACTTCTTTTGAATAGATGTAGGAGGTCAGAATAACTTTGATACATTTGTTTTCTCTGTCATTTTGACCTATTGCGACTCGGGAACAACTGTCTGAAGTTCAAGGGTAAATGTACGAGCTTCACTAATACGGCGGGTTGGACGTCCTCCGTTTCTCTTCAGAGCTGCGATTAGATTTAATCTTTCTTAACGCCCTACACTTCCATATAACGTTCTAATTTGCCCCCGACTTTATGGAATGCAGTAATATCTCAATACAATAAATTTCACTTTTACGAATATTACAGATTGAAGGATGAAATAATTACAGTTGATCCCGCTCAATGGAATATAAAAAAAAAGGTTCCCAAACTGTGTGCCGCGGCACCCTAAGAGGGCGCAAGTGTATGCCGCAGGGGTGCTGTGGAGATAAGCAAGTGTTTTGGCGAAGTATAATCGAATAATTTCCTCTGAACCGGTATCCCACAAAAAAGTTAGCCAAGCCAGTGACCAATTGGCAGTGTTGGGCAGACAATTGTGAAAAAAAAAATAATAACTAACAATTAAATTATCGAAATTCGTTGCAACTAACAATTAAAATAATTAATTGCAATTGTAATTTATCACAATTAACAAATAATTAATTGTGCTTGCAAAATATTACAATTACAATTAATTATTTGTGCTTGGGAAAACCTTACAATCACAATTAATTAATTGTACTTGGAAAACATTGCAATTACAATTAATTAATTGTGCTTCGGGAAATTGCAATTATAATTAATAAATTGCATTTGGAAAACATTGCAATTACACTTAATTAATTGTTATTTGATTGATGCACTTTTACAATTAACAATTTCAAAGTTAGATAATATCTGCGTATTCAAATTGAATTATTACTTGCCCAAAACAAAAAGAAAACTATAATGAGGTAATTTTCATGTTTGATAGTTCTCAATAATGCTTTCAAAGGTACGGGAATTCTGAATTTTAGCCGGTTCTGAATTTTAGCCAACTTGTAGGTGCAGTGTAGTGTGGGGAACTTTTTAGAATATTTCAGGTTAGAAAATAGGAAACGAGGAGCTATTGTAGACTTTTATACAATTCAAAGAAAAATATTATGAATGAAGTGTATTTAAATAAGTGTTTCGATTGTGATACTCGCCAAAAGTATTTTTTATTTATTCTTTGAATAATTGAGGTTGCACTTCAACACGACTCTATTTTCAAACATTTGATCTGATAATTTATGATTTTTCTGCAAATTCGTCATCGTAGCAAAAGAGAAAAGTCCTTACACTGGTGCAGAAGCTGGTAAAGGCGTATTGTATTTTATAAAAACTCGTTATGTTTCTGGGTATCTGTTCAGTAAATTTGGCTCTTCGCTTTGTTCTGCAAAGAAATACAACATCAATAACTCAGTCTTTGTTTAGGCGCGTTAGTAGTGGTAGACGTTGTATGTGAAAAATCTGAGTACAATCAAAATCAAATTCAAAATAATTATCTTCTTTCTTTATTCTTTTTGTTATAATTTGTTCGGGTTCTTCATTGAGCTCTTTAGAAATAAGGGTTTTAAAAAGACTCTGTACTTTATTTCGATCTTGAAAGTCTTAAGCAAGAAAGTCATCTATTGTTAAAACGTGGATAAGATGATAGAGCAGCTATTGCCGCATGTTCTGTCTCAGCTGTGTTAAGCTCAAAATACTGTTTAAATCTAGTTTCAATGCTTATTTGTACATCTTAATCAAAGTAGCACAGTAAATTAAATTACCTTTTTTTTCTTTTTCTTTTTTAGTTTTCTTTTTAATGCTAGAAGACATGGCAGTACAATACCGTAATAGGTATTTTTTCGCTTAGCATGATATCCAGCGCTTCGGCAACTGGTGTAGCACATTAAAGTTAACGGTTGATTTAAATAAGTAGTTAGTTGTAAGTAACAACTAAAATAATAATTGCAATTAAATTAATTGTAAACCGCAAATAATATATTTAATTGCGATTAAATTAATTGTAAACCACAATTGCATTCAATTTGAGTTAATTTCAATTTCAATTACAATAATTGTAAAGCGCAATTAATGGATTTAATTGCAATTTATTTCAATTGCAGTTGATTTCAATCGCAATTAATTGCAATTGCATCTGACAATTAATCAATCAGTTGAATCAAATTAATTGCAAATAATTCAGTTGGAACTAAAATTGTAATTGTTTCATCCTACAATTAAAAAATTAATTGAATAATGTCCAACACTGAGTTCAGTGACGTGAAATGGAGCAATCTCCTTATATCGTATGCGGCACCAAAGTCGACGATATTTCCACACTGCGGACGGCAAAAGCTAGATGTAAACATTAGTGCAATAACAATAACGCATGTGCGAAAATCCAAATTAACAGTTTAATGGCGTCAAATGGAGCAAGCGTATGTCACGTAGTAGCTAGATTATAAAATTGCAATAATAGTTACACAAAAATGCAAGATCTTTCGGACATTTTCACAGCTTTAAAATATCGAATTTACAATACTTTGCACATTAATCGCCCATGTAAAAAATGCCACCATGCATTCGGCTAAAGCACATTTTGCTGTTTCAACATCGGCTTTTATGATGGCACCCAAAATGTGTAGCAACCCTAACCTAAATAAATTTAATGACAAATACTATTAAAACAAAGAAACATGAATTTCATTGAAATGAGTCCAGAAATTTAGTCAACATTGCACTGAGTATAAAAACCCATTAAGGTATGGGGCAGCTAGTAGAATGAAATTTAGTAACATGATGATGAGTACCGACTAAAACAATAAATCACTGATTTTATTTTAGTTTGTTAGAATAAATTGTAAAACTATGCAAAATTGAATTTTAAAAAATGGAATTACTATAAGGGTCCGGAGTTAATGTATAAGCTAAATAATTTTTACACATTTCTTTTATTTTTTAACTAGCTACCCACCCTTGCATCCTTCACAGTTTTGCGTGTAAAACGTAAGTAAAGTTGAAATTTTTGCATTAAATTCTCTATACGGGTCTTTATTAATGTATCTCTATTACCGTACAGTTGGAGTTGCGTTCGAATAATTTTCATTAAGGCCTTAGGTTACACCTCTGAGGAAAAATATAGAAAAGACAGGGTGTGGTTCAAAGACAGAAGAGACCAAACAGTGAGACAACGTGAATCTGTAACATCGTGAAGGACGGAGCTAAAAGTTTCTCAAAAATCTTAAGTCAGGGTATGTTGTGCTCGTGTCGAACTTCCAGAACATTTTACATCACATGACAATTCTGTTGCACCTTTTTTGCCTTGTACACCGAGGATAAACAACAAATCGCGATCTTATATATGTAGACAAAGCAAAGCTTTAAAGTGAGCATTCTCATTCCATTACTATTATATAACCTAAGAACTATTTTAATATCCTTTATATGATGTTACTTTGGGGGCAACCAAAAATTATATTAAATTATTTTCAAAATGAAATGCCTTTTTATAACCTTTACCGTAAAATCTGATGTTTCCAGATAGCAACTTTCACAAAAAAATGTAATAAAAATAAAAATAATTAAAAAATATAAAAATAAATAAGTAAAATAATAGTAATAAAAATTGTAAATAAAATTCTAATTTTTTTCTTGAATCTAGTTAAGATTGATAGTTCATAATTATTTTTCAGTGTGAGGACTGAAAATTTTTAAATATTTTATTCAAGAAGCTGTAGAGAAAAGCAAATCAAATAATAAGTAGCAATTTCAAGAAAAACTTTGGTTCATTATTAATGGAACTCTTCAAATGTCTCGAGCATTTGAAAGTATATAAGGCCTAAATTTTAAGCTTCATAGAGTTTTCGAAAAGTACTGTAATCAAGTTTTTCTTGAAAAATTCACATCATCTGGCAGTCACATTTTGCGACTGTCAGATAATGTGACTGTTGCTAGGCGACCATGACGCGGCTGAGTTATCAGGCTGATTTTATGAATATTTAGTTATTTTGCTTTAGTTTTAGCTCATTCATTTACTGAAGTTCTTATTGACACAGTTTTTGTGTGTTTTGTATTAGCGCAATAAATCATATCAGTTTAGCATCCGTAATGCTAACTTTACCGCACGAGACAAATAATTCTGCATTTGTAGAAACTCCACATCACTGACATTAATTTCAATTAAATGCGTAATAAAAATATTCCTTTGCTATCATGCGAAGAATGGCTCTGCAGGTAGTTTTAATTAAAAGCTTCGTATTTTATAAGAACGTAAGCTTCATGTTCGTATAAAATACGAACATGAAGCTTAGTTATAGAACAAACGGTATTGTGCGGAACATACTACCACTGACTGCAATAGTACTGTATAGCATTTCTGTACTGTATATATTTCAATTTATTTTTAGGAAACTCAATGAGATTTAAATAACGTGAAATTTTTATATGTAAAAAATAGTGGTAACTAATTAATAAGAATGACTTCCGTGTGTCTCATTTTTGGAGTTTGGGTAGCCTCTTTGCCATTTCGAGCCGTAAAGCAGATCTTCACGGTCTCTCGAAATGTTGCCCAGGGAGTACCACGTGGAGGTGGGCTACCTAGTAGAGTATTTCGAACAACCTAGGAAGCATCCTAAATACGGAGCCTGAAAAGCAAAACAATTTTTCCATTTCTATCTTAAATATTTTCAACAGCAGCGAACGATTTTATTATTATTATTAGTAGTAGTAGTATTAGTATTAGTATCATTTGTTAAGTGTTTATTTATTGCATTTCTTAGGTGGAAGTTTTGATAATTTTTCTTTGGTTATTGTTCTGCCTTGTTTGAAACAAGATTTTAGTTAATGCTTTGTGTTGAAATCTATAACCCATAAAGCACGATGATAGAGTTCGTTTAAGAAGTTACAAATAATGCGCAAACCAGAGTTTAGATATTTGCTTTTAAATTTTCGGCACTTCGAAATACTCTACCAAAACTCCCCTTTCGGCATCCCGCACTTCAACTCTCGATGTTGTTGAGAGGACTGGCGGTAGCCAGGTACCAACTAGGTCGTTAGTCCAGGAACCAGCTAAGACCTAGCGGAAACCTTTTCTGGTGGCATGGCGGCGGAGAGAGCAGGCAACGATTGGAAGAACTGGACAAAGTCACAGGTGGGCCCCTACTGGATGGCTTTCGCAGAGGCCCTCGGGTAACTATAATCACTTTTGGACCACCTCCACATACGAGTAGAAGTTCTTTAATTTCCAGGTAGTCTTGTTAAATATGAATGTGTGGGTGGTCTCTTCGGTTAAAACGTCACTATGGCCGATTGTCTTCAATTACTGATGTTACAAGCAATCTTGGCTTCGGGAAAAACGGTCTTACCTGACTACCTCGTATGTTCTTTAGATGTTCATAAAGTAGCCTTTGAGAAATTCGAGTCTCTGTTCTTTAATGGCGTGATGTTTCATATTCGTTTTCATGACTGCAGCTGGATTCTATTCTACAATACTAATGATACTTGGTAGTGAAGACGGACTATGCTCAAAGGTTGCAGCTCTAAATTGTTCGATTGTTTGAAGCATGGCTATCCTGATTTGGAAGTGTTGGACTTGGCTGACTTTTGGAAAGACTGATGATACTTGGTAGTGAAGACGGCGAAGCTGGAAGGTTGCGGATCTAAATTGTTCTATTGTCTGAAGGATGTTATCTTGATTTGGAGCTGTTGGACTTAGCTGACTACTTGGAAGACTATATAAAGAAGACGGACGGAGCTGACAAGTTGAGACAGTAAATTGTACTGTTGTCTAAAGCAAGTTGATCTCTATTTGAAACTGATGAACTTGATTGGCTATTAGAAAGAGATTATATTTGGTAAAGAAGAGGGACGGAGCTGATTGGTTGAGGTTTTTAACTGTTGTATTGTCTTAAGCAGGCTGAACTTGATGTGGACTGATGGATTTGAATAGCAGTTAGAATGACTGATCGAGTTTAGATGTTGAGATTCTGAAACTTTCTATTGTCTATTGTCCTTGTGCTCTTTTTGATGTAAATTGCTCATTTCAGTTTCATAAGTCAGGAACAGTGGAAGCAAAAATGGTATACATTGGAAATTTTGCAAATCTGTAAAAGAAAACGAGCATTCATAAATATTTTTAGTTATCATATCAATGATTTGCTTTTTAATAGTACTTTAGACTCACGTGAATTTGGAAGACCACAATTTTAAATTTGGATTACTCAAACATAGAGTAATTGAGCATTTCGATAGTTAATGGAAGATACGGATAATGAATCAAGTAATGCGCGACAATCGAAAAATTTGTAGTTGTTTTACAAAATACAAAGCAACCTTACATATGATAAACCTATACAGTTAAAAATATGTACGTAAAAGAAATCTCAAACAAAAATTGAAAATTCGTTAAAATAGAACACATTTTAAATTGTGATATGTCTAATAATAGTTTCTGAAAATTGCAAAATTTTTATGTTATAATGTTTATAGATTACGACAATGTTTGGCTCATCTTATGAAGAAGCATTATGTAATATTTTGAGACTTGTCAAATTTTTATCTTGTTCTTAAAACTATATATGCTATGAATAAATGCAATGGAAATAATATGTAATGAAATAGTCGAAAGTTAAGGATAAGCGAACTGTTTATCGAAGTTACTTATATGATAAAATGTCGCCCAATATTACTTTACAGATGTTAAAAAATGTGCGAACGTTTTCAATACATTTTCAGTGGTGATAAGGAAAATCCAGGAATACTACAGTAGTAAGTTTCTATGAGTTCTTTTGTAAGATCAATTCAGGCCTTCTTAATTTCAAAATTCTCTGCTGTGTAGCATCTCCGAGGCTCATTCGTACGCATCTAGGTGTTAGGGAGCATTTATTTCTATTTATAATAAACTAATTTTTTAAAGCCAGCTGATTTTAATAATAGGATCAGATGTACGATAGTTAGCAAAGCAATATCTGTAAGACTTGAAGCTTTATGAGCTACGGAAATGTCTCACGTTTGTGCCGTATAACACAAAATGAATTTTTAACATCATCACCATGTAATACGCATTTAAGTCTCAACGCACATGTGGCACAATACAGTGTACACAGACATAAAATACCTGCTGATCAGTTCAAGTTGCCCCCCCCCAAATAAAAATAAATAAATGAATAAAAATAAAAAAATCAACCGAAAGTTTAAGCAAAACAGCTGATCAGAATTATATACTGTAATGCGTCGATATCAGGTTTGTGCATATGGTAACAGGCATTGCGTTTTCTGGTCAATGTAACATAAATAGGAGTAATGCTGCAAAATTCCATTGAACAGCAAAGGTGAATAACGAACGCTAAAAGACAGTAAATCATTGCAACAGAAAAATATTGAATTGTTTTGATATTAAAAATTACTATAAGCAACTTTTTTAAATGCAGTTTCTAAATGCATGAGCTCAAAATACCAAAAACTTAAACGCATGTATAGCTTTCTTACAATTATTAATACTTACAAGTCTTTATTAATTCGGTAAACAGCTTTCATTATAATATTAGCAATGTTAATCCATTTCACAAGAACGTTTTTTGATTTTTGATCCAAGAAGAACAATTCAAAAATTTCAGAAATATCCAATAAAAAGGCATCCGGAGAGTCAAATTCATTGAGCAAAATTTTGTAAAAATTGTTTGCAAATTCCTTTTTGGCTTGAAGAAATTCGTAGTAAGCTTTCATGTAAGTTGTTGGATCACTTCTAGAACCTTCCTTCAAGTTTTCTGCAAGTTCTTTTTCTATCTGCAAGAAACATGGACGAATCCTAGGGAAAAAGTACGCGTATTTCATTTACACTGTAAATAATTAATAAAGCTTTTTTTTCTTGTAGTTTTCCTAGAGTAAAAGACTGCTAAAAAACTTTATGTTATTAGTCATTGTTATCATTATTAGTTGTATTCTGAAACAGAATATTTTTATCTTTATTTATTTTATGAATATTTTTTTTCTTTGAAAAACAATATGTTGTTTCCAGGAAACATAATGCACTTTAATATAAACACTGATATATCGTCATAAAAAAAACTTTTTCAAATACTTTGCTTTAACACAGATAAATATAGATAGTATATACTTATGTACTGTAAAATATGGTAAAAAAATTGTATGATTAGTTACAAGAAGAGCGTGACGTAAATGCAATTTTTAACCGAAATGTCACTTAAATTTGACACTATTTCAGAACTTAGTATAATTTTCGCTAAAACTGCATTAAATTTTTTATTTTTATACCACCATTTTACTGAAAAACATGGTTTTTACTTTTCAAAACGTGGTTCGAAAGTAGGTTTACACCTCAAACTCGTTATTTATTTATTTATTCATTTAAGTGTGTGGTTGGTCCGTTTTTTTTTCAGTGAAAGGTGAGAAGGCTGATTAAATCAATTTCTGTGTCCTATCCTCATATCTAAAATATTGGACTTGTACAGAGGGAGACGGTCTGCTATTTCAGTTTCATGCTTTGCTTGTCTTTAAACACTGCGAAGTATGTCCAAGTTAACAAAATTAGACTATACTGCAGTTGTTTAGTATATTGCCTGAATAAAATGGTATGGGTAGGTTTTGAAGCAGCTCTTATGTAATTTGCAGCTGTTTTTAGAGACAAAAAAAATCTCACATTTGCGATAGGCGTAAAATGGAAGTGAAAATTTAATGCTGTTCTTAACTAAAGATACAACTTGCTGAGAACTGAACTGAAGCTACATCAATGTGTATGTGTTTTAAACTCTACAACCCTATGCTTATCAATCGCAGTGTTTAAGGAACATCTAAAAATATTTAGTGCACCAAAGTCCACTGTCTGTCACATGCCTAGAGTTATATGAAACATGAAACCATCTTAACCATTGACTCTAAACATTGACTTTCTAGATGTAAAATTTACATGTGAACTAACTGAAACCTTTCCATGGAAAAACGTTGAACCATGATTTGTTTCTTAAACTGATCAAAAACCGAATCATGGTTCAACGTTTTTCCATTGAAAGGTTGCAGCTAATTTAGCTCTATTGTGTGGTAAAACATTGAGCAATTTCTGTTAACAGTGTACTGTCTTTTTGGTGTGAACGGAACAAAAGTATTTTTTGAATTTTCTTTATCTACATTCAATTGAGTGTGTGTGTATGTGTGTATGCGTTGTGCGGTGTCAAGAATAAGATAGCTGCTTCTTCCAATACTCACTCATTCACAGTTTCTATTCTAAGCAGAATATTTTCGTCAGGAAAAGCATCAAAGTCAAATTTTTCGTCTTTGTCAGTTTTTCGGGGAGAGCAGCGACTGTAAAGAAACAGATAACATGGAATTGTAACCTATTCTTGGAATGCAACACTGTAACGCAGCAATTTGATATTATGAACTTGAAAAGTAGAAAAAACCTTAAGTTAGGGCACAAACTCTTAAAACTGGCCTGTCTTTGCCCATCTTTATGCAAGCTGTACGCCGTGCTTCCAAAGGATGAAAAGAGCAGGCTGTTATAAAGATTTTCTTCCTCAGTTATTTAACGGCAGACTAAAAAAACTGTTAAGATTTCATTGTCATTTGGTCATTTTAGTATTTTGTAAGCGCCCTTTTTGTTTGGATAAAGGCAAAATACGCGGCAAGGCACTTCTTGGAAAGCTATGGAATTTCTGAATCATATAGCCAGACTTTAATGAGTCTCTGAATGAGCTGTTGTTGATGTTCATTATAAATAAAATTAAAGGAATTTTTTTTTAATCTGCCATAGAAGAAAAGTCTAGAAAATTGTGCGTATTTTAATAAGGTTGCACCTTAAAAAGAGTTAATTGGACTTACTTAATATTCCACAAAAAAACGCTATTTGAAAATCACCAAAATGTGTCAGTTGTTTAATATTTCCAGCGTATAACTGCGTATAGAGTTTACTAATTTGGATTTGTTAGCTGAAAGTTATTTTCTTAATAATTTGGCAAAATTGCCATTAGGTAAAGAGTGTTAACATTTAATGTCGCACTGCTTAAAAATGGTAAAGCAAACGTGATCATATCGGGAACAAATTTCATCTCTTCCTAATGATTGGCCAGAGAAATGTTCCTTTTCCTTTTTTCTTTTTTTGTAGCGTTTCATATCCTTTTATAAGGAGGTAGAAAAAGCGTTCTTTGATTTCATGTTTATCGAGAGTATAGATAAATTTGAAAGGCTCCTCCTTTTTCTTGAACTGTGGTTTGAGTTCCTTATTTTGAGTGTGATTTGAAAATTTTTGCTGTTGCAGTTTTGATAATTGCTATTACTTAAAGATTTTTCAATTTATGGCAGCTATCATACGGAGGGCGTTTCTTAAATTAACAGCAAAGGAGTAGTAGGGGTAAGTGCGTTTTTTAAGGAACCATGGTCCGAGGGATTAGACAACAGTTTCAGTAAATTTTATTTACAATACTAATTAAAGTTAACAGAATTAAAACAAGCACTTTAAACCTAAAAATAACTTACACAGCTGCGCGAAACTTTTTCCACAGACCCATTGCAGAGCAAGGGCTTCGGCAGGAAATCAAAAATTAAGAAATCAAATTCAATCAATTCAAAGGAATTGGTCAGAAAGTTTCAGTTTTAAAACAACTTTTCAGTAAACTCAAAATGAACTGTTGAAAAACAATGTGAAGTTTGCATTGTTTGCTACAATGCTTGTATAACAATAGATTTGCAAAGTATTTGTTCTGTATTGTTTCAGTTGGTTGGTTTTAAATTATTGTTGTCCAAATGCCATTGTTATGATGGATTTGAAACAAATGTCCCTCATTATCTTACGTTAATTTGGTAATCCAATGCAGAAAATGGAATTCAATCCGTAACATCCAAAATAATGGCCGAATTTCTTTATCTATTACTAGCTGCGTGCCCGTTCTTCGCACGGTAGAAACGAAAATTTTCCCTACATGTGTAATTCCAATTAATTCCAGTGATGTGAAATCTAAAATAAAAGCAAAATTATTTGACTTATGATGTAAAGTTTGCGTCATTAGTACTAACTGACATCATTGCAATATAATGATTCAAAAAACTACGTCAGTGTCATTTGCGATCAGAAAAGTGAAAAGCCTAGCGGTTTGCCGAGAACCTCTGGGCTCCTGACTTTCAAAATGTGTTATTTCTACATCATAATGTTTTTAGGTTCACGTTGTAGCATTAAATACCTCAGACACTGCATGAAATGGACAACCGTTTATTTTAAAATAGCTGCGCACCCGCTCTTCATACGGGAAGAACCAAATATTTTAGTAAAATCATATCTGCATGTGACAAAACAGAATTTCATTTTTTAAAAAGTTCAAGTAATCTCCTCTGTTGAAATTACTGCGGGATATATCAACGAAAATTAGAATTACTTATCGTTCAGTTGGTTGTAAAACAACCCTTGAAAAAGGATAAACAGAACACTTTTAATTTCATGAAATATTTATTAACGTGGTATATTGTGATTTATTCATATTACCCTTACAAATCTACTAATACTACCTATTACGCATATTAATACTATCTATCTTCGCTTCTCCCTTAATGCTTAATTTAACGAAACAGCTTACATTATTTCGCACAAATGGGACCTTTTTATTCTATGGCGATTCTTTGCAACTTACGCATTACCATAAACATTTTTCATTTCACATAATAGTTGCTATTAAGGAAGCTCTCCATACATATTTAATTTATGAATAGTTTTGTAAGATTGGTGCATTTACCACTGCAAAACATTTAATCTCACCGTGGTGAAAAATATTCAAGCGGTGCCAACTTAAATATCCATGTATCCAATATAAAGATATCTTATAAATCCTCCAGTTCTGTCTACTGAAAACATCAAACTTTGTAATACCGAGATGGCTGTGCCCGCACAGCCAGCTGTCGTAAAAAAAGGGTCTCTAGATCTGTGGCACGCGATGAACGTTTCGATCGTCCGCCAACTTGCTGGTAGTTAAGTCGAGCGATGGCAACGGCTGACCTTTTTTCAGCATTGGGCAATCTATCCAGCTGTTCTCGCATTCTTCTATTTTTCAGCAGATGTTAGTTCTGTTAAAAATAATCGCGACAATTTTTTTACAGGAAATGGCGTGCTAAAAAGTAAAGGATTCTCGTGGAACTATGTCACCCATAACTATTTTTATAGAAATCAAATCCATTCTTCGTGACTGGCAACAGTCAAAACGTCAGAGTTTGGTGTTCCCAGAGCGGGAACACTGTGCGTTAAAGGCTTAAAATGTGTTACCACCTTTTTGGGATACCCTTTATATTAAAGTTACCTAACCATAACCTTCTCAGTAGCAATTTTCTGCATTTACTAGAAATTGTATGCAATTATCATGAACTTGGCTAAAAAACCAATAATTAACATTTCAATTACTGATGAAATGCATTTTTTCTTGCCTAATAAATGACATCCCATCTTAAAAAAATAAAGAAATTTATTTCTTTATTTTTTTAAGATGGGATAAGACACAAATCTCTACATATTTACTTTTTGTGCTATTATCTAATACAATTCAGTTTGCATTGATTTCTAAAAAGAAATGTGTTTCAAATAGAAACAGGTTGATAATGAACTAATTTTAATTTCAAGATTAAGCCAGCTACTGAGAATCATTTTTTTTTTTAACGCTTAATTTACAATCTCAATTTCTGATACCTAGAACCCTCTGTAGGTAAAAGAAAATTGCATAAAATTGAAGACAAATGTCTAAATGGGTACAAAATATCACCATTTGATAACAGTTTGGAAATAAAAGCTTATATTATAATAAATTATCGGGCAAAGTATCAATTACTGGTGCACCTACCCTACATATTTTTTAATTGAGTGTACATAAAATCGAATAATAGCCAATAAGTATCGAACCAGTTTAAATAATTTTATGAATAACCGCTCGATTGTGACACTCGCCAAAAGTATTTTTTATTTATTCTTTGAATAATTGAGGTTGCACTTCAACACGACTCTATTTTCAAACATTTGATCTGATAATTTATGATTTTTCTGCAAGTTCGTCATCGTAGCAAAAGAGAAAAGTCCTTCCACAGGTGCAGAAGCTGGTAAAGGCGTATTGTATTTTATAAAAACTTGTTATATTTCTGGGTATCTGTTCAGTAAATTTAGCTCTTCGCTTTGTTCTGCAAAGAAATACAACATCAATAACTCAGTTTTTGTTTAGGGGCGTTAGTAGTAGTAGACGTTGTAGGTGTAAAATCTGAGCAAAATCAGAATCAAATTCAAAATAATTATCTTCTTTCTTTATTCTTTTTGTTATAATTTGTTCGGGCTCTTCATTGAGCTCCTTAGAAATAAGGGTTTTAAAAAGACTCTGTACTTTATTTCGATCTTGAAAGTCTTAAGCAAGAAAGTCATCTATTCTTAAAACGTGGATAAGATGATAGAGCAGCTATTGCCGCATGTTCTGCCTCAGCTGTGTTAAGGTCAAAAAACTGTTTAAATCTAGTTTCAATGCTTATTTTGTACATCTCAATCAAAGTAGCACAGTAAATTAAATTACCTTTTTTTTTTATAACTTTCTTTTTAATGCTAGAAGACATGGCAGTACAATACCGTAATAGGTATTTCTTTCGCTTAGCATGATATCCATCGCTTCTGCAACTGGTGTAGCACATTAAAGTTAACAGTTGATTTAAATAAGTAGTTAGTTGTAAGTAACAACTAAAATAATAATTGCAATTAAATTAATTGTAAACCGTAAATAATATATTTAATTGCGATTAAATTAATTGTAAACCACAATTAATGGATCTGATTGCAATTACATTCAATTTCAGTTAATTTCTATTTCAATTAAAATAATTGTAAAGCGCAATTAATGGATTTAATTGCAATTTATTTCAATTGCAGTTGATTTCAATCGCAATTAATTTGAATTGCAGTTGATTTCAATCGCAATTAATTTCAATTGCATCTGACAATCAATCAGTTGGATTAAATTAATTGCAATTAATTCAGATGGAACTAAAATTGTAATTGTTTCATCCTACAATTAAAAATTAATTGAATAATGCCCAACACTGCCAATTGGGCGAAAATAAAAATATTTCAGTCAAGTTGGAGAGAGTTCAGTGTCCATCAGCTCTCTTTTACAGGAACTCCCTAAAATGGGAGAAGCGTGTTAAAAATTCTGTATCCCTTTCCCAAGAGAGTACTTTCTTGATAGTTAGCCCTATAAACAACATAAAAGAATTAATGAAAAATGCATCCAAAGTGTTTCATTCTAACCTAATTGCTTAAAGATAACCTGCCGCGAAATTTTTCAACCTGAGAAGGGTGCGGCGAAATGTTTTTAGCCTGACAAGTTTGCCGCGGCGAAAAAAGTTTAAGAACCCCTGTAATATCAAGTAAAAGAATATCCTATATATTGCAATAATTTTTTAATATACCAAACCATATGAATTTGTCATTGTAAGCCCGGATAATATGGAATATTCGTAAAAGTCATTACGAAATTTTACTTCAACCGGTTTTTCGGAATTACGATTTTCAATTTCGGTCCATTGAAATTCGTTATTCCGATATTTTAATGTAATAGAGAGGTACGCCTATACCAATGTTGGGCAAAACACAAGTGACAATTAATCAATCGTTAGTCTATATATGGGATTAATCTAACTAACATTATTGAGCTTTATTAATTTTTTTAATTGTAAAATCAAATATTTAAAATTTTATTTGCAACTAAATTAATTGCAATGAATTTAATTCAATTGATCGCTTAACTGTAACATGCAATTGAAATTAATTGTAATTATAAATCAAAAATTGCTGTTTACAATTAATTTAATTGCAATTATTATTTTGTTATTTACAACGAACTTAATCGTCAATCATTTGTTATAACAATTAACAATACTGTGCAAAATATAATCGTTTGAACAACCAATATCTGAAATTACACAGTTAACAATTTTTAACTCTTTTTTAAACAACGTTGGAAACTAATTATACATTGAGTTTCCGTCTCCCCTAAAAATGCCGGTATCGACTCAAAACCAGGGATCCATAACTTAACGTAACAAAATTATAACGTTATTCGGCCTTGTAACAAAATAATACGTTATACAATTTTTATATGTACAAATAACTGCTTGATTTTCGTTATGTATTAGTTACGTTACATTTGGTATTTTGTTATCATACCGTAACAAAATTACAGAACGAAATGAATAAGTTATTGCAATAACGTTATTCAGAATAACGTTATTCAATGGTATACTTATAATAACGTTATTCCGTTTTGTGTTATACTCGGAAACTGAAGAAAAAGTAACAGAATGCATTCGGTTACTCATGCTAACCCTTTAGTTTATAACGTTTAACTCACATAACTATTTTATAACGATACAGTTTCAATTAGTTATAGAATATAGCATTTCGTTGAATAGCATTTTAAATACGGTATGAGACCATAACGTTAAAGGAACAGAACGATATTTTCATACCGTTATAGCTCACATAACCAATGCAATAATATTGGAACATTTCGTTACAAATTATAACAAATTGTTGTCAGTATATTTAAATACGGTATAAGATCTAACGGTTCAAATAACGTAAAAAATAAATGATCCGAATCAGCAGCTTTTTGAACTGAGAGGAGGGCGATTGAAAACTGTTGTGTATGAGCCACCCAGACTTAAGTTTAGTTCGTATAACACACTTGGGGACTGTTCAGGAGCAAGGGGGTTCTACTAGAGCAAGGGGGAGGGAATTTGTCTCCCCCTAGATTCTTGTATGTTTGTTCTTCTCGCTTTTATGTTTTTTCCAATATGGTAACTATATGTCAAAATAATCTTTGCCCCCCCGCCCCTGGAACATTTTCCGTCGACGCCCATGCCCAGGAGTCGCGAATCAGACAGTTTAAAAGGGGTATATTGAATAATATAAGAGTATGTAAAGAGGTACATAATGTTGAAGAGAAACTTTTTTTTTAATTAGCTGGCGCATGAGCCAGATTACTTGAACTTCTAATGCCTAGATTCTAAAAAGGGTTAATGAAGTTTTAAATGAGTCTATATTATTCCAGGGCCGTAATGGGGGTAGAAAATAAATTTTCGGACTTTAACGGATTTCTTCTTATATTTCTGTTTAATTTTAAAAGTTAACCCTGTCTGGAACACAATCAGCTGGGGCATGCCACCTTTTTTACGATCGTTAAAACTATTTTGGCTGAAGTGTTGTCCCAGCGTTTTGGCCTATCGCGCGGCTGTCAATCTGACGGTCTGTAGTTTCGGATATTGAAGAGAAATCGTTTTTCATTAGCTGGATTATTTAAACGTCTAAAGCCGAGACTCAAAGGGTGTCGATGAAAGGTTTAAATAGGTCTACATTATTTCAGGGACGTTTGAGGGGTGAAGATAATTTTTTCTGTTTTAACAGTCTTTTTTATTTCTTTTCTTTTTTTACTGAAAAAGTCAATTTGCTGGCCTATTAATAAAATTAAATTAAGGAAGTCGAAGTTAAGGTCGTACTGAGGGATATGCATCCCCCTCATCACCGAAATTTTTTTATCAGTTATCATATGCTTTTAGATTTTTATGTCTTGCAGAAATTCCATTTCTTTATTCCAGACACTAATGCAAATCTTTATCCCGAAGAAATTACTGTCTACATTTCTGGTCAAAATAGAGAAAAGTTTGTGAATCTGATTTAGAGCATTCTCGACAACAGTAATTCATTTGAAGAGATAACTGGTTTACGTGTTTAATACCAAAAGTGATATCAATCTTTATGAATTTCCATCATGTGCCAATCATTCTCATTATCTATCCCATTTTTTACGGTAGGGGATGGGGGAAAGCCCCCTAGTACTTCAAAGGTAATATGAAGTACCCAGTGAAGTTTGTTCATGAGGAATATGGTTCACCCAAGTATGCATGCGTAATCATGTGTACTATGATTCACATTAGCCACAAAGAGGATTTGCAAGTGAAAATTCTGGAACAGTGAATTAAATTTCCATGAACAAATGTGAGAGTCTTAAGTTAGCACTACAGTGCTATTAAAATCAAGCAGGTTTTTTAACGTCAACATAAACTGTCTACACGATTTATCACGGCGACCCACTTTTCAAATGTGTTTGCCAGATAACGCGGACGGGCGGTGGGGGGGAGAATAAAATTATAAAAGTCTCACAAGGTTTTCAATTTTTGATAATTGATTGCCAAAGCTGAATATTGATTTCCAAAATTCCAATTGATTTTCCAAAGCTGAATATTGGGAGATGATCTTACTGTACGGTGAATGTGAACGCAAGGCTGGATCAGCAGCAAGGTTGTACCGGGAACGTTTCCATGCAAGCCCGAATCCTTCTTATCAAACCATCCAATTTGTTGTAAAGCGTTTAAGGAAGACAGGCTGCATAACTAGTCGAGCTCGATCTGGCAGACCAGCTAAGGTAGGACGACAAGTTCAGCCAGATGAGGTACTAGCATACGCCCTCGCATGCCCGAAATGCAGTATAAGACAGATCAGTGAATATTGTGGCCTCTTAAAAAGTAAGGTTTGGAAAATCCTACAACAATACCGACCAACACTTCAGTAGGCTTTACTGGACGTATAGAGCTCATAATAATAGAAAGTGCCTGCCCTGCCATGAATAGAAATTTATTTCAATTGTATCTTGCCATATTGTGAAGTTCTTCCATATTGCATCGTACCATATTTGGAAGTAGAAATGCCATTTGCATAGTATTATGCATATTTGGACCGAGTTTGATTTTTACTTAGTTGCAATATCTTGTTTGTGGGGTATTCACCTTGGAATTTAGTTAGACGAGGTTCTCCAACAATCGGACCATCCCGTCCGACTACTATTGTTTGGAAATTTATTTTTGTTTTACTGCAAAATTAAAAAGTCTGATGTGGACAACACGACTTCCTTGGACGTCTATTAAATCAAAAATATATTCGACGCACTTCACCTAAACTTATTTTGTTTGAAAGAGATAAAATATCAGTAATAGTAAAGTTTAGCGATTTCTAGCCAAATATTTCGATATCGCCAAACTGAGTTCAGTTTAAAAGACTTCCTTCTGACACTTTTATTTGGCGATATTTCACCAAAAGCCGCCAAGCTTCAGATAGTTTGCGAGATTTTGAGGACATCCAAAGAGTCATTGACCACAGACTTTCAATGAATTGAATGCAACCATACACCTTAGTGTATTTAAAGTCATTTGGCTTACCCTGCAAATAAATTCCCAGTCGATTACAGTCAAAAAAGATATTGAAAACAGTTAGATATTACAATAGTTCTAAATACAAACGTTACAAATTCTACGGGTTAAAGCTTTAGAGTTATACAAAATACGAAATAATTTTTGGCGCCAAATATTGCGATATTTCGCCAAAACTCGCCAAGGACGATGAATAATGGCGATTTTTGGACATAGATCAAATGACTGACTATCGCTAAATTTAGCGATATTTTGGTAAAACTTGCCAATGTCGACGACAGATGGCGAGATTTTGGGCATGATTTATCAAGTCAATAAACTTGAATTAAGCTTGAAAATTTCAAGCGTGTAAGCTTAATGCAATCTTGAACCAAGTGTTCAAGTTTACACTTGCCCAGCTTGCATTAAGCTTGGCATAGCAAGCTTGAATCAAGCTTGACGTAGCAAGCTTAATTTGTACCTTAAAAAAATTTCCTAAATATACGAGGTGCCTGTCGGCGAACTCGCCCCTCATGTTTTATTTTTCAACTCATTTTCCCCTCTATGCTGAAATTTCAAGTCAATTTAATCCGTTTCCATCAAACGTCCGAGGCTGGGACCGAACTCGGGACCTAAGGGTTGGGAGGCCAGCGTCCTAACCATTTAGCCAATCTGCCTCGCGCTGGTATGACTAAACTTTGAAGTGACTGTTAAAGTTGTCACGCCGTTTTCTGGCGAGATCGAGTGGCCGATGCTGATCTGTTTCTTTTATTTTTCCATGGGATGAGTCAAAATTGAAATAATGTTATGTGTGATTTATAGACTCTACTAATAGGGAAATAAACATAATATAAACTTAAAAGCAGCACACTTTTTAAAACTTTCAATATCGCGACACTCATGTTGGGCAATACTGGCCAAAATCGAGACAAACGACTGATTTTGAAATCAATTTCGTAGTATAAATGTATTTTATTTTGAAGAATTTCCATATTTGAAAATATAGAATCTTTTTTTTTAATTCTATGGTCAAGTACATTTATGACTGATGATAAATTATTTGTTATGTGGATGTGGCTTTCCAAATCATGCAGTCATCAAGTTGTATTCAAGCTTGACAGTTCAAATGACTTCTCCAAGCTTGCTTCAAGTTTAAAATGAATTGAACTGTCAAGCTTGTATTAATACGTCAAATTCTAAGAAATGTCAAGCTTGATTTAAGCTTATGTGCTGTCTGGGAAATGAGTTGCAGACGCGTTTATATGATCGTGCATGCTAGTTTACGATGAGATGCATCGAAAAAATTCTTAAAAGTAAATCTAGTGGTAGTCAAAATCAAATCTGTTTTTTCGTCGAAATTTCGACCCCGAAATTTTTCGGGATCTCATTGCTTCCTTATTCTCAGTACAAGGAAGTAAAAAGCAGGATATATTAATTCGTGAGAAAGAAGCAATCGGTCAGACCTACCTACTATTGGCAGGCTGTCTTATGAAACTCAAAAAAAAAAAAAAAATTCAGTTCTGACATTACGATTGACCGAGGTGGGGATAGCAAGGGTAAAAGATCTCGAACTACAAATACAAGAGTAAGTCAAACAAGAAAGATAAATCATGCCAAACGCATTGATTATAAAACACTTTCCAACACAGGAATATTTTTGTGTGCCAAATTTGGCAACGTATTTTCCTTAAATCTGGCGAGATTTCGGAGATAAGATAATGTTGCATTACCACTACAAATGCAATTTTATGAGACCCTGTAAAAGAGGTAAAAAAAAATTCCATCATCTAACTGAAGAATCTAAAAATTTTATAATCATTGTCTCGCGCTAGAAATATATTAGTGTTTCTCAAATGCCACAGATTGTAATGCATTGGAATTCTTTTGAGTGTTCCTGTAGAAGAACTCTTAATAATACCGACCCTATTTTCAAAGGAGAGCATTACTTTGACAGCCTTAATATTATGTATGCCAACATTATTTTCTTTCAAAAAACCGAATCTCTAAAATACGTTTTCAAGAATGACTGCCCATAGAGTGCGATGTATTTGATTTTTTTTTCTCCTGTAAAAGAACTGTAAATGCTACTTACACTATTTTCAATAGGGTACATGGTACTGTACATATAAAAAAAATCGCACATATCGGGGTATATTTACGACAGTTAGAATACTGGACGGGTGGACAACAGAACAGACAAATTGAAGTCATTCAAACTTGTAGGTAAGTTAAAAATATAAATATTCATTTTATATAACATAACGGTATCGGACGAACGCGGAGAACCAGAAACTTACTCTTTTAAGGGTTGATAGTCTAAAATTCATTTTCCAAGCACTAAAAAATCAAAGTTTGCAATTTTGTTCCATGTAAATCCGTTAACCCGTGTTCGGTTCTTACGCATTAATGGATTTTCGTCGGTCGGAGAAATTCTAACGCAACCCCCATCCCACTCCTACGCAGATAGCCCTTAGCCATTCCTTAACGAAACACAATACACTAAATCCGTTGATTACAGCGCTAGTAACAAATTTGCAAAATTCCCAATCAAATCGTTATTGCTTAATATTGTCACATTAGATAGTTTTCGATTTACTGCCAAATAATGAAAATATCGCCAATCTCGGTACATTTTTCAAAGCATTTTTTCGTACCATATTTGGCAATTTATCAACATTGGAGACTTTTGGAGCAATTTGAGGGAGGCAGTTGATCATCGTCGGATTATAAGCTAATTATATTGTGTTTATTATATGTTGTTATAGTATTATACGATTTAAATAGATGCCTGTCTCTAAACTATCATTGACCGTATTGTATTGAAATTATTTTGAGTGCTCTTGTAGAAGAGCTATTTAACTACATACAGACACTATATTCCATGAAAAGCTTCATCTTGTAATCCTTAACAACATATATCAATTTTGTTTCATTTCAAATAGCAGAATATCTCTAAAACTAGAAGTCAAAATCCGTTGTGAAGACAATTGCAGCGGGCTCTAGAAGAAAACGTTTGACGAAAAAGTGTTTACACTTAACATATTTAATCGTCGTCTCCCTAAAATAAATAACTTCATACTCAATTTTTATTATGCGTACTAAAATCGAATTCCATGCTCTTCTGGGAATGTGCGGAAACTTTTCCCATTCAAACGATTTCATTTCACTGTGAACATCCGAACGTTCGCACAGCAAGCTGCGTCAAAAAGGGGTCTCTAGGTCTGTGGCACGCGATGAACGTTTCGATCGTCCGCCATCTTGCTGGTAGTTAAGTCGGGCAATGGCAACGGCTTCCCTTTTTTCAGCATTGGGAAAGGGTTGCGCCTCAAAGGGTTAAGGGCCTTAAAATAAACCGGATACATTGTGCTTTGCGGGAGGAGTTTCTTCTCTACTTGTTAGGTCTTTCTGTGTATTTGTGTGTCCTGTATCAGTGGATTACGAACAAACAGCTGAACGTATATGGACCAAATTTGGTTCAAACGAAATATTAAATATGATGCTTTTCACCTCGTAGCGATTTTTTCAAAATTTGGATTAGAAATTTTTTTATTAAATATTTTATGGATAATTAAGCGATTTTTCACAGATATTCAGCAATAAGAGTGCCAATAATACCTACAAAACAACAGTCGCTATATCATCGGGTAAAAGAAAAATTTTTCTTTCAGAAACGGTTTTTTCTAAATTTTTAACGTAATTTACTGATCTTTGAGATTTTTTTCAAAGAAACTGCCCAATTTCTGTAAATTGAGAAAAAATTTTTAAAGTGTCGCATCTTTTTTCAAATCTATCCGTCAGAATGTTTTTTAATTTGATCAGATTTTAAAATACACATTCAACCCTCTTTTAAACTTTAAACGGAATAAAATTATAAATTAGGCTATTTTCTGTGAATTTTAGAATAAAGTAGTATTTTAAATTCAATTAACTGTTGCGTAAAATTTTTGTTATTTAGCTGTTAAATTTCTGGTTTGCATCGTCTTGGTAACGCAAACACGGAAACTGTGCATTTCAAAAAAGAAAAAAATATTTTTAAACGTGATTCCGAATTTTAAATAGCAGATAGACGTCAATGTGATATCACGAGCTTATAAACGCATTCAAAATCCATTCAGATTAACAGATTCTGGCGTAAAAATCGCACCACAAAATAATTTAGCAAATTTTCAGATTTCCAATCAGCTCGGGAGTAGCCATTGATTTAAATTTAAGGTTATGTATCTATTACGAATTTTCAAATTGCTGCATCAAACCGTTTTTAATTTTGCCAGATAATAAAATGCTCTCTTAGGATTTATTAAGGGTTAAACAATAAAGAAATATCAGTTAAGAAACTAAGTGTACGTATATATTAAAAGAGAAAGAGCGCCTAAAATATCAATTAAAGAAAGCAGCTGGAAAAATCGAGCCAATATTACAATTATCAGGCATAGATGAACGAGTTTAAAGGAAACAATGGAAGATAAATAAAAGAAACAGTCTGCAAAAAATTAAAATTTTGCTGAGCATGATGATTCCCATTTTACTGAAGATTTTGTCTCTGTTAAAGATGAGGAAAATTAATTATCAGAGCCGTGTACACGCAAAGATTGCTTTATACAAAAAAAAAAAAAAAAAAAAAAAACTCAAATAAAAAATCATGATACCGCGCAAAACATCATAAATGATAACAAAGTTAATGCAAAAACTACCGCAGTTGAATCTATACCATATGGATCTCGATCGCGAGCCAATAAATTTTATTTAGAGACTTTCCTCATAAAACAGATTTAAAATAAAATTATATTTTCTTATTATTGCTTTCACTATAAAAATTGTCAAATTTAAAAAAAGTTAGTAATCATATAGGTTTGTCATTATTCTGTTTAAGTGTCATTACCCTGTCACTGTTTGTCATTATCCTGTCTACTTAAAAATTAATGTTTTATTTTAATGAATTTAACATTGTAAAAGATTTTTGCTGACTGTATTTTACTACTTCAAGACGTCATATGTCTATAATAAATCTAAATTTTAAACGGAAAACTAAAATTTCCTTTTTGAAATATGTGTTTTTCAAATTGTTCTGTTAAGAGAAAACTACCCATATGTATATATGTATATATATATATATATATATATATATATATATGACGTGCCATATATATATATATATATATATATATATGACACGTCAGACATTCCAGTAAAGTTCCAGAGTTAAGGCAGGTAAAACGGTTTATTAAACATTATCTTCTTTAAGTTACAATATAGAGTGAGAAGAGGAGAGGGGAGACGGATACAAAAATCAGCGTGGACTAATTAAGCAGTTCCAGTGGCAGAAGTCTCTCGATTTCCGAGGTGCGGGTGTATTTACGCTCATCATACCACGTGGTTTACTAAGACATAACTCCGCCTGTCTCTTATCTCTAATCGAACCACACACTTTACCAGCATAACCCGCATCCGGGACTACAAAGGCGTGGAGACACGTGTACACTAAAAAGAACTCAGAATCGACAACCTGGTGAATGACAATTAACCAAATAAATAAAACATAGCTCTAGAGCGCGCGTGACAAGTATGACACTAAAGAAAAACTTACAGTGAAAGTACCCGCTTGAACAATATCCAAACTAGTAAAACCCAAATTACCTTTTTGTACATTACATATATATATATATATATATATATATATATATATATATATATATATATTGATAGATAGATAGATAGATAGATAGATAGATAGATAGATAGACAGACAGACAGACAGAGAGACAGAGAGAGAGAGAGAGAGAGAGAGAGAGAGAGAGAGAGAGAGAGAGAGAGAGAGAGAAAGAGAGATAACATTTCTTTGTGACATAATCATGGGTTATTTAGGGTTTTATGATATTTGATTATATATGTATATATATATATGTGTGTGTGTGTGTGTGTGTGTGTGTGTGTGTGTGTCACATTAGGGCGCTACGGGAAAGTTTGTAGTCGTGGACCGGATGGAGGCTGTTGAGGTCTCCAAGCTGGCGTTGGTATAAGGCGGCTCGGAACTCTGGATTAGAGCCGCTATTGCGGGAAAGGCCGGATGGATCGAGGCTGTTGAGGAGGACGATCGTCACAGGCCGGCAAACGCCGGGAGCGATCGGTGAAAATCCACGAGCGCGCCTTACGACTGCCGATGGATGAAAGGAGTCGGAGTCCAATTGCGATTACATAATTTTATTTGGATTCAATACATCTTTGTTTGGCAGTTGCGTCACGCGGAAGATGATGCATCCGCTTTTATCACCTTCTGAGGTCGTGTCACATGACCAAAAAGCATTGCAATTATTCTCCAAGAGCTAAAACTGGGGAGTGGTTTTTCCAGGTTTTGTCATGACTTTTAAGACACCTTTGTGGCTTGCTGCCGGGACCGTCTACAAAATTACAAAGGAGTTACAAGGGACCGTGTAGTAATTACAGTTTTTCAACGCGGATTTCTTTGTTCCAACTGAATTAAACTGCGTCGTTCCAGAAATATGGGATTTTCATGGGCTTTTGATTTGTAATGTTATATATATATCATTTAAAAAATTTAAAAATAGGTAAAATAAGTATACATAAACAAAAAAATATATTTTTAATCAAATTACCAACATATCGTATCTGGTCCTGTTAAATTCAGCACTAAGAAAGTTTCCATGTGCTGTAAGTATGGTTTCACAACTATCTGCATACAACAACTATCAACTATATTTTTTCAACTATCTAACGGTAAAATAACTCAGATTTTTTTTAATGCAGTGATTATTTATTATTCAGCATTTTAGGATTTATAAACTTATAATACGTAAAGTTACTTTAACATCTGATTTCTCTGCAAGTAACTCTTTGTTCGGAGATAAGTTCCATCGAAAATGTCTTCAAGATAACCTTAATGAGTATATCTTTATGCTCAACCAACCTCGCTTTCATTCCTGACCCAAAAGCCAAAATCACTAAAAAATCGTGGCCTTTTTTTTTTTTCTTTTTTACCATATATATATCTTTTTTATTTATTTATTCGATTTTGTTTCTTTCTTTCTTTTTTATGGCTGTTCATATTAGAGATTAGTATTAGCCAATTCTTGCTACCCAAGTGCCTTTGGCGTTATGACGACAGCAAGTGACCAGAAGTTCATGAGAAAATCAAGGAAACAGAAATGGGGCTGGAAACTTGATACATATTTAATGTACTGTTGATAAGAAGAGACGCAAAAAGTGTAGAGGATTGCTTTCCTACAGGAGGTAAGTTTTTTTAAAAATTACCTATGTCAGCGTTTCTCAACCTGTGGGGAGCGCAGAGCGTTTGCATGGGGGGGGGGGGTCGAGAAAAATCAAAGAGCAAGTAATGATGCATGTTTTTAAAAAATCCTTATTTATTCTCATTTTTACTCAAAAAATATCCATTTTCGTTTAAATGTTCATTCAAACTTTACTAATAATATTATTTTCTAGAAAATTCGGCTAAATGTTAATTGTTAAAGATTAAAAAACTGAATGTATGCTGCAAAATGTGAGGGAGGGGCGTGCCGTGCCACTGTTAGTTATCCTTTGTTGGGGGGGGGGGCGTTAAAAGGTTGAGAACCGCTGACCTATGTAATTAACAGCATTAAGAAACTTTGTTGTTACATTTATTTTTGTCCCATAGTGCTTTTTATGTATTAATACAATAGACTTTGAAAATAATTAAGGTCAAAATCTGCATTATTTTGTAAAATTTTATATAACAGTATTTCAATTGCTGTTTACTTTCCTAGCGAATTATTTTAAAAAATGTTTTCACGGTTAAAAACAAATTAATATTCACATTTTACGAAACATTTAGGGATTTTCAGTTGTTTCTATTACACAACCATCATGCAATTTCAGAATAACAACTTTTACTAAACTTTAACAGAAGAAATAGCCCGTAATAGATCACTCGCTGTATATTGGTACAATCCACATCTTTTTTAGTCTTCAAATAGTTAAAAAGAATTTCTACTTTTTTTATCTTCATGTATTTACTATAACCGAGATTTTTTTGCCTGTGGCTTGTAAAAACGTATACATAGTTATTTAAAATAGATGTAAATGCAGTGGCGGCTCGTGGCTTATTTAAAAGGAGGTTCACAAAACAAATTTCAAAAAATAAATATGCAGATACGATGCACCTTACAAATTAAAATAGATTTGCTTTTCCAGCATTTAAAGAAAAACAACGCACGCAACTGAAAGAAAACAAGTCATCTTTGGTCTTACATTTTGTCTTAGATAAGTTTTAGCAAAGGTGCTGTCTTGATTCATTTTATTTCTATTTTTTTTTCAAACGATAATATTGAAAAATGCCATCGCTTTAGCTCCAAAACACGTCTATTACTCCCATCTTAATTATTTACACTAGTTTGTAAAAAAAAAAAAATAATGTAGTGAAAAATGATGTAAATATTTAGAAAATGAAATAAAAATTAATTAACTAACCTAACGTAACAGACCAAGGGAAAATCCGGAAGCAATATCGCAAAATTGGCCCTGTGTGCACAATGGAAGTGTGCGAGCGGAATGATTTCATCAATGTCGCACTTTTCCGCAGCTGTTTCGGCTTCTGACCCGTTGAGAGCGGTTCAGAAGAAAAATTTTCCGTTCGCACGTGCGACTGATTAGACTGTGCTGTAGTAACCTACACTACAGTGTGTTAGCTATAATAATCGTATTTAATAATAGTGGGGGGGGGGAGAGAGTCAAACTCATGTTTTAAATTCACATAAATCTAGAAGTGTGTTTAATCTTTGTTTTCAATTTAATTTGTTAATGTGTTTATTCTTTTGTTTTTCCTTTGGGGGTTCACAAGCTCATGTGCTCAAATGGAGGAGCCGCCACTGTGTAAATGTCTTTCTTTTTGTATAAATCTGAAGATCTCGTAAAGCCGCCCCCCCCTTTTTTAAATTAAGAATACAATGATTGTTAATTTCATCTGATTTGTTGATATCATTTGATAAAAATCTTTAAAATTCATTTTATAAGTGATGATTTAATTAATCTACTTTAAAATGTATCTTTTATATGCATCTGTGAGCTTCATACATATGTAATGCTGATGAAGAGAGAGAAAAAAAACATGATTTTTTCAAAACAATTCCCCAATACTGAAGTGTTATAATCGCAAAACTGAATGACATTATAATCTTAACCAAATCAAAAACATCTATTTGTATAATCTATTTGTACAAATCAAATCAAAAACAATATTTTAAAATTTATAAAATTGTAAATGACCAGTATGACCCGCATAACGAGAGTCATAGGAGCTAGAGATGAGACGGGCTCAGCCCGAGCCCGAAAGCCCGAGCCTGAGCCCGGGCCCGACTCGGGCTCGGGCTCTGTAATTCACAATTGCGTTCGGGCTCGGGCGGGCTCGGGCTCGTGAAAAATTTCTCCTTTGTTGAACATACTCCTTGAAACAGATTTTAAAAAGTGATTCATGGGATAAATAGACGTACTTATTTAAAAAAAAATAGCGGCACGGGGGACTAGAAGGTGTGTGAAGCTCCAAAATTTATTGTATCCTATTAATGAAGTAGTTAATTTTATTTGTCTTTAGCTGAAATTTCTGGCTCGGGCGGGCTCGGATTAAAAGTCTTCGGGCTCGGGCGGGCTCGGGCTTCAAAAAATGAGCCCGAACTCATCTCTAATAGGAGCCCGATGCGGTTTTTCAGTTTGTCGCCCCATAGTTTCTAACTTTCGGTGTTCTGCCGCCCCATTATCTTTTTTTAAGGTCTCATCCCCCATCCTTCTCGCTACGCCAGAAATTAAGGCGGCAATTGAGAGATGAGGTTTGGGCTTCACCGTTTGAAATCTTCAAATATGTATAGAAGAACGCCTCAAATTTGAAAAGATTCCGGCTGGTAAAACAGTTGTACCACAAAACAAAGAGAAAATAGTGAGCCGGATTGAAAAGGTTAACCAAAACAAGTAATCGTGCCATCTTGGGATAATCCGCAATATACCAGGCCGCTGCTGATGGGTAGAGATATTACGGGAAAGCTAAGTGATTGGACAATGAAAACGTCACGGTTCAGCGAAATGTCTCTGTAAAATAGCACTAGCTTCGGGTTGGCACTTGGCTTCGGAAAAAGCAATGCGTTCAATGTGTGTTTTATCGTCTGGACTAAAAAACTATAGAATCGATTTAAATGCGGTTTTTTGCGAATCGATTCGTTGCTTCTTCCTGAGAAGATTTAAAGCTATTGAAATCCCAAATCTCTGACACAAAACGTTCTTTTCACATCCAAGCATGCATTTTTATCTAGCCGCGGACAGCATTAATGGTAATTTTCTTTGCAACCATTTCGGTGCGGGAAAAGAATTTTAAATCAGCGCAATGATCGCGATCAGATAAATGGTATATATCACTGAATAATACGTAGAGAAGCGATGCTTCCATAAACGCTAATGGCAAGCCGATCTCACATAATGCGCCCTCCGTGAATTTGAAGAGAACTAGCGGACGTAACTTCCCAGAAGTACGCAGCAAATGTGACGTATCAGCATGACGCAGTTTTCTCCCACTTGGGCACATTTGTGCACCCATACCTACTTTCTTTCACCGATGCAGAACTTGCATCCTCTTGCATTTGCTATATCCTACGGCAATTTAAGATTTTACAAGGAATTCTTTTCAAATCCAGAAATTTATACACACATAAGTTATTTTTTTATAACAATTTATTGCTTGCACCAGAATATCCAGAAAAACAAAAGGTCACCCAAAAAGTACATGCAGTTTTTTAAAATCAACGCATATATTTAAAAAAAGTTATACTCCATCAAAAATAAAAAATAAATACCATATTAAAAATAAATACCATAAATAAAAAATAAATACCACATCTAATTAAATTAGAATATTGTTCAAAAATACAGGATGTGTCACAGTTCCCTCTAAGGTTTGGAAGGCTTATAAAAAAATAATATATTACAAACACAGCAACAAATTTGACTTTACTGGAGAAAGAAACATTACAAGTTCTGTTTCACAAATAACGAGCTTCCTCGTCATTGATTGGTCGAACTTCTCACGACGTTCTTCCGTGGCCACCTCGCTCTCCGGACCTAACTTCATTCCATTTTTTTCATGGGGTTACATAAAAGATCGTGTGTTATTGCCCCCTATGCCTCATGATTTACAAGATTTACGCCAAAACGATCAGAAACGCATTCGCTACCATTGATCGGGGCATGTTAAAGTGAGAAATAATTTGACTTTGGAGGGAATAATTTGACTTTATCTTTGGAGGGAATAATTTGACTTTAGCTTTGATATCTGCCGCATCACGAAAGATTCACATATTGGACATTTATGAAACAAAACTTTTAACATTTCTTTATCCAATGAAGTCAACTCTGTTGCTGCATTAGTAATTTATTTTTTATAAGCCTTCCTAACCCGGGAGGGAATTGTGAAACACTCTGTATTATCATAGTCCAAACTTCTGAATTTAATTTTGTGATTAACTACTTAACCTTCTGAAAAAAAAAGGACGCAACTCAAAAGAAACATGAGCGTATTTATATAATTGAATTTCTTGTTACACATCATTGTTTTTTTTTTCTGTTTGAGCTTCATTATAAACCCAAGTTTTGAAATTTTTTCAACTCCTTATTATATGTATTTGTATATGTTACAGTTAAAACCCGAAATCAGTCAAAACCCGAATTAACTAGGGAAAACGCGTTCTGACTGACAGCGCTGGGCAAAACCCGAATTAACTAGGGAAAACCCGTTTTATTCGAGTAGCGGTAGCACGTTTTCGAGGGGCCGCTACAGCGGAGGCATATTTTCCAGGGGGCCCCCTAAAGCGATGGCCAGATCCACTGATTTTTTTCGGGTCTCGCAAAGAGCCAGCGTTAGCATATTTTCAAGGGGGGCCCCCTACAGTGGTGGCAGGACCCCATGTTTTCCCGTGTGAATTCCGGAATGTTAATGCTTTATCCACTAAAAATTGTATCTCTCTCCCCCTTCGAAAATATACTAACGGCCCTCTGCAAGACGCAAAAAACATCAGTGTGTCCGGCCACCGCTGTTGGGGGACCCCTCAAAGATATTCTAACGCCGGCCCCTTGAGAGACCCAAAAAATATCAGTGGGTCCGGCCGTCGCTTTAGGGGTGCCCCCTCGAAAATATGCTAACGCTATCCCCTTGCGAGACCCAAAAAAACATCAGTAGGTCCGGCCACCGCTGTAGGGGGCCCCCTGGAAAATATACTAACACTGGCCCTCTGCGAGACCCAAAAAAACATCAGTGGGTCCGACCATCGATTTAGGGGGGGGGGGCCTCGAAAATATGCTAACGCTATCCCTTGCGAGACCCCCAAAAACATCACTGGGTCCGGCCATAGCTTTAGGGGGCCCCCTCGAATATATCCTAAAGCTGGCCCTTTGCGAGACCCCCAAAAATATCAGTGGGTCTGGCCACCGCTGAAGGGGGCCCCCCGGAAAATATGCTAACGCTGGCCCTTTGCGAGACCAAAAAAAACATCAGTGGGTCCGGTCATTGCTTTAGGGGGCCCCGAAAATATGCTTACACTGTCCCCTTGAGAGACCCAAAAAAACATTACTGCTTCCGGCCATCGCTTTAGAATGCCCTCGAAATATGCTAAAGCTGGCCCTTTTCGAGACCCCCCCAAAAAATCAGTGGGTCCGGCTATCGCTGTAGGGGCCCCCTGGATAATATGCCTCCGCTGTAGGGGGCCCCTGGAAAATATGCCTCCACTGTAGGGGCCCCTCGAAAACGTGCTACCGCTACTCGAATAAAATGGGTTTTTCCTAGTTAATTCGGGTTTTGCCTAACGCTATCAGTCAGAACGCGTTTTGCCTAGTTAAGTCGGGTTTTGCCTAACGCTCTCAGTCAGAACGCGTTTTCCCTAGTTAATTCGGGTTTTGACTGATTTCGGGTTTTCACTGTAACATATATATGTAAGTAAAAAATGAATAAACTTTATGAATAACATCTTATTTTAAAATAGTTAAATTTTAATTTGTAAAAAAATTATTTAGCACAAACATATTCAACTGTGTCAATTTTATATGTTATAAACATTTTATTAAAATTTATCTAAATTTTCACATTATGCAAGAGTATTTATAAAAAAATAATAAATGATTTAAATTTAAATTCATAAATAATAAAGCACTCAATAAAAACGATATCTTTAACCTTAGTTGGTTTATTGTTAACCAATAAATTTTCTCTAAATTACTAGACGTACTTTTACATTCTTCCGTATTTATTCCTTGTCAAAATTAACCCATTAAGCGCCAAAGTTCCCATTACGGGAACATCTATTATATATTTTTTTTCTTAAAATATTTTAACGCAATTTACGAAATACACATTTTGTATAAACACTATCGGGTGTGCTATATATTTTTATCTGAACAATATATTTTTATTTAATGTTTTTTTTTTCTAATTTTTAAAAACTGAAATTTTGTCTTTATGACTGTCTTATATAAAACTAAAAATAAATAAATAAATGGTCACTTAAATGTTTCGAGTAGAATGCATATTTATAACCAACATCTTGAAGAACAACATTCTTAAAATCCTGCATGAATATATTCCTACAAAGGAATGTTATAAACGCTTATATTTTTTGTTCCCACAACGGGAGCTTTGGCGCCCTCCCACTAGTTAGCATTTCCAGTTTGATTTTGCTACCGTTCAACAATAAAGAAAGGTTTGGCACTTCACAGTCTGGTTATTTCGTACATCAACAACAAAAATAATTCAGGGTTGCCACTCAATTTCTGAAAAAAAAAATTCCCTTAGAGGAGACTGGGGGCTAATGGGACACATTCTACATTTTATTCTGTAAAAAGTGTAATTCACAAAATTCCTGACTTTTTTTTCCCAGATAGTTAATACAAATTGTTTTCTATGATTCAGTGAAAAATTCATGTCATTGTTTAATTATTAAGAGAGAAATAGTCTTAATTTGTGAAATGAAATTTTGTCCCATCGGACCCCAATTCTGGGGTCTAATGGGACGTGCCAGGGGTCTAATGGGACATACTAATTAAGCAACTCTACATGCCATCAACTTCACATTTATTGCTTAATTTCAAAATAATAAAACAATAGACACTATTCTAGATTGTATCCAGAAATATTATCAGAGAATGTAACACAAGATGCTCCTCGCTCATTGAAACACTCATTATCTAATGGTGTTAAAATAGTTTCAACATCATCCAAGTCAACCCAAGACCCATCTGCTTTTTCTGGGTATACAAATTTCATACAGTCATTTTTCTTTCTCAAGAAGTTAACATGGATTTCTTTGTCTGGCAAATTAATCTCATCAACAATGGCAGCAAAAAATTTAGGAGATTGTTTCCTAACAAATCGTATTAATACAAAATCATTCAGTTTAATCTTAAAATAGGGTTTCTCGTCCTCTGATGAGTCATGCAGAGACATGATGTCACTGTTTTCTGTGTCACTGTCTTTTCTCTTTCGCTTCTTAGGTATTTTCTGAGTTGGTTTCTTCGAACATTTTTTTAAACGCTTTTCAGAATTCCTTTCAATTTCCATTTTTTCCGGTGTATCTGTAAGGATCCTGCACTTTCCCCGCTTTCTACCTGATATGGATACTTTTCTTGCTGGGGCTTTTGGGTATGGGCTTCAACTGCCCATACAACTGCTTCAGGTGTAAGCATAGATGTGGAAGGCTTAGTTGTTTCTATCTCAGTATTTGAATTATCTGTATCAAATGTAACAGGTGTCAGCAATGATGTTGAAGGCTCTGTCACTTCAGAATCTGGCTTCGGGCGGTCTGTAACAAATGATGACAGGGAATCTTCATCGCTGAGTGTGTTTCTATTCAATGGGTAAATGCCAGTTGCAGAAAACCCAGAAAGTATATTTTTAGGTTTGAAAGCTTCAACAAATGCTTTGTTTACTAAACTTGGAATCTGATGGTAAGTAGCTGTTTTCCCTGGATTTGATAAAAGCCAATCATTAAAAGCAATATTAAACTTCTTTTTAAATGGGCCATATACACTAACATCTAGTGGTTGAAGTCTATGTGAGCAGTGGGGAGGGAATGTCAACAAAATCACGCCATTGTCTTTGGCATACTGAATGGTAGCTACAGTGACATGGCTTTCATGGTTGTTCAATAAAAGAAGAGATGGATTTTCAGGTGAAGTGTTTGAGTGTTTCACAAAGTGACCCATTACTTTATAAAAATTATCACCTGTCATCCAACCAGTTTTGTGTGCTAAACCAAGACTTCCTGGCGGAGCTTCATTTAATAGGAAATGGGGTGCAGTTGCACGGGGAAAAACAAAAGCAGGGGGAATAGATGTTCCAGAGGCATTTATGAAGCAACAAACAGTCACCAATTTCCCTCGTTCTGCTGAAGTTATCTGCCCTACTTGCTTGATTCCTTTTTCGGCTATAACATTTGGTAGTCTGTGGACAGTAGTACAACCTGTCTCATCACAATTAAAAATTCGATGAGGTGCAAATTTAAAACGCAGATATACTTCTGCTAATTTTTCGTAAAACAAATTAACATTTGCAGGATTAAAGCTTGTTGTCCTGGACAGACTTGTTGATTCAGGGGCACGAATTGAAAGGGAGGGATTTCGTCTCATAAAGCCATATAACCAGTCTGGTCCAGCCTCAGAGTTTGTTATCCAGTTAGCAGGCATAGAAAGTTTCAACATATTTGCATACTGATATGCCAATTTTCTGGTTTCTGTAGTAGATAATCCGTGATGCATTTTGGATGCAGTAATCAGATATTCCACCAAAGATAATTCTTGTTCAGAAGAAAATACCTGATAAGGAATAGACCTGGGAACAAAAAAACTAGTTTTTCCACAGTTTATATTTATCTTAACAACAGCTAAATGTCTAAGCAATGTTGACTTTTTTATATTATATTTTTCTGCTGCAACTCTTATTAGTGTGTTATTATTCAATATGCTTTCTATTGCTTCTTTCATAGCATCATCAGAAATTTTCTTTCTATCTGTCTTTCTCTCTTTGTCTCTAGGCATCTGAAAAATTATTAAGCATTAATGAAACTGGATTATTAAAAAACATTTCATGCAAATCTTTTGACTATATTCAGCAGAGTTTGATACAGAATTATGTTTATAAATGGTTGGGGGGGGGGGTAGTTTTTGCAAAATTACCTGGGAAATTTTGCAAAATTTCTGGAAATTCACACTATAAAGTACTGTGAGAAAGTTTTCATTTATAACAAAGAAATTATTTACAAGCTAACAAAAGCTAATTTGCAGCAAAAGATTTGTTGTATATTTAGACTTTTAGCTCAAATCATCTGAAAGGGCTAATTTAAATTAGTTTTAATTTTATACATGGTTTATAAGTCTTTAATTCCTAAGTTATATCAGTGTTATAAATGAATAACAAAATCTGAATTTAAAAATTTATTTTTCTTTGTAAAACAATTTAACATTAAGATCTTAATTTATCTTGTGCTTTTGCTGAAAGCAAACTTGTAAAATGGTATAAAATTAATAGAAATGAAAGAATAATTCACATTAAATTGTTAGTACACAAAATATAGCATTTAAAATAAATATTATATCAATAATATTACAGCTTTTATATTTAATGACTTTGGGGTCTAATGGGACATGTCCCATTAGACCCCTTATGAAATGTCCCATTGGACCCCATACCATTTTCCATTGGTTTTAGGCTTACTGCAAATAAATTATTGATCACTGACAAAAAACAATGGTTTAAAATGAAAAACATTTGTTTGAAGCTTCATAATAATATGAATTATTATTTGAATGAGTTAATAGGGGATCAAAACAAGTATTTATTTAATATGAAACAAATCACTTACCTTGATGCTTAAAAAGTTCTTGCTTCTTGTTCTAACAAACTGCTAATGAAAAAAAATGGCTCAGTACATGCTCTGGTGTAAAGCTGGCACTGCCATCTATTGATGAAATTTTGAACACATAACTGTTTTTTTTTTCCATGCAATAATTCACTTGTCCCATTAGCCCCCATGTCCCATTAGCCCCCAGTCTCCCCTACTTTTCCAGGTTTCCGGACCATCATGTGGTAAAAATCCAGACTATTTTTTATGTTTATGATGTCAACTTTGCATACTTTCTTTGATATTTTTAGCTTCCCAAAGTAAGGTTAAATGGTGTTTGTTTACAAACACTGATTTTCCAGTCCAAATTATATGATTTTCCAGGTTTTGGTCCAAAATTTGCAATTTTCCCTGACTTTTTTTTTTGCCAAAATGAAATTCCCTGACTTTTCCAGGTTTTCCCTGACCAGTTGCAACCCTGTAATTACTTTATATATACAGTTTTGAGCAGCATCTGCGTAAAAAAAGGAATTACTGTATCCAAAATGGAGAAAGACGTTTATCTCCATAAGACGCCAAAGCTCCCGTTACGGGAACATGCTACATTTCCTAAATGCTTTGAGTTTAAAAAAAAATTTCAACTGTTCTATAATAGAGGCATGCAATGTATGTAAAAAATGTATATACATTAAAAAATTTCTATCTGATTCTTATAGCGGCGTTTAATGGGTTAAAAATAAAAACTATTTACATTTTTGAACAAGTTAAAACATTTAATGAAACAAGATTAAATATATTTATTTGGTTTAATCATTTGATTACGCCGTGATTTACTAATTACAATCCCGCCACGAATGTAACGGACAACTGATTGTTTGTTTTGAAAGTGATATTTCGGAAGTCTGAGGCTCTTTTTCAGCCTTTTAACCCACTTGTTCTGACTCTATCCATTACACATAAAATTTTACAAATGCATAACACAAAATAGCAGAAAGGAGAGCACAGCGCGAAAGAAACGCAGATATAGGGAAATATAGGGAAAGAAGTAGTTAAAAAAAAAGCCTAAGAAAACCCTAAAAAATTTAAAAAAGAAGGCAGGAAGACAGATCACCACGTACAAAGAGCCTGTAATGAACTCAAAGTATGAATTTCCAGTACGCACAATTCAAAACATAAATAATAATAATACATGTAGAGAAGCAATTCTCCGCTATCAGCATGTATCAGTCGTGTAACTTTGAAAAAACTCGAAGGGGTCGTAATTTCCCAGTTAAGCATCAGTACCTTCTTTATCTGTGGTATATATAATACAGTATCTCAACGTGTTTCTTCAATGAACTAATAAACTACTGGGCAATTTAGGCGCGATTTTTGGCAATATGATCCCATTTTACGAGTTACAAGTCAGAACAAAACAATTTCTCACATCATCTGAGGTTATTTGCGTGATGCTAAAATTTAAACCTAAAAGACAAAATTTTACTCTGTAGGAACAAGTCATTTAAAAATGACTTGTTCCTACAGATTTGATTTTAAAATGCTTTTACGTTCTTTCTTTTTGATCGCAAGTAATCGTGACATAATTTTTGTGTCAATATTTTGCCGTTGCTGTCTATATCATCTCAAGTTAGTACCTTGTAAGGCAGAGTTTAGGTCAAGAGTCACAGAATTTTGCATTTTTGAGTTTCCGCAACGATTGAATTAATTTCAGTTATATAAGTAAGAAAAATATTTGATTTTTTATTGTAAAAAACGGGTACGCAGTTAGTCTTTTTAGGGAAAACGTTATTTATCTGCTCACAAATAAAAAGTTGAAAGGAAAGCAGACAATATTTTCTCACAAAGATTCTTTCATTAAGAGTGATCCATTTTTAAAATTTGAAAAAAAATAAAACATGTCAAAGCAAATTGTGCTTAATTTTAAAGCTCAGATATTACATTTATGTTCTGAACAAAATATCGTTCAAATGTCTACAAAAACCTTTTATCACGCTGTTGCGGTAGCTCCAGTTCTTAATCACCCTGTCCAAAATTAGTTGTGTTATGTCTTTGATAGCCTGACGAATGTTCGCCTCAGAAATATTCTTAAATTTGTTCCAATCTTGGCCATAATGTGACGTATAACCTAACTGGAGAAGCGGTGACGGCTATCCAGTTCTCTGGTGAGCAAAGGATGAGCACCTGTAACTGAGCTGCCACTTTGGTAAAAATTTTGAATGATTTGTAAATGTTCAGTGATTGATTTGCAAACGTTCGTGAGTTCTTGCATGATGCAACTGAAAATTGTTCTGGAATTTTCACACCTGGAAGCACTCAAAAAAACAAGTTTGAAACTGAAAATCACAATTTCAAAAAGTATCACTCTTAACTAAAAAGAAATTTTCTTAGTGAAGCACATGAATAAAAGAAATATTTTTAAAGGAATATTAAAAAGTCGGCACCTGTACTTTAAAACCTAAAATTTTGAACTGGATTTTCAACTTCGGATTTTATTTCTAAATAATCCCTGATAAATAAAAGAAATCTTCTATGAACATTTAACTAATATAACTAGTAACTTCGTACAAATAAGTAAAAAGAGTTTTCATTTCGTTGAATTTTTACTATCCGATATTTTGTAAAAATTAACATTCAGATTTTCTTCAGTGGATAGGTTAGAAATAAAAATTAACACACTAGGGAATCAACGCTTATATATTATTTCAACAGGTCATAAAAAACTTTTATAATGTGAAACTATACTTCCTTTCTTGCAAGCAAATACTTTTAAAATTTTCTCATTTTAACATTTATCAACTAACCATACCAATATTGACGGTCTATTGGAGATATATTCCGATAATTCCAGAAGAAATTATTTTGGGAATAAAAACTGCGAATGCTCTATAAATCGCCAATATCTTTTCATTATTAAAAAAAATACTTTTAAAGTAAATTCCCGATACAAATCACACCTTCATTTGCTTAATCTGATATTACTTGTTTATACGAAAAATACAGTATAGCAGGTGGCAAATTTACATTTGACAGGTCAGGGATTCAATTTCAAATTCTTATTTTCAACACGTGTTTCTTATGTTCTCTTCAGCAGACTTAAGAAATTATGGTAGTTTCCAAGATCTGGCAGAGGAAGATCTAATCCATGATAATTAGATGTTCAGAGCAAAAATTTAAGAACATTAAAAAATATTATGTGTAGCAACATCTCATTTTGCGAACTAACAAAAATGAACACACCATATTTTCGCCAGAGAAATACAAGACATTTAAGAAAGTGGAAAAGTAAATTATTTTTATACTGTTTCCTCCTAGATTGGTGAAAATATCACTTTTTACCTTTCTGGTCGAACATGCATATATACAACGTGTCCAAAAACATTGAACTATTCTTTCATGCCTTAAATATTGATGACATACTCATACAATATATTACAAAGTTACATAAAAATGTGCAGCGAATGCTGTAGTATCGATTAAAATTTTCAAACGAAAGTTTAAATAAATGCAAAATTTAAACATTTATATGGCCCCTCCCGTACAAAAAATTCTCAATTAGTAAAAATGTGCCCCATGGTAAAATTAGGGGATGTTCAAAATTTCAGCCTTTCATCATAAAGTCTCAGAGATATGTTTAAACAAAGTAGGTAAGGGGATATATATATATATATATATATATATGTAATGTATAGAAAGGTAATTTGGGTTTTACTAGTTTGGGTATTGTTCAAGCGGTACTTTCACTGTAAGTTTTGCTTTTCTGTCTTACTTGCCACGCGCGCTCTGGAGCTATGTTTTATTAATTTTGTTATTTGTCAGACATCAGGCCGTCGATTCTGAGTTCTTTAGATGTACACGTGTCCCCACGCCCTTGTAGCCCCGGATGCGGGTCATGTTGGTAAATGTGTGTGGTTCGATTAGAGATAAGAGAGAGGCGGAGTTATGTCTTCGCAAACCACGTGGTATGATGAACGTAAATACTCCCGCACATCGAAAATCGAGAGACTTCTGCCACTGGAACTGCTTAATTAGTCCACGCTGATTTTTGTACCCGTCTCCCCTCCCCTCTTCTCATTCTATATTGTAACTTAAAAGATAATGTTCAATAAATCATATTATTTGCCTTAACTCTGGAACTTTACTGGAAATATCTGACGTCTCATATCTATATATATATATATATATATATATGAATGTAATACTTACAATAATACAGCTAGTAAATCATTACTAAAAATACTAACTTCTCTGCATAATTTACATATTAAGGCTAATTGAAAGCACATATCAAATAGTAATAGTTATGAGCTAAAAAACAAAATTAAAGATTTACATTCTATATCTTCCATATCTACATGTGACTTTAAAGATCTATTTAATAACATACATTTAGATGATCTCTACAATACTATACTTGATATTTTTAATAATAGCATACATAGTCTAAATCTACCATCACAATATTCTATTACTTTTTTCGAAAATCTACTTAAGTTTATATTATACAATAACTATATACTACACAATAATAAACTTTACAAACAGGTCTTACGTATACCACATGGTGGATCTACTTCAAGTTATTTAGCTGATCTTTGTCTATTTAATTATGAGAAACATTATGATAACTCCTCACTTATAATATATAAGTACATAGATGATATTATTGTTATAGCTACAGATAACTATATTTACACAGATAAATAGCCTATTACTTATCCTGATAATTTAGAATTAATTAAAAATCCTCTAACTAATAACTGTATTAATTTTCTTGATTTACAACTAATAATAAATAAGGACAAGAAACTAACATTTAACATCCTTATAAATAAAAATGAAATTCTGTTTGTTTGTTTGTTTGTTTGTTTGTTTGTGGATTTGATTCGTATACAAATCCACAAAAATGGACCTATCAGCCTGAAATTCGGCACAGATGTGTAAAATAATATAGAATAAAAGATAGTCCACTTTAAAACTTTGAAAGTCCACCCGTTCCCGGAATTTAAGAGATTTTTTATGTTCTCCACGCAAAAAGCTTTCCGTAATTGTAACCCCTGTAGTCAAAAAACTGTGAAATAAGGATCGTGGTTGCCATGTGTGGCGATTTTGCCGAATAAAATGTTTTAAATTCTCAAAGTAAAAATAAAAGAATAATAATGATTTTTTTTTTGTTAGTTTATATTCGTAATGTTATTTTTTTTTAATTGTAATATCGTGTGCATGGGAAATCGGAGCAAGAATGAAATGTTTTATACGCAAAACAATAAGAATTGAAGATTTCCCAGGCTAATATGTTAAAATTTTTTAGTTTGGCGAAAAAATAAAATGGCTCAAATGCCGAGAAAGTGAGTTCTAGCGGTTTACACTGTTTCCGGCTTGGCGCAATTTACTGAGAGCTTAAGGAAACGGATTTTTGAAAACAAGTGCAAAGGTTTTATTAGAATACAGCGTTAAATTTTAATGATCCGTGCGGAAATAATGCAGTTATTAAGGGTTTTCAAGCGATCTATCTTCAGCATTCTCGCCAATTGAGTGCATTGATTTTAGTTGGGGGAAATCCGCCAAATTTCAGAAAATTGAAATCTTCGCATTTAGTACATCGAGGTAACGATGAATGAAACATGTTATAGTTGATAATTTAAAAAATGAGGCTGTATTAAGGGATCCACTTTTCAAAAAAATGCCTGGCGGTCGAACCATTTCCCATTTTGATTGCTGCTAAGTCAATGCTTCGAATGATTCCCTGAAAAAACTCTTGCAAAATGGCGTATGTTGGCACTTTGGCGAGGCTTAGATTTGAAACTGGATTTTATTTGAGACTGGTATCTATATTAATAAAACAATGTGTGTAAACTGTTTATTTGTCTGTGTCTCGCGTAGCTCGCAAACGGGTGATCGTACCTACCAAATTTTGAACGGAAATTCTCCATGACAGGTCCCGACACACCTCGAAGTGATTTTTTCAAAATTCGAACTATTTTAGGAAATATCGATAAAAACGTATCGCAAAAGGCTAATTTTTGCTTTCCGCCATTTCGTAATTGTAACCCCACAGTGCATTAAGTGACAATTAAGCTTATCTAGGTTGCTACATTCGGCAGTTCATTAAATGATTCAGACTCTTGAAGTAAAATTAAAAGAATAACGATTTTTTTAATTTTGACTAGATTATTTGTAAGGTTGTTTTTAAATTAAAATATCATGTGCATGTGAAATCAGAGCGTGAATGAAATGATTTATACTCAAAAGAAAAATAGAATTTGGAAATTTTCCGAAAATAAATGTGCAACTTTTTAATTGGGCGAAAAATAAAAGGGGTTGATGTCCGATTTTGTGGAGGATTCTAACGCTTGGCGCTATTTATCGTAATTTAATCGTCTGCTATTTGGGTTATGAATACACCTGCGTATAAGTTTTTGAAATTTTCATTCAGTTGGAATTGTGCATTTTTCTGAGCAGCTTTTCTGCATCTATTTCTAATATATTACATTCAGAAAAAGGATGTTAGAAATATCAATTTTAATTTTGTTTAATCACACTCATGAATAATGATACACTTTCCAACTTAATAAAAGAAGGAACGAAAGTAGGGAAGACCCATGGATTATAACTCTTTATATATAGCACTTTAGTGCGTATTTAAAATCTGAAAGTGTGTCAGATTTTCTATGATTCTAGCGCTTGGCGCAATTTAATGAGAGGGTATTTTTAAAAACAAGCGTAAGTAATCTTATAAATAAAAATGAAATTCTGTTTGTCAATTTGTTGATTTGGGTAGTATACAATTCCACAAAAATGGACCTGTCAGCCGGAAATTTTACACAGATATATGTAAAATAATATAGAATAAATGATAGTCCACTTTAAAACTTTGAAAGTCCATCCGTTCCCGGAATTTAAGAGATTTTTTATGTTCTCCACGCAGAAAGCTTTATGTAATTGTAACCCCTGTAGTGAAAAAAGTGTGAAATAAGCATCTTGGTTGCCATGTGTGGCGATTTTGCCGAATAAAATGTTTTAAATTCTTAAAGTGTAAAGAAAAGAATAATAATGATTTTTTTAGTTTATATTTGTAAGGTTAGTTTTTTAATTATAATATCGTGTGCGCATAAGAAATGAGAGCAGGAATGAAATGTTTTATGCGCAAAACAATGAGGATCGAAGATTTCCGAGACTAATATGTAAATCTTTTTAGCTTGGCGAAAAATAAAATGGCTCATAGGCCGATTTTTAGAAAGTGAGTTCTAGCGGTTTGCACAGTTTTAGGCTTTTTGGCGCAATTTGCATTAGAGCTTAAGGGGATAGCATTTTTGAAAACAAGTGTATAGGTTTTCTTAGAATACAGCATTAAATTTTAACTATCCGTGCAGAAATAATGCAGTTATTAGGGCATTTCAAGCGATGTAGCTTCAGAATTCTCTCCAATTGAGTACATTGATTTAACTTGGGGGAAATCCGCCAAATTTCAGAAAATTGAAATCTTCGCATTTAGTACATCGAGGTAACGATGAATAAAACATGTTATAGTTGATAATTTAAAAAATGAGGCTGTATGAAGGGATTCCACTTTTCAAAAATATGCCTGGCGGTCGAAGCATTTCCCATTTTGATTGCTGCTAAGTCAATGCTTCGAATGATTCCCTGAAAAAACTCTTACGCCAAAGTGCCAGCATATGCCAGCAAATGGCATATGCTGGCACTTGTGTATATTGTTTAAGTTAGGGGAATTCCGCCAAATTTCAGAAAATTAAAGTCTTCGCATTTAGTTCATCGGAGTAACGATGAATGAAACACGTTATACGTTGATAATTTAAAAAATGCGGCTATTAAGGAATTCCACTTTTGAAATAAATGCCTGCTTTACTTATTGGCAGTCAAACCATTTCCCATTTTGATTGCTGCGAAGTCAATGCTTCGAATGATTCCCTGAAAAAAATTTGCAAAATGGCGTATGTTGGCCCTTCAGCGATACTTAGATTTGAAACTGGATTTTATTTGAGACTGGTATATATAATAAGACTGGTTATAGATAAAAATGAATGTTGGTGTGTGTGTAGGAGGTTGAAAAACTCAGCACCGTTTCACCGATCACCATGAAATTTGGTTCACCTAAGTCTTTTATCATGGAGAAGCTTTTTATGCTATCCGTTTTCCTCTAACTTGCCACTAGCTGGCGCAGCAGAACGTCGAATTCTATTCCGTTTAGCCGTTTGCTATGCGAATATCGTCCAACCAATTTCGATGAAATTTGGTAAACTCGGATATTAGAACACGGAGAATATTTTCCACTATCCATTTGCTGTAACTTACCACTAAATAGCGCTGCAACGCATCAACTTCTATACCGTTCGACCGAAATTTTTTATACTTACACATTTGAGCACGAAGAATATATTCTAACTGTGTTACTTTTGATGTTACTCACCACTAGGTGGCACTGCAATGCATTATTATTTTAACTCGCCACTAGATGACGCTGCAGCAGGCCAAATTTTTGACCATTCAAACGGTGGCTATGAAAATCAGTACTCATAGCTATTTGAACAATGAGAACATTTTGGCGTTATCCATTTTCCTATAACTCGCCACATGACGGCGCTGTAGCAAATCATTACTTTAATTAACCACTAGATGGCCCTGCAGTGTATCACTTCTTGACTGTGCGAATGATCGCTATGGAAATAGGTATACATAGATATTTGAACACGGGGAAGAGTTTGGCACGATCCATTTTCCTATAACTTGACATTAGATGTCGCGTCAACACATGAACTTCACGACTATTCAGCCGATCGTCATGAAAATTCGTATGCATCGATATCTGAATGCGAAGAATATTTTCGCCGTATCCGTTTTGCTAAAACTCGCCACTAGATTGCGCTACGCCGCATCGCCTTCTGCACCATAAAAACGATTGCCTTGAAATTCAGTATGCATGATTATTGAACACAATATAACGCTATATCCATTTTGCTATATCTCTTTATTACAATAAATAGTAATCACAACAAATATTAATGTCAAAAAGTCCATTCATTCCCGTGCGAAGAACGGGTACTTCAGCTAGTATATAATAAAAGAGATGAATTTCCTTTCAATGTAATTAGTTTCACAGATTTTACCTCATGCATGGTAGCTGGCTTGCTTATAAAATTAAAAAAAAAAAAAGAAAAAAAATTCGATAAAATTCTGGCTTTTTAGTCTATGTATTATTGAGAAAAAAAAAAATATGTGCAAATGAACTAATGATCACAGGTATCCTATAAATATTCATATAAATATAAATGTTCTTCTTTTAATTAATATAATCTCTGAAATATCTCTAGGCATATAATGCGAATAGTGAGCTATTTAAGTAGTTAGATGTGTCCCTTTAAAATATTATAACCCTATTATATCTCATGCCAATATTTCTTATTATTAATAAATATTTATTGTTTATTTTATTTCCTTTTTTTTTGTTAACTTATAATTTTTACCAGATTGTTTTAATTTACTCTATATTGTTTCTTTATTTTATTATTATTATGGTTATTATTTTACTAACTCTTACTTCTTACTTCTTGTTCAACTTTTCTCCAATTTTTTCTGGCAGCGAATATTTTTTCCTCTTCAATTGGCAACAGCTCCATGGTTGAGCCATGTTTTCAGGCTTAATGCTTTTGGTCTCTTCATCTCCATTTTTTCTGCAAAATTAATTTTTTTCTGGGTTGTCTTCATGATTACTTTTTACTTTTCAACAGGATAGCCCCCGTAGTTACATATTTAGCTTTCTCTGAGCTAAGTAACTACATTGAAATCCTATTATTTTGTTTTTTATTTTGGTAATAAGTATTCGGCTCGTGGGGCCCGACGAGTATAGCCGATGCTTGCTACCCATTGTTTTTACTCCATCCAATTCTATTTTAATTTTCTTTTTTACTATTGTTTGGATTTCTATTTACTGCATATATCTACTTCTTCCTGTTTTGCATACGATTTTGTGTTCGATGTATATTTGTACTACGAAACTGCTGTAGAATGATTCCTTGATTCGTATGTTTAGCCTTTTAACTATTATATATATATATATATATATATATATATACACCAATAACAACAAAAATATTGTGTAGTTATTCAATAATTGTTTCCTTTCATAATTTGTGTATAGTCCATGAAACGCGATCTCCTGACCTGGTTTCTTTTTTCGCTTCAAGTGCCACTGAAAAATGACATAAGTCAATGTATACTTATTTTCCTATCTCTGGGCCTTTTTATGAAAACAAAAAGAGAGAGTCTCTATGTTACTGGAAATGTACGTAGAGTTTTCCTTCATTCAGATATGTTTCGCATGTATATACATTCGGATCTAATGTAATTAATTTATAGTTGTTTATCTACCGTCTGAACATTTCGAAGGACAGAACTTATTTCACTGCCACTGTATCATAGCCTATCAATTACATACAATCAAAAGAAGCCCCCAGAGTTTGTCGTCAGAAGGTTTGTCTCAGAAATAAATTATTAATTCAGTAAAACTGAGCGTTATGAAATGGTTACACAATTAAATGCAGGGTTAAATAAATTACTTCATTTGGCAGTGAATAAGACTTCAAAAGACACTTTTAAGTTAAGTAGACTTTCCGACTCCATGATGGTTGTTGAAGGGTTAATGAAAATAAAAACCATGTGTGCAGTTAAGTCTGCAGTTTTTTTTTTTCAATTCTCACCGTGTCGGCAGGGTGCCAAAAAATTGTGATTACATCATATTCTGTGCAATCGGAAATTCAATTCTTAAGTGTTGCATTTATTCGTAAGCCCAGGATGAAACGCATAAAAGATCAGCACTGCGTGAAAAGAGAAATGATAGATACGGAATTGGCTGCGAACAACAGCGCAAGAGAACGAAATATCACAAAACTCACAGTATCCCAGACAGGAGTCGGACGTTTGTTAGAAGCTGCATATATAGAGCGATATTGTAGGCCGGATGCGGCATATTTATTTTCCGGAAGTGTATCTATCAGCAAAAATATATTATCGAAGGAAACTTTAAATGCAAAATTCAGTCATTCGTTCGACATAACATAAATGTGCGCTTTCGAAAAATGATCATAGCAGAAAAAGTAAGTTAGCGCCTTAGTCAACACATTTTTATGTCTATATTAAGTTTTACAGGTTTCCGACGTAAGTATATTTTAAAGATTTTTTTTTAATACAAAAGACAAAAGCATTCTACGTCATGCATAATTCAATCTCTTATATTTTTCTCCCGATCTTGGTTCAGTAATCATCATAGAATATATTGGGGGTTTCGAAAGAATTCAGACTTATTTGGGATTTCAGAAAGACATTAATATTTTATAGCACTTTTAGTTTCTAAGTCAATTGTAAAGGTATCACTCAAAATGAAAAACTAAATTTAAAAGTATTTTAAATGCAAAACATTGCATTTGACTTAGTAAATGTATTTTACAACAATTAAGGTTATAAATACATTTATTTATCTTTCCAGAAGGGTATTTAGCTATGATAAAGGCATCGAAAAAAATTGAAGTATAAAAATATATTCATTTAAAACGCCATGCCTTATTCTTGAGTAACAATCATAGTAAAGAAATTAAATGTCATAATATATTTTTTCAAAATGTAGGCTATTTTTCAGTTGTTTATCTTAAAAGTCCAAAACATTTTTAGTTTTCTATTATTTCAGAACTATACGATATTTCTTAAATGTAAAAGTGATACTAAAACTATTTTTAAAATATTTTCAGAATGCTGAAAAAACCCATATTTTGAATACAATAAAATATTAACTTATTCTCTCTAAGATATTCAACACTATTTTTCATTGCAATATGTAAATTTTCAATGAATAATCAATGGGAATGAATAGAATTTTTAAAAAAACTTTAAATCAGTATTTATTTTGAAAATATATACAGATTCAACAATTTTACGTTTATTATATAATTTCGTGTTTTAGAATTTTTGCAGAGATTTTCATAGCTAGCATGTATTTTTAGACTAAAATTTAAATAATTAAGTTTCTAAAAAAAAAGGAAAGATCTATTTTTTTTCAACTTTTGACACCACCTTAACAAAATGTGTAGTCTTTGTTATATTTTCATGGGTTGAGAATACAGTAAGCCTCCCATGGCATAGTGGTTATGTCATTGAAAATGGTAGACCCCCCCGAAGTGTGAAGGTCCTGGGTTCGGGACCCATCACGCGGCTTTCGATCTAACGGTCTGGAGTTTTGGTAGGTTTTCTCCAGATGCAACGTGAATACGCCTTAGAACTCTTTAGAATGTTCTCCTAACAAGGCACCCCCCACCCTTGGATGATCGCCCTAGTGTAGCGTTGCCATAATCACACACACAATACAGTAAAATATTTGCTCATAAAACAACCTCTTAAAAATGACCATTCTCTCATACATGTTCTCTTATACATCCATAAACCCTGTGATGCCATTGATGAAGAAAGCTATTTAGAAAATCAAATTTATGAAACTGAAACCCTTCTCCAATTTATCTCATTAGGTATATGCTACGACTAAAACTAACCAAAATTCCAACCCATGCAGAAACAGGGTTTTTTCTTTTGCCTGCTTTTGTAACTAAGGTTTAATCTTTTATTGGTTAATTACATAAACTGCAGTTTATATAATTAATAGATAATTTACTAAAGAATATTTTATCAGTATCAATATCAATATCCTTCAAACTCACTAATGAATTCTGCCAGACTACTTTTTTAATTGATGACTGGATATGCAACTTTTATCCTCATGTTTTGTTACAATAAAATGCTTTGAATATTTTAAATGATTATTTATCAAATTACATGAGAATCACTTCAATTTCCGATTTTTGTTTTAAAAAATTTAGTATTAATTTTAAAATATCAGACTTCATATCTTTTTTAATTTGCAAAATAATATAAATTTCCCTATTGTTTACATACGTCCGACAGGGTATATGAATAACTAGTATTTCAAGTTCAAGGTCAGGTTCTGCTATAAACGCAGTGTTTTTCGCATTTTACTAAACATTCTGTTTATCTGCTTAAATCGACGATTCGATTCAGTGTGTGTTTTTACTATTTTTAATCCACGGAAACGGCCTTCGAAACATCCACTAAAAGTAACGGTGAAACACGAAAACTGCTCAACAAATAAAGTCAATAAATAAGCCCAACAAATAAAGACTGTTTATTTAAAAAAAAGAGACAAACGTTCTAAAACATAAATTCGGTATTGATTTTGACTGTTGAAATTGCCCCCCCCCTTTATGAAATACTATACGAGAGATTAAGCGACCCTTCATTCTGCGAGTCTTGAATGGTTGCTATGTGGCCGCTTTATCGATCATTTTTTTAAAGGCAGAGACATAATCACTGTCCTTATAAGTCGCACGCTAACGAAGTCTTCACAGTAGATAAAAATGTTGACCTGTTTTAAAGCTTTTCTTTCAGAAACAAAAGTGATTTTTGAACTATTTTCTTAATATCAGCACACCTCTAGAAATTTCTAATTTATATTTTATATAAAAGGTATTTTAATTTAGCTAAAAATAGTCCTATATTTCTGTATTGTTTAGTTGTTATTATCGATAATAGCGATATCAGAATTTGAGTCAAGTTCTTTATCAGCCTGCTCGTCTGTCGTTCTAATTTAATTTTGTCTTCGATTTTTAACCCACTTCCTATCGTCCGATAAAGCAGAAATTGTGCATTCGCTGACATTCAGTACTAAATGTTTTCTATTTCCTCGATACTCTTATTATAATTATTATTGTTATTATTATTCAAATTTTTGTTCCTAAAATCTTGTTTTCTTCGCACATATATGTATCATAGTATTTATTGCACGTGTTTAAGCTTTTGCATCATTGAAAAGTCCTCGCAATTCTGCAGAAGATCAAATCAGTTTCTATTCTGTACGTCATTTTTCTTATTATTCTTCTCGGTATTTTTTCGAAAAAATTATCCTTTCAATGCAAAAAGCGACTTTAAATTTGACTTTATGCACAACTGCGGGAAAAAAACGCCCACTTGCTTTTTATGTGGCCGCCATTCGTCGTACAGCAAAGTTAATATATACCATTCGTTTGTAAATAATTTATACTTTAATTTACTATTAATTTAATTTGCATAAGGGACCGTCTTCATTTTTAATTGTGCATCAACTTCTTTTTTTTTCAATGACAACACTCTATTTTGACTTTATTAATATTTTATTAAAGATTATAATAATAGTAAATTGTGTTTGGGTAGTTTAGTTCTAATAGTATGAATAAAAAACTGCTTCTTATAATCAATAGTATATGAGATATGAATTAAAGTGTACGTCAATTGTAAATTGGTATATATAACTTTGCTGTTAACGAACGACAGCCGAATAAAGTACAAGTGGGCTGTTTTTTTCCGCAACTGCAAAAATGTATAGATAACTCTATCAACATTCCATAGAGTCTTTGGATTCCTATCTACATAGGCTGTCCGGAGTAGCAAGTTAAATTTTGCTTCAAATATTCATTTAAAAATTCAATGATTTAAATTTTGGCATGCAAAATTATATTCCTCCAGTGTTATACTTTCTGAAACAGAAATAATTTATGAAATTATAGTTCTGCATTACATAAGACTGTAGGTGCAAAACGCCAGATGTAGTTGTTATCCAGTGTTTAAGATGATGGATTATAAATATAAATAAATATTTTTTGTGTGCAGGTTCGACTCATACCGGATACGAGTGAGATGCCTTTGTCTGCACTAAATGTAAATAGTAACTATCACCCTGAAAAACTATTTTTGTTTACTTTATTGATATAGGCTTTTATTAAATTCTTAGTCATGCTGACATATGCTGATGTTCCTAAGTAATTATGTAAGAAAATAATTATTAAATTAAATAAACAATTATCAGTCTTTTTTCTTTTAGCTCGTTTTCAGTTTACTTGGAAGCGGATAAGTATCTACATCAGTTATACAGGGTGTCTGAAAAGACCTTGGCACATTTAAAAAGTCCATAGAAAAGCAACAAATTATCGTATGAATATGCAGTTTGCACAAAAATACTTCACAGTTCACGATTTTTTTTTTACTTCATTAAGAAAAACTACTTCCAAATTGTGTTTATAGGTAGCGCTGTAACGTCACAGTAAGCTTCCCGAATGTCTTGTACAATCTCATCCGATGTTCGTGGCCGACCACTTCTTTCCCCGCCTAACAGGCTTCCAGCCTCTAAGAACTTTTCTTGCCTGGCCAAAATGCTGTTTCGACTCTGAGGATTTTTCATAAACATGTTACGAAACTTTTTTCTGAATACAGTTATGGATTTTGACTCGAAATACCAACATATCCAATGCGCTTTCTCAGTTGCAGTCGCCTTAGGTAGAATAAATATTTCCGCGCCGCGCCGTCAGTGCTGTTCGAAACTCACGAAAAATCGCTATTGGCTCTCATTGTTGAAAACTGGAGATGCAGCGCCATCTATGAACACAATTTGGAAATAATTTGTTTTAAGATGGAAAAATAAATTCTTGATTCCGTGAAGCATTACTATGCGAACCGCATATACCAATTTGTTGCTTTTCTGTGAATTTTTGAAATGTGGCAAGGACTTTTCGGACACCCTGTATTTTTCTTATTTTAAATGGAAGTATACAAGAGCATAATTGACTGTAATAAATTTTATAATTTTAAAGGTAGACTTATTATCTAAACAATTTTCAGACTAAACAGAATAAATAATTATACCTAAAAGATAAATAAATAAATAATCAAGCTTTTCTATTTAAAGATCGGGTAAAAGTTAAAAGTCGAGATCGTAATTTCCAAAGTGAAGTATATATTGCAGCCTATAGATCCATCCCAACCCACATATCATCGGCGGAGGTATTTAGAAATTTTATTAAAGTTTTTACCTTTTTTTTTTAAATATAAAATAGGATATTGTTTATAAAAGCTTCAGATGTCGATCTTTCTTTTGACGTCATATGTAAGTAAGCCTTTAAAATCCTTTAACGATTGTTTGGTGCTCAAAGACTCCAGTCTGAAGCACCAGCCGCAAAGCAGGATATCTGAATGTTGGAAATTACTCGGAAACTACTACCCCCCCCCCCCTGAAACTACTAGCGGCCGCCGAGAAAACTATCGGAACCACGAATTTAACGTGCATGTACACGTAGTAGGTCAGAAATAAGCGCCATGATTTTTAATATTTTGGGGAATGACCCATTTTTGGTTTCATTTGATTATTCATATGTTTTTTTCCTTCACTTTATTCCAGGTAATTTGCGAATAACATGAAGAAAGAAAACGACGCGTCAACAAACGGTACAAAACTAGTCATCATGCCTCCTCCATCAGCAAAAACCAAAGAACAGCTGGCGTCCGAAACTTCATCGACGAGTCGGCTCCGAATCATCAAGAACCTCATGACCGTCTGCTTGGGCTTCTTCTTCCTGTACCTGCCATTCCAATCCCTCGCCAACTTGCAGAGCAGCGTGAACGTCGAGAACAACATAGGCGTCATCTCGCAGACCATCATCTACACGACCGTCATACTCTCCGCCCTGTTCCTGCCGAAGATCATCATCAAGAAGTTTGGATGCAAGATCGCGCTCGTGCTGTGCATACTGACTTTCGTCCCTTACTTCGCGGCCAACTTCTATCCCAGCGTTGCGAGCTTCGTGCCGACAGCCATACTCTTGGGAATAGGCGGCGGCCCGCTCTGGCCCGCTAAATGCACCTACATCAACGAGATCAGCGTGGCGTATGCCGCCCACGGAACGGACACGGCTGACGTCGTCACATCAAGGTTCTTCGGCATATTCTTCATGGTGTTCCAGAACACACAGATATGGGGAAACCTTGTCGCCTTTTCCGTTCTCAGACCCTACGCAACATCTCAGTCGACTGAAGATTTTTCGCCTCTGCACAACGTCTCTTCTTCGTTTTACCCTCTTGTAACATCGTACGACATCAAGAATGTGTCGTGCGGTGCTGAGTTCTGCGGTGGTATGAATGAAAACCTGGTGCCGCCGTCTGAAGAGAAGCGATTCATGTTGATTGGCGTTTATCTGTGCAGCGCATTGTTAGCAGCTATAATCGTCTTTCTGTTTCTTGATCCTCTAGAACTGAACCACAATAAGCTGTCTGATGATGACGGTATTTTTGGTAGAGCAATAGCCACAGCAAAACATTTAAGGAATGTGGATCAAATTCTCTTGGTGCCTTTGACAATTTTTACTGGTATGGAACAAGCATTCATTCTTGGAGATTACTCTAAAGTAAGTAGACTTCTCACACAGACAGAATTTTACCGCTGAAGTACATTTTTTCAAGACATATAGAAAAAGCTAAATAGAGATTTTTTAAATAATTTAAAAAATATTTATTTGTTTTAGCAACCAGCTACGTTTATAATTACTATTTTAAAGATAATCGTATACTATTGTAATTGTAAATGCGTCCAAGTTAAACTTAACATTCAAGAATGTCGATTTCTCAGTTGATTTGATAGACTGATAGATTATTGTGTAGCTGCTTTGTTTCAAATTCTTGTTAATTACTTCGAAAGTAAGCTGTTAATTACTTCGAAAAGTAAATTTCATTCTAAAAATGTCCGTGCAGTGAGAGAAAAGTTGCTTCAGTTTAAATCAACGTCCACGAAAAATTAAAAGTAATCAAACTATAGAACCTAAAAATTTACATGAAAACAATGCAAATTTTAACCTCTTTATTATTCTTTTACATAAATTTCATCATTGCATATGAAGATAAAAATCAGGGGTACAACATTTATTGATGTGGTGGAAGCATTGCTTCCCAGCCGAAATAAAATGAAAAAATTACTCTTCCCTTTATTTCGAAACACTCTCTCATAGTTCATAGTACGAATTATTCCATGCAGTGTTTAATAAAACTTTAGTTACTTTTGAAAGATTCGTACTGAGTAAATAAATGAATTTGCTTCAACCAATTTAGAATTCACTCTGTAAAAAATGGGTTAATCTAAGAAAGCACATAAATGCATTATATTTCTATTGATTTTATAATATTACTGTTTATTCTAATTTTTGTTCCTTTTTCCACGCTCAAAAAAAAAATTATAAGTTGATTCATCATTATTAATGTTAGAATTTTATATGCTAAAATATGATGATTGTTGTATATTCAGAAAAAAATCGATTAGTCCGTAATATACACACTTAAAAAAAGGGGGGGAAATATGAAAATTTGCAATCCTAATGTATTGACTGCAGCAACTAAAATATTTTTATGCTGTATTTTTTAACTATAACAGAAACAATTCTTTAAAATTTCAAAAATTTACTCCCCTTAAAAAAAAAATCGAAAATTACAAATACACCAGAGCGCCGATTAAACGGATCGATCAAGGAGTATTTTTTTTCTTCCACAGTGTCTCCCCCCCCCCCCCCGAAAAAAAACAACAACACGAAAATCAGTTTTTATCTTTAGATTCTCTGAAGACGGTCGAAATCGCTCCTTTTGTCCCCCCCCCCAATCGCTTTCTTCCGCCCAGTTTCAGTCAGGGGGGAGAGTGAAAGGGGTGAATGAAATGATTAGAATTTTTCTTTTACCAAGAATTGGTGAGGATAGCAATTTTCCTGGTTCATTTTCTTTTGACTGGCTTCTTCACTGAATTAGCGCACGGACTGCAGAATGAGCGATTTAGTAAATCGGTGATAAAAGTGTGAAGGTAAGTTACCTAAAAAACATTGACTCGACCGTTTTATAATGTTTTCCAATTATCCGGATTTTTCATTAACCGGATCGGCCTCGGTCCCGACCAATCCGGATAATCGGCGGTCTACTGCAGCTACAGTATGAGTCGCAAGTGTTTGAAGTTGTAGCGCCATCTACTGGATAGATTTAAAGGAGTGCATGTGGCAACCTGACCCGGTTTTCTCTGTGTATCGTTAACAACACGTTATCGCGCTGCTCTCACAAATTTGGTTTGAGGGCATGCTAATTGGAGAACACTCTTAGTATCCTTTTACTTTTTGAGCGGTGAACGTTCAGTGGATAGACTCGCATTTTCAGTAGTATAAATCGGATTGAATTTCATTATACATTTATTTTCTTCTCCTTGAAGGCTTTTGTTGCATGTGCATGGGGATTGCACAACGTCAGCCTTGTATTCATTTGTTATGGAGTCGTCAATGCCACTATGTCCTTCCTGGCGGGTCGACTGGTCAAGTACATACCGAGGATGGTTCTCTTGCTCACGGGCGCAGCAGGCAACTTAGCAGTATGCATAACGCTACTACTATGGCGTCCGAACAGCGACGAGTTTATCTACTTCTTCCTCTTGGTTGGAGTATGGGGCATGGGTGACGCCATCTGGCTCACGCAAGTTATTTGTAAGTATATTTTTACTGACTTCGAAATAGACGGAGGTATTATGTTCAACCATTTTGTTCGAAAAAGAATAGTTCAAGGGTGATACCATCAGTTAATCATATTATTAATTTGGTCACGATCTGATGATATTATCATTCCAAAAATCGAAAAAATAAACGTGTCTTTTAACCATAGCTTAAAATGTTGTCATAAGAACGCAAATCGTCATATGTATAAAATCGCCAAGGTTGGCCACTTTGGCAATTTATCACCAAGTTAGGCGTCAAAGAATAAGTTCTTAAAATTGAACTCGGCTTAGCGTTATACCTTTTATAGTTGGCCAGAAATTGCCAAACCCTATTATTTCACAATGAGAATAATGTTACGTTGTATTTTTTGCTTAAAACGGTTAATCAGCTGCGAAATATCGATAAGTAAAGTTTCCTTTGGATAGCATTAGGTAACCCTAATGCTATCCAAAACGATATCGCTTGATAAATTTCCGATGCAAAATTTGGCGATATTTTGCATGGATCGTAATTTACTGTAAGCTACAGAGCGGTGACAGATATATGCTCTGTACTCACTGGAAGTATCGATTATGAGTGTTTTTATTGCGTGAGAATCGTTCTTTTTGTAAATGCTGTAGTGTTCAGCTGACCGTTCGTTACCTAGTGAGTTGCTTTTGCGGATTGTGCTGCGACGAATGTCTGACGAGTTTCTACAAGTAATAAAATTTTTGTTTCGCCCTGACGAATCAGCTAGATCCTGACGCACTTTCTAGACCCTTTGTGCTCTTTTCGACACATTCACATCCGTTAAAACTGTTAGTTCACTCATCTTTTTTCAGATAGGTCAAAAAGCCTTTGTAGCAATATTTATTTAAAATTATGCAAGACGCGTCTTAAATAGTGGCATTTTTAGTATTGACTTATTGAGTAAGATATAGTGAGGTAAAACTGGTACGAAAACAGGCATTTTTGTTTTCATAAGCTGTTTTTTGTTTTACTTATAATGTTAAACCTTTTTTTTTATATGTGTGTGTGTTACTTAATGCAATGCATTCATCCCTTTCACACCTGAAAAAAAAAATCTTCGTTTTGAATGCAAAAATATTAAACTTTATTTAAGAGCTGTTTTTTCATAAAGTTTGGACAAAATGAGTAGCAGGAGGGGTAAAATGGGTAATAGATTTTTAAAATGCCAAAAAAGTTGATACACTTTATCAAATTTTACTTATTTCCTGTTATGTTTTAGAAACTGTTCAAATTTAAAAATATTATGGCCAGGGCTGTTGGACTTAAGTTCTATATCCACAATGCATTCCAACACCTCATTTTTGCAGGCTAAGGTAAGGTAAAATGAGCAGATATTTCTTTTTGATCAAAAATACAAATCGTTTGTTTGTAATTGATTTTTGTGCCCTATATTTTCAGACATTAGTAAGCAACATTTATACGGATTATAAAGTTCATTAGGAACGCTTAGAAACATATTATTAACTAAGTCTAAATGTATACTGAATTTACCACACTAAAACAAATAGAAAAAAACATATTTTTAAAAATTGTTACTTTTTAAAATAATACGCTGTTGAGATCTTTTAAAATCGAAAGTTATGACAGAATTTCTCAAACTTTCAGGAATGTATTAGTTTTTTGATATTTATTTGGAGACACAAGAAAACACACATATTTAATAAGCAGATATAAGTTAATATTATATTTTCAAATGCAATTTATAAGCTTTTTATTCAATTAAAATTTATTCTGAAAAAGAAGTATCATTTATTAACAATTTATTTAAATTTTTGACCAAAAAGAAATACATACACATTTTACCCGCACCATAACTTTTAGTAGTGAATTTAGTAACCATTTTCATTATTATGTTCATTATTATATTCATTTTTACTGTCTTTGTAACGCTTGGAGTAGAGTGCAGGGTTCGAAACGAGATTTTGAAGCTGGCAACAAAACATACAGTGAGCTTTTATGAGCTGACGGTAAAATATTTTCACTTAACCGCAAAATCTTAAATTTCTGTTACAGTTGCAGTTTTTTCGCTTAGATTTTTAAAAAATTGAATCAATAATGCAATAGGAAGAGAATAAAAGAAGTTTCACTTTTCTTGTAAACATTCTGCAATTTTTCAAATGTAACCTTAAAATACATTTGAGATCTGAGAAAGAATCACTCAAGTAATAAAGTTTTTAAAACTTTATTACTTGAGAAACCACCTCAGTCACAAAAAGGAAATTTTTTTCAGGAGAGAGAAAAAACTTCATAACTCCTCCAAATTTTCAAATATTTAAACTTATTTTTTTCCTCTGTCATAACATGCATTTATGTTTCTGTCATGCAAATATTACCTGTTTTATGAAGTTTTATCTCTCTCCTGAAACAAATTTCCTGTTTCTGACTGAGGTGGTTTCTGCACTCACCAATTCATTTGCTGCGAAAATTGTTAATCATCGCGGCTGTTTGGGCTAATCTCATGGCGTGTTCCGTAGTTTTCCCCTCTTACTTCAAGCTCTGGTAGAGGGAAATGCCCTATTCTTTCATCAACAAACAACAAATAGACGCACTGTAAAATGGGGTGCATTAGCAAGCATCTATGCTATTGCTTTCCATATTAAGTGTACTTTGCTACATTAACAAGCATATGTGTTGAAGATTTTATATAAATTCTGAAATTGGTCAAGTGACCTATTGCGTTTATTGGGCCAAATTGTATGCCTTTCTTGTTTTAAATAAAAGGACGAAGAGTCAATGTTCTGAATGTTTTTCAATATCAATTTCTGTGTTTTTCAGTTAAGTACTAAAAGTAAATGGCGGTGCAAAGTTACTTCCCAGAATTTTTTTTTAAGTAACATTTTCGTTGTTGCTGTTTGGTTGATTTTATTTTAATATGGTTTAAAATCTACACCTTTCCTTAGTCAAAATTATTTCTCGCACGTGTACCCTTTTAGAAAGTTACCTAATAAAAGTTTATTGCTGTTTATTTTACATTATTTTATCTCTTTTTTTCTAGCTCTGTATGGTGTACTGTTCAGGGCCGAAGAAGAAGCTGCTTTCTCAAACTTCAAACTCTGGGAGTCCGTCGGATTCTCCTTAGCATTTGGATACAGCATTTTCTTGTGCATTTCAGCCAAAATCTACATACTTCTCGCCTTTCTGATCGTGGGAATTTCGGGCTACGTCGCAGTGGAAATACGCAGCTGCTTACGTAGAAAAAACTATAACGTCACCTGAAGCCTGTTCAGTGTTAGAAAAGTTTTATTGTGACCTAGAAAGAAATGTGATATCGCAAGACACTTTCGAGTCGTTTCCTGTAATGGAAAATATGTCTCACTCTTAGGTGACACGATAGTTGACAAAATAAGGCTTAGTCGTAGTGTCCCGATGTGCCTCAAAAGTGATGAACGTTGTCATGAACTTGAAACTTTTAGACACGGACAGTAAATATGTTTTCCTCCATTTGAAATTCTAATAAATGAATTAAGCAGATTCAATTAATTGGAATCACCCCAACACCCTACAAGGGTGGGGCAGTGTGGACCCCAGGGTCCAAGGCCCGGTCCTAAAGGAGGGCTCCGAGTCCAGCCCTACGCAGTTTCAATTTTCAATTACTATAACTAATACAAACTAGAAGAAATGTATTCAGTATATTTTTTTATCCAACGAAATTTTAGAATACTACAGTTAATTGTATCTTAAATTTTAAAATAATATATTTATGATATACCGTGTATCATAAAAGTGCAGTAAAATTGGCATTGTGTGGATTTCTGTTTGTATTATCTCCATTTTCTTCCTCACAGGCTCTCTGAGAGATAGAGAAATTACCCCAGGGTCCGGGATTTAGGGGGTGAGGGGGTAACTAGATGGAAATTTTACCATGCACTATAAGGTTTTCTTTTAAATAAGATAAGTGAAATGTAGCCATTACTAGTAATCATAAAGTTTAGCTCTTTTAGTAACATAATTTGACATTTTTAAGTAACATAATTTTATAAATAAAGTATAGTTTAGACATAAAACAGTTACCATAGTTATTTTCTGCTTAAACTACATTCTAAAAAGAGTATGAGTAAGAAATAACAGTGCAATTTTAATGCAGCACACTCTGAGGGGGGGGGTGGAACGGGGCCATGGAAGTACCAAATGTGAGAGAAAATTTTCAAGTTGCAAAGGGGAAATAGTTCCCAGAAGACCGAAGTCGATAATTATTCTTTTAGCCACAAATTTTAAATACTGGACAAATCTCCCATGCTTTTTATAGTTAATTCAAATATTTTCCACGCGTCCCTTATCTAGAGATGATTTTAAAAATATTCTTTTATGAAGTGTTAAAATAGCCAAAAGATATTTTTACTTAAAGAAATACTATTAAAAAATACATTTTTTTCCAAATGAAAACATTTGGTTCAATGAGGCAGTTAGTTTTACAGGCGTATTTCCTTACCTATATCATAATTCATTACAATTAAGTACAGGTAACCATTAAGGGAATTATTTTATTTATATTTGTTTTCATTTTGAAACTTTTAAATTGTTCAAAACAGTTTGCCTGATATGCTTTCTTTGCCTGGTATGCATGTTGTACTAACATTTTTTTTATTTGATAATTTTTCTGTAAATATTTCAGACTTTTTCAGGTGTTTTAATTAATTTTGCAAATGGAAAGGTATTTTTAATAGCAATCGTCATAAAGGCAATAATATTTAAAATAACTCAGTAACATTTCTGATACAGCAAAATAGCTGAAAGAAAACTGTTATTGATGTAGCGTTAGATTTTCTTTTGTAGGTTTTTAAAGTTCATAAAAAAAACTCCTATTAATTTTCAACATTAAAAATATCACGCCTCTTTAAAAATTTTAGAAATTCGAAATATGACCAGTTAATTGTAACTTTTATATTATGCTTGAAATAGTAAAATCTTCAGATGTAATACACAAAATGCATGTAAATGAATTAAACCGAACTCGTAACTTTAATTAATTAAACTTCTATATTTCTAAAAGAAGATTAAAAAAGAATTTATATTGATGAGGCCGACTGGATATATGAAGTGATTAGTCGTGAAAAGGTTTTGATACTTTGAAGACATTCCTTGAATGAAAAGGAAAAACTTTTATTAATGCAAAAATGTTAAGTTTTCATTAAGAAATAGAGCTTTAAAAATTCAAAAACGTAACTGTTTCTCTTTTTATTGCATATTAACTGCTTAAAACCCCCACGAAATGTATGTGTGTTTCGGCTATTATCAAACTAAACTCAAATAATGTATGATAAAGTTACAGATTTTATTACATCTTTTTTATTATTAATGAGATCTTTGTAGCTCGTAAAAAAAGTGGTTTTTGTATTCATTCTCTTTTAACTTTTAGTAAAAATGACTGAATACACTAGGATCAAATATAAAAATAACGAAACGTACAAAATATTAAAAATTAAGTCACTTATTCTTTATACTGGATTAGCTGTCGAAATAGTGTGTATTGAAGAAATTGGATTAGTGCTAATTTGTCGTTAAAGTTATATTGAGTGGGGTGACATATTTTTGCTTTCTACTTCTTCATTCATACTTCTTTCGTACACGTATTGTTCTTCTCTTCGCACATAAAAAAATCCTCTAGATTATTAAGATATACTCATTGAAATACAGTAAATGTTGTTTAACCCTTTACCAAATCAATTTTTTACAAGAAATTTTGATGAAAAAGGTGATGTGTTTCAGTTCAAAACCCTATATGTAAAACATCGCAATAGCTTGCACAAGTTACGCCATCTGTTGAAAAGTTTTAATACTAAATGGTTTCTTTACAAGAATTAAAAATACGGGCGAAATAGAAAAGAGTAGCATAAAATATTCGATGCCTGTACGTCTATTGAGGACAACTTTAAATACCCCGTACACTACACTACGGGAGCTTAAATCCGAAATTAAATTTTCTAATATAGGCTAAAGGACGATTGTCTAGTAATTATACGCCGTCCATCAAGTGTTTGAAGCACTAAGTAATGTACTTTTTACTTTTGTTTTGAAAGTCCTTTAAAAGTTAAGAATATGCATTCCTTCGTTCGTTTTTTTTTTTTTTTTTTTTTTTTTTTTTTTTTATATATATATATATTTAATTTTACGCTTCGCTTTTCAGTGTGTTTATTTAATCGTATAGTAGTTATTTATTTCATTACCGTCCTGTATAGACATGTCATGTAATTTAAATTTTGTACATTTTATAGTTAGTCTATTAATAATTTATATAAAAATAAGAATTGTTTGCGTTTTTATGTTTGCTGGTTTGATAAACAACAATGTTTAATCATTTTTATATTCTGTATTTAATAAGGAAATAAAATTTTATTTCTGTACATGAAAAAAAGTGTCTTATTAATTTGTATTTATCCTGCATTTCATTTGTCATTGCATGTAGAGATATCATCAAGTTTTAATTATGTATGCGAAACGATCCGAGCATAGATTTATATTTTACTCCCGATACAAAACGATGGACGGAGCCTTTGACTATGTGTCACTCTGTATCTCAAACAGGTAACCCGATTTCAATGCGATTTTTATTTTTTAATTAAGAAGTATTTTATCGGGATGGTTCTTAGCTATTTTTGATGGAATCTGTTCTGCAATTTAATGAATATACGATTTTAACACCTTCGACGCACAAAGTTGAAAGCTTTGTCTGTACTACTGTAGCTCGAAAGTAGGTGACCGATTTCAATGCGGTTTTTTAATTAGAAAGCTGGTTTAATCACGGTGGTTCTTAGCTATGCAAATTTCTGTTCGAATAAATTGTTAGTTTCAAACGACGGAAATTTAGTCTTTTTTACTGATCTATGATCAATACTCCCGACGCACGAAGTTTGAAGCCTCTGTCTGTAGCATCATTGCTTCCAAACGGATGAATCGATTTTGATGCCGTCTATTTTGTTTGAAAGATGGTTTAAACGTAATGGTTTTTAGTCATATTTTATGACATTCACTTTTTACGGTTGCATGAAGCTTATTTTACATGTTTTTAATCAACTATAACATTTATTTAATATAATTAACATTTCACAAGGTTTACTTAATGTTGTTTAATCATTTATTCTTTTAGCTCAGTTTTTCGTAAAATTAAAGGTTAGTAGAGTAAAAAATTCATTAAAACTTTTTTAACAAACTAAAATAGCTATTTAAAGCTTTACTTTTCATTTACAATAATAACAGTGAATATTTGTATTTATCTGTACGTGCGATCTACAGAAAAATCTAATGCACGCAGAGCTTTAAAAGTTTGAACACATAAGCCTATGAGTTCGATAATGTGCACTTGAGACTAAAAATTTTACATTTTAATTACTCCTTTAATTATTAATTAAAAACCGTTCAAACAGAATTTTTCTCATCCTGTAATGAAAACTATCGCGCACAACATGGACTTCCGAACAAAACTCTTGAAAGAAAATTCCGACTGATTGCTGAATACTATAGAAATTACAATCCGCGCATATGATGAATCGAAAATACTCGCTGAATCTAACAGCCCAACTTTTCCTCTTTCTAAAAATAAAGGGGGGAGGGGGGATTTAACGATTGTTTTTCTTTTCTTTTTTTTTTTTTTTATAGAAGGTTCTCTTTTTTTACTTAAACATTCAATGCCTCTGAATGTTTTTCATTAGATATTCATGAAATTTTAAATGTTATTTAAAACGTCTATTGGTCTAAAATTTCTATTCAGAAATTTGCATCGAAAATGCGTATTTTACTACACAATTTGATTAATTGGTTGAAACATTTAATAAATCCGACATTTTAATACAGATAACATGATAATGTTTTCCCTTGTATATTTTTTCCATTTCATAATATCCCACCATTCTTTAAAAAAATTCTTTAAAAATTGTGGTTTATAAATGTTATTTTGCGAAAAATCAAAACTCTTTCTAGTGCAAGTTTCTACCGTTTGACTGGATTGTTTTTGAATGAGAAATTGGCAACAGTTGAATATGCGGTTTACAGTGCAACTTTTCTTCTTGCTAAAAGTGTGATTTTTTTTTCTTTTTTAATTTGTACGTTTTTTTTTTTTTTCTATTTTGAAAGAATTTTTTGTAGAAGGTCAATTTTTTACTTAAACATTTAATAACGCCGATGTTTTTCAATCGATTTTTATGATATTTTCATTAAAAATTGTGAATTTTGCAGGATAATTCGGTTGAAATACTCAATAACTCCGGCAATTTTAATACAAATAGTGCGATTATTTTTATCAATATTTAATGTCAATGGCTATCTCTCCTCCATAGCACGTGCATGTGCATGCAGTGGCGGATCCAGAAATTCTCTTTTGGGAGAGGCTAAATTTTGAAAAAAGCTTATTTCACCCAAACAAAATATACAATAAGGCAAAATTTTAGTCTAAACCAATGTAAAAATTTTTGGGAGGGGCTAAGTGTTTAAAAAAGATCACTTTACATATTCAAAGTGCATAATGAAGCAGAATGTTACCCTTTAGCAATTTCTTTTGGGGGGGCTGAAGCCCCCTAGCCCCTCCCCTGAATCCGCTACTGTGTGCATGTTCAGTGTTTGAGAATTGCACTCATATGAAGACTAATGTTTTTAAACTTCTTACTCACTTTATGCATTAGTAGTTATGAAAATAAACCATGAGACTAGAATAGCGAAGAACAAAAGACATTTTTTTTTTGGCAAGTTAAGCCTTAATACCTAATGCACGAATATTTATGTTATTATAATAATGCTGGTTCACGATTAATGTCGATTTTTAATTTTAAATACTTTCAGACAAATTGAAATAATTAAAACTTTGTAAAACAACATACACAAAAGGGTACCTATCGTTACAGAACGAACATTTCGAGTGATACAAAAAGGTTTACTCTTCATCAGCTGCAAAATTATTCCACCACCCACGAGAGCAAAAGATTAAGAACTTTAATTCTCACTGTTCTGCTCTTGACTCATAGGCTTGACCTCTCCGAGAGCCGGAGATGTTGTCCCATTTTATCATGGAGGTACCTAGTAGGCAGGTCAAATGTGATATGTATGAGTGTTCTCCTAATTTTGAATCCATTCCAGGTGAGAGACCTAGCACCTAGATCGGAACTTCCAAATGTATCGTTTGAACGTGGGGGAACACAGTAGGAGCCATTGACAGATTTTACGTGCACTAGTTCCCTTTAGTGTACTCGGTCGAACAGAAGTACATGCGAGAGATTTTGCCAACTTTTCAAGTGCTGACCAAGTTCAACACCTCTTCACTTTCGGTGTTCTTAAGGCAACCGAACTTAGACGAACGGGACACTCAGGGATGGGGTTTTAAAACAAAATTTATCTTATTCCTAGAATGAGCAGATTTCTGTAACGTATACAAAATTTCTGAAAATTCATACTTATGTACATTCTCTCGAAAAATTATTCGAGTCTTAAGTCAAATTACCTACGTCGGTTTTACAAATAAAATACAGATCTTCATAAAAAATTAATCATGTAGTATTTAATAACCACTTCTGGTGTGTCTTTCCAGTTGTGTGTTTTTCGAAAGACTAATTAACTAACAACAGAATTAAAATAAAAATATAGCTTTTACTTGAACGCTTTTTTGAGAGGGTGTATGGTAGTCATAGCAGGGACAGACTGGCAAACCGAAAATCATAAATACGTTTAAACTTTTTTGGTATTCGTTTAAAGAATGCGGTAGTTTTTTTCAAAATACTGTTTGCTGCTTGTCAAAAGTAAATTAAATGCCAACAAGATCATAGAAAAGCATCTTTGAATTATTCTCCATGGGGCACACTCATCAGCAGAACAGCAAACCACAAACCATTAACATCTATATTTTCTTTTGGAAAGTGTTGAAAAGATCAGACAATCAGAAATACTTTTACCAAATTAGCATTTTTAGATTATTTTTACTTTCCGAACATGTACCATGAGAGAAAAGTATTGTAAACATGAAAATTTTGACATCAGATTTCGATGAATTGACACGTTTAGAGTTCTTCTCAATTCATTTATGCTATTTTTACGAGATGTATGTATGTATGTGAGTGAACCCGATACGTTCAACACCGTGCATTCGATTGAGCTCAAATTTTGTATATATATTAAAGGCAACCGTCACACGACCTGTATTGATTTTGGTGAATATAGGATTTATAGATTTTTTTGCAGGGCTGCAAAGAAATTGTTTTACATTATGGCCCATAGAAGGAAATTCTTGAAAGTGCGCCAGCGTCTAAACGGTGCATTCGATTGAGCTCAAATTTGGAATATATATTATAGACCAGCTTCGCAAGAGCATTATTAATTTGGGTGTGTATAGGGCTTATGGATGTTTGACAGGGCTACGAAAAAAAATTCTTTCTGATTATGGCCTATGGACGGAAATTCTTGAAAGTGCGCTAGCGTAACGGTGCATTCGATTGAGCACAAATTGGGAATGTATACTATAGGTCACGATCATATGGCCTTCATGGATTTTGATGTGTGTAATTAGAAAAAAGTTAAAAGTTTGTTCACAGGGTAGCAAAGAATAATTCTTATACATTGCAGTCTTTGGAAGCAAATCATTTGAAGTATGCTAGATTCGAAATGGTGCATTCAAATTAGTGATGAGTAGTTCATGAACGAACTAGTTCACTACAATGAACTAAAGAACTAAATAGTTCAACTAAACTAAATGAACTATAGTTCGACTTGTTCAAATGAAGTTCATGAGTGTAAATGAAGTAATTGAATATCAATTAGTTCTTGTTCAATTTTAATATTTATTCAACTCCACTGCAAACGTTCTTTGGGGGTGCTTCTGCTTCCGCGAGCATACAGCTTGGGAAAAATAAACGTTATTTAATGGTAAATTATTTGGCGTGCCAGTGGCGTACCCAGTATATCTATATGGGGGTGCATATTGTCGTTACTACGAAAAAAGTACTGCATTACTGGGTAAAATCAGGAAAATATGATAATATGAGTGCCTATATATAAGGGTAGGTTGGGGGGCGGTCAAGTTTTCCCTCCCCCTTATCACAGCTATCGATTTCATAACATACTGAAATCTTTCACATTAGTTAAGATCTGAAGTGTTTGAAAACTCAAAATAAGCCCCCTCCTCCCCCCCCCCAAAAAAAATAAAAAAACGTCCGCTAATGTCTGTTTAAGATGTAAAATATTACAGCGTTCAAAAATTTATTACTGCTAATTGAAACTGTTTTTAATGTATACCTTCCTGCTTCAAATTGACGTTTGGAATTTTTTTTTTCCACCACAGTTAAAATAACTTAAAAGTGACGACTGTTTCGCTTTACTCATTCTCGGATCAAAAAGTAAAATAAAAATATAAGCAAATTTATAGCCATGAACTTAATAATTCGAGTAAAAGAAATAGTTTGACCGATATTTCCTGACGTCTGTCCGTTTATGAATACGGAATCAAAGAGTATCACTACTGTTCGGAGAGGGGCATCTTCCATAGATATTCTATGGAATGCACCCCTCTTCTCTGTCCTCCGTCTACAAATGCTGAGCACTGGACCCATAAACACAAAAGCACATTTTTAGAGTGATTACAGACTTTCTATTCTTTTTTCAGGCATTCCTTTAGCTAGAATCATGCATTCTCTTTCCTGATGGGGGGGGGGGGAGGGGATGAGCATGAAAAAATTCATCTTTTCTCTCACCATTTCAAATATCTCTCATCATTCATCATTTCTAATTTGAGAATAAATCTTGGGGGTGCATATGTCCCTTTGCACCCCCTCTGGGTACGCCACTGTGGTGGGCTCAGCCCCAACTCACAATTTATTAAGGAGGCTCAAGCCCCATGGACTCATATAACTCGACGCCTGTGCATTAAATAACAGTTTCAAGTAACAGTAATAAATTTTTGAAACTGCAATATTTTACATCTTAAGTGGACATTATTTGAACCGTCTTTTTTTTTTCTTTTGTGTGTGTGTGTGTGTGGAGGGAGGGGGGAGTCATCTTAAGTTATCAAACACCCCAGAACTTAATTCATTTGAAAGATTTCAGTTTGATATAAAATTTTTCACAATACCGATAGCCTACCGATAACCTCCGACTTCCCCTAGCATATTCTTTAGATTTTACCTAGTACTACAGTGCTCCTTATGGTAATGACGATACGCACCCTCAAAAGGAATTTCTGGGTATGCCACTGCTACGTCAAAAAACACTCCGATACAAAAAAAAAAAGCTCTCCCGATCCCGACATATCAGAGAAACCATGCATCAGGTGTGCTCCGCGAGTGGTTTCCGTACCTGAAATTGATCTAAACTATTTCCAGTACGGAGAGCGTGAAAACAAACACTCATAGATACAGAGCACTGGCGCTTTACACGCCCAACGCCTTGGCGAAAAGCGAACGCCGCCGTGGAAAAACCGATCTGGATATGCGACGCACGTTTGGCTGGATCAGATATCTTGGCTTTGTTTTGGTTTTGATCGTCTTCGTTACGTTTTATGCGATAATGGATAAGTTTTGTGTTTAAATAGTGTAAATAAATATAAATAATAATGAAATATAAAGAATTAATTATGCAGTGCTTTTTCATATAATTAAAGAATTAGCTACATATAGCTTTTATTTAAGATTATTTCATTTGTGTCTGCAGTATTTGTTAAAAGAAACTGTTTTGTAACTAAAAAATCATTGTTAATAGTTTGATTATTCGGTCCATTAATAAAACATTTTTAATAGTTTTCTTTAGTTTATATTTTAGTTTTATGTATAATTCAAATGAATGGTAACATGCACATATAAATATTGAGGGGAGTGAGAGAAAACAAAAGTATGGTATAAATACTTTACAGTAGAATCTTGTTTATCCAAAGTAATTGGGACCGACTGCTTTTGGATAATCAAAAATGCCACAATTTTGACAATATGCACAACTCCGTAGGTTATGTTTTATTATGATTAAAAGTAATTTATAAAAAGTTAAGTTAAGCAGAACAGAGAAATAAGAATAAGTTAGTACACTTTTAGTATGATATTTAGTTATGGTAAGTTTAAATTTTCAAATGACTTTTACATTGAAGAGGTAGTTTCACAAAGGTGTGAAGTAAGACAAATGGCGAAATATGTATTTCCTCTGGTTACCCCCTGAATAAATCCCAGAAAGAGCTAAGAGTGCACAAAGATAGAAAATATGTATTTATAAATTATACAAATATTAGCAACAAAAGTGTGTTTTATGAGATTTCTAAATAAAAAAATTGTAGCTATATATCAGACCAACGTTCACATGCCAAATATTTAAAGACCGTATAAGTTAAACGCTTTAAGAAAAAGTCATTGTTAAAGAAAAAAAAATAATAATTATTATAAACAAGAATATCCAAGCTTCATCACAGGTAGAATGCATCAGTTCTACTAAATTAATAAATATATAAACAAAACATGTTTTTTTACAGCATAAACATATTTAAATTAGCAGGATTTACAAACTGAGATACAACAAAGGCACAGCTGCAATAATTCATAATATATTGATTGTCAGACCAGAATAAAGCACCAAAATGCCTTAAAACAAAGAAAGAAAGAGTAAAGATCCAAAATGTCTTAAAACAATGAAAGAAATGAAAAATATCATATTTAGCACTCATTAGGAAGTACTTATAGAATAATGCATTTAAAAAGACCAAAATATAGCTGAATTTCAGTTTTGTGGCTAAACGCAAAAGACTTACACTGTCCATATAAATTAGGTGCTATACGCTAAAGAAATATAAACCCTGGGTATGAAAACAAACTTTTTTTAATTCATGGGATGTTTTCTGTTACTAATAATGTTAAACATTCCAATTTGTTGAATTATTTGATGCAATGCATTGATCACCTTCACACCTGAAAAGATTTTATATACATACCTATATTAGTTTTAAATGCAAAAATATTAAACTTGATGAAGAGCTGTTTTTTCCATGAAGGTAAGGGTAAAATGGATGATATAAAACAGACAAAAATCAGTACATTTTTATCAAATGTTATTTTCTTTCTGCCATGACTCACAAATTAAAAAAATATATATCATGGCCCTGAAAATGCTTGAAATTACTTCATTTGAAAGATTGTTAGCTGATGAGCTTGAACTAGTAGTTTGTTCACTGGTATTTTCTATGGACACAGATTTTTCACTTAACATTATTCTATGCTCTAAAGCATTTCTGTCCAATGGGTTAGCATTTGAATATTTAGTAATTTTTTCTAATGTATTTTCCAGGCATTACTTAGTAAAATAGAAGTATTAACACTTTTTCATGACTACCACACTATTATTTAAAACTTTTTAAATACAATATAAACTCTTTTTAACTAACAAAAATTTTATTTTAACCTATTTGTGCCTGGATATTTTTGCGACTTTCTTCGATTTTTACTGATAACAGAAATAATAGATAATTTTCTGATGTCAACTTCTTGAACAAGGGATGATTTCTTTTAAAACCATTAGGCATAAAAATCGAAATATCAACATCCTACTTGGTCATGTTAAAATATTTTGTAGAGTTGAGGTTCAATACTCATGAATAAAGGCTAGAAAAAATAAATAACGTTTTTGACTTATAGCGAAAATGCCGTCCCAAAAAAGGGACACTAGGCATAAATGGGTTAAAATGTATTCTACAAGAACATTCTATTTCTTATAAGAATTTACAATGCTTAACTAAGCCTTAACTGCATAGCCATTTTACCCCACCACACTAAACCATAAATAGAATATATGTAAGCAACTTCTTATCTTTTTCTGATAATAATTTGTTCAGACCTTTTCTAAATTCAAAATAATAACAGGACTTCTCACATTTACTGGAATGTATTAGTTTCTCGAAAGTTTTTTAGGGACAAAGAACAAGGCTTTAATAACCAGATAAAGGCTAACATTATGTTACCAAATGCAACTAATAAAACATTCAAAAACTTCACTTAATTTGGAGTATTAATGTTGGCCACTAATGTCTAAAAATATAGATGGAAAAGGAAAAGCATTTAAAAATCCAACTATTTATATTTTTGATAAAAAAAGAAATGCCTACTCATTTTACCCAACCTTACCCTACGAATATAGAAATACTTTTATAAAGTCAAATTCATGATGATACATATATATCGTAGATATTCAAACATAATACACCTCTGAATTATTATCAAGAAATTGATTTCAAAGAATTATTTTTCTATTCACGAAGCATTGTATATTTTAACATATAGTCAGTTCTGTTTATTATGTACCTATATATACAGAAAAAAAAAAATGTATAAAAAACCAGACATTATAATTAACACTCTCTAAGAATTGAAAATATATGGATATTTATATAAATATATATAAATAATATATATATATATATGTGTGTGTGTGTGTAGTATATATATATATATATATATATATATATATGTATACAAACGCATCTGTAAAAATTTAGTAGCCTTTATCTATATACTGCAGTCTGAGATAATAATAGGACTACTATTATAATAATATGTTATTTATGTAATAATAGGAGGATTATACGAGTGAGAACGCTGCTTTATATTGATAATCTGTGTTTAACATTTTAAAGTTATTAATGGAAAAAAGATACATAAAAAGGGCTAAATTGAAACTATTGACTAAAACTTATGCATTTTAGTGTACGTTTGTGATACACTTTAGATCGCAACAAGTCCTATCCCCTTCCCTTTTCAATTTTAAATACCGAACAACGTCATTAAAATTCAGCAAACAGCATTCTTTTTTTTATGTATTAATTAAAAATTCAGAGCGTGAAATATGCTTGTAGGGTTGCACTTAAAATATCTCTGACTATAGTTATTATGTATTAATGACTATGTCATTTTATCTCTCAACACCCTTTATTGAAAAATGTGTCCCAAAAATGCCACATAATTTTACATGTATTTAAATACTATTAGTTCACAACAGCTTTAATCTATTGTTACAATATTTCGTAAACTATAGAATATTCTTCACATGTATGTTTTACATATATTTAAATACTATTAGTTCACAACAGCTTTAATCTATTTTTACAATATTTCGTAAGCAGTAGAATATGCATCACATGTATTTTTCTATAAATAAGTTACACTCATAAAAATTTCAACATACAGGGCGACATACGCGAAAGATGAGCGATAAAATGACAAAGTCAATATCGTTTTAATATGGCAATAATGAAACTAAAAAATTAGGGGGGTTCAGGGGGATCTCCCCCTGACGAGGCTCGAACAGCCGAGTTATATATATATATATATACATATTAAGCATTACATGTAGAGATGTGTACATAGTGTCTAATTAAATGTGCTTGTATTAGCTTGTAAATTATTGATTAAATGAAATATTTCAGAACGAGTATTGTTAAGAGAATTAAATACCTATTAATAAAAAATGAAAATATATAGTTTCAACTGATCCTTCAAAACATTTTAGGTTTCATATATACTCCTCGCGCGTGCATCATTATTTCATTTTCATTCATTTATTAAGCAGTTTTAGTCATAGGTATTTGGAAATTAAAATGCGTAATAGCAAGCTTCAATAACGTTTTCCACTGAGAGAAATACATTTCAATAACTTATTCTGCATTATATTTTTAAATCCGCAAAAATATCTGTTTTTTAAAGCTTCTATGCTGTTCATACAGGCGAAAACTATCATCTTTCTCCCTGGCTCCCTGTCTAACGAGGTTACTGTACAATTTCCCCGCTGGCTGTAGTAACAGGTTTATCCTTCCCTCCACAGCGCAGCGCGTGTCTTGGTGCCAAATGCTCTGTATCCATTAGTGTTTGTTTACACGCGTACGGAGACCACCGGAAATAGTTCTGTACTATTTCCGGTAATGAACTAGATAGTTCACCAAGAACTATATAGTTCATGGCGAACTACATAGCTCAATATGAACTATATAGTTCATCCCAAATTGCTATATATGCATAATGAACTATCTAGTTCATTGAACTATTTAGTTTATTGAACTACTTAGTTCATTTTGAACTACATAGTTTCTTTTTGAACTATATAGTTCATTTGAACTACATAGTTCATTTTGAACTACATAGTTCATTTTGAACTACAATAGTTCATTGTGAACTAGATAGTTCATTACGAACTACGTAGTTCATATAGTTCATTATTAAATCTCCATAGTTCATATGAACTATTTCGAAGAACTAGTTCATGGCGTGAACTAGTTCGTTCAGAACTAGTTCACTAAAATGAACTAGATTGCCCATCACTAATTCAAATAAGTTCAGATATAGTATGTATATTATAAGTCACCGTCACACAACCTGTATAAATTTCGGTATATGTAGGACTTATAGTCTTTGTACAGGGCTGCGAAAAGAAATTTTTATACATTGCAGCGCAAAATCTTGAAAGTGTGTTTAAAGGTGCATTCGATTGAACTCAAATGATGCACATATTATACGTCACTGTCTTACATACTGCATAGATTTTGGTATGTGTAGGGCTTACAGTTTTTTTACAGGACTACGAAACAGTATTCTTACACATTGCGGTCTGTACACTCACATTATCTGAAATGCTCTAACATCTGAATTCTAGATCCAATTGAGTTGAGTCAAATTTATTTAAACGCTTGGTAAAGATCAAGTGTACGTCAAGTCGAGTGGAGTCACTCTGGATTTTTTTTAATTAGGCAATTTGTTCAAAATGTAGGTTCAAATGAGTTATTTATGACCACTTTTTGCAAATTCCCACTTTGTGAACTTTCAATTCTTTTAATTATTGGAAAAAGATGGTTTTAATTAATTAGGGGGAAACTTTGACCTTCACGAACACCAAGTAAAAAAAAAAAAAATTCCGTAGAATCACTGCTTAAATGATTAACTCTATTAACTAAGTAAATTATTAACGCCGTAGTATTATTAACTAAATTCATTGAAATAAAGAAAAATGATCGAAATAGTACTGATTATGGAACACTTTCTAATACATTTGTCTTTTTTATACAGATGTCTTATTGATCTCTCCTAACCCCCCTAAAAAAAAATAATAAAAAAATAAATAAATTGAAATTTCCAGTACAATCCATTATTCTTTCCTCGATCAATTTCATTTTTCAGATTCATTTGCGAAATTTCACTGTTTTATGACAAAAATTAAAGAAAGTTAGTGATTGAAAATTGTATGAATATTAGTTAAGTATAGTACAAAATCTAAGCTAAATTGATATAAAAATACTAATTCTACTATTCTTGGAAAAATATGTTCAAGCAAGAAATGATTTCTGCTGTTCTGCAAATAGTCCTTTCAAAAATCAACCTAATTAAATCTTCATTTTTGAATTATTTATGTTATCCATCTAGAAACTCTTAACATACTTAAAAGAGGATATCTCCAAAAAATATTTCAAGAACGTTTCTAGAGGCACATAATCAAGAAAGCAGATGACGAATTTTTATCTTTCAAATAAATAAAAATAAAGTAATTTCATTGAGCCACAGTACGGCTGCATCAATGCGCGAGCGAAATAGCTGGAAATAGTTTCTGAGGAAATAAGATGCATTCCGGTCGCTCGATGAACTTGATTGACTGATCACGTGAATTCACGTGATCAGTGTCTCGGGAAGTGTCTGTCATGTCACTCTCAAACAATTAGATTAGTTCATTCAATACTAAACCAATTAGGCTTTTTAATCTGCATGACTCATCTTTATTCGGCACTCCACTGATGACATTTAGAATATGTATCTTCCCAAATGAGCTTTCTCGTTTTATGCTTGTATACCTTTTTATATAAGCCCTTTCATATAAGCACTATACATTTACTTTTTAATTTAATTTTTATTTGGATAAATATTCAATATTTTTCACAGGAGCGCCCTGACACGAGAAGCAAGGTAAGCATCGCATCGGGGCGCCGTCTTCGAAGGGATGCCATTTCGAACTCAAAAACTGAGTAGAGCATAAAAGGGGGTTCCTTTTTTATGTTTTCAGGGGGCACCACTAGGGCTTGGACGTTCTTCCCTAGGACGTCAAAATGTTGGGAACCGCTGCTCTAGAACGAGGAGGTTCACTGTTCTCCCCAATTTAGAGAATCAGCGAAAAAACGGTCCTTCCCAGGTCTGTATCTCTTCTATCTACCGACCTACCCAGAAAAAAAGGACATACGACTTCACACAGTTAACGTGGACATTAGCCGTATGTACACGGTGGTCCTTCTTGATCGTCTGGGAATCGACCACGAGTTCTTGTACCTAGAGTTAGACACCTTGCCAACCGGAATACTACACACAAACACATTAAAATAGAAACTTTTTTTAAACTTCATTGCTGGAAACCCTTCATTTTTAAACTTAATACGGCCATTTATCGAGGAAGACATTACACCATCACAATGCATTTTTAGTTATAAAATGATCTTTATTTTTACTTGAACCATGGCGATTTTAGGTACAAATTTGTATTAAAGTTTAGACAAAAAAATTTCAGTTCCTGCTTAGGCCCGGAACTGGCGCTGGCTAAGCACACAGATTCATCATGTTTGGGCTGAAAATAATCGTATTTGGGAATTCTATTCTCACTTACTCACTGCTAAACATATTGCCAGCATCCATTAGAAAATAAGGCAAGTAACAGATTTCTCGCAAATATACGTTCAGTTTTCAAGGTGGTACAATTTCTTTTAACGTCGTCATGTACGCACTTCTATTCAGCATGCGATATTTATATGACTATTTTAATGCTTAAGAGGGACAGCAAAAAGAAAAATGGCTGACATATCATGCTTTTTATATCCTTTATGAAGTTTTTTAAAAAAAAGGGACAGAAAAGAAAACAAGAAAAAATTTCGGTATTCAAATTTTGATGGAAAAATCGATTTTGACGATCCCTAAATTCGCTTTGACAATCTACTAAGGGACGTCTGTTCTGTAGATATATGTGTATGTTACGTGCGTATGCACCTGTGATCTATTTTGGATAACCTTGAATACTTTTGTTTATTTTTAGATGGACGACTGAATATATGCATGAATGTATGTACCTTGTATAACTCAAAAACGATTAGCCATAGAATGCTGAAATTCTGTACTTAGGACTGTTTAACGCCTTGTTTTTTCCCATCTCTTTTAGGTTGCAATCAATCGAGTAGTTTGTCTACAGAACCACACAAAATGGTCTCGATGAATTGAAGTATATGGATATTCAAAATCTCTCCATCCTGGCGAGGTTTGGTAAAATATTGCCTAGTTAGGTGCCAAAAATAAATTTCTGACAGTTCAATCACATCATTTTGCTTCCAAAAGGTAGGCGGTTTCTTCATCTTTTATTTTTCCACAGTAATTTCCATTTTGAATGTTTTATGAACGATTTTTCAGCGACATTTCACATAAAATCTGCCTTTATTTTTAAATTCCAAAAAGTACTAGTAGAGACAGCCATGCAGATGTGCACATCTTCCGATTGCTTGATTTCGTATTATATGCTCAGTAGGGCTCAACTATTACATTTTTGTACCCAGGGCACTAAAACTACCTCCATATAGCTGGCTCAATTTTTATGCCGCCATACATAGCTCTAAACTTAATTTTTGGATTTTTTTTCCCTATTTCTGCATGTGCGCCTTTACGATAATCGGGTCCTGGTGCCCAACAGCTTTCTAAGCGCATTAGAAAAAGTCTGGTTTCAAGAAAACGTCTAGCACACGACATTTTTCGCCTGGTTGCAAGGCAAAATTGCCATGCATAATAACTCACGAGCATTTTGTAGTGCGTAAAGCTGTCTTGTGTATGCATTTTCATACTGAAAACTGGACAAAAAGTGGGATTAGACTTTTAAAGACTAGGGGGCATTTTTATTGTCTATGAATAAAGTAAATTGGTTTTCAAAAGGCCAGTAGTAAAGGAACAGCCAAAAGTCCAGCAAAGCTTTAATTTACCGATTATTATAGACAGTGACAAGCAACGTAATTTGACACAAAATTTCATAACCAGAATTGCTCGGATGGTGGAAGTATAAGGGTGTGTTGAAGGGTTATGCTTCCTGTGAATGTGAAAAGGATCAAAAGAGTCTTTCGCTTCTCCAGTATCATTTCGTCATTTTTTTTCTAAATTTAAGAAGTAAATGAATTTTAGGGGGGACACTTATTGCGGTGCATTTGAAAGAGTACTATGCCCGCTTGTCTCCATTTATGTAGTTTTCATTATGGTGCTTTATTGCGACGTCGCAGTACGTATTTGTGACACAGTGACGTCACATTGTGACAAATTATCCATTACACTGCGAAGTCACAAGTTTGACGCGTAGAGACGTCATAGAAGACGTCCGTTTACATCGCATTTGTGATGTGAAAAACGTGATGTAATGTAACGTAACCATAAAGTCAGTGCTAACATTGCTGTATGGGTATAGTCTAGTAATCCTGCAAAGAAGAGTTTTGCAGGAATGTTACATTTTTTGCTGATAATGGTTAGCTTACCACTTTTCATTCCTTTATTGTGGTTTCAGATTTCTCTTAACGCACAAGTGTCAACGCTCTGTCCATACTGAGATTATACATTGGCCTTATGCACAAAATGTACTAGTTTTAACAACAATAAAAAAAAGCCGTTGAATCGTAGACAACATTTTGTATAAAAGTTCAACTTTGCAACATTTTACAAAATTAATACCATTTCTCGTCATTAATCACATTAATCAAATAAGCAGATCGTGTTAATGTTGAAGGTGACTCTAATTAATTTTTATTTTTGAATAGTCCAGTTTATAAAATTATTTATTATATCTGGAAGATCTTCTTACAAAATTATACTGAATTTAGTACACTCTACTCATGATTATTTTCAATAAAAATACTTGATTTCAAAACATCGTGAAGAATTAGTAATAAAGACCATTACAATCTGCGGTACTAATCCATTTTTACTGGTTCATTTTACTGAAGGTTCATCTACCTTTAAATTTTATTTTGGATCTCAAAATAAAATGCATTACTTTCTGCATGACTTGTTAATAGCGTGCAAATTCTTTTAACTTTTGAATTTTTTTAAACATCTTATAGCTTTAGTAACAATATGTTTTTTATTATAAAATAACTGCGTGAAAAAACTGAGCTATCAGGTAGCCCATTCGCTGTGAAACATATCTGTAAGAATTTTAGTGGGAAAAGTTTGTAGACAAAGGTTCTGCTACTGCAAATCTTTTTAATAATTTTTTAAATTGTCAGATCTAGAATATTTTTATCGTACATAATTTCAGAGAATAGTTTTCGCGAGATTTTACTGAGAAGTTTTTACTACATTAAACAGAAACTATACGTTCTTAATCAAACTTCATTTTAAAAAGTTGAACGAAAGTAATAACTCAAAAAGATTAAATAATTTTTAATTATAATAAATTATAACACAATATTTTACAATTTTGTTTTCATGCCTACATTTTGCATTGGTCTTTAACTGTGCTCTAACTTCAGGCATCAGTGCTTTAGAACATGAATCAAATACATTCCCACACACTGCCTCCATCAAAAGGAAGGTATTTTTTCTTTTTTTTTAAATCACTCAACAGCAGCTTTTAAAATTTATTATCAACTTTTATTACAGTCTTTTCTTTGGCGATACAAAATGTCTTGTTTTTGACGACTGCCTTGATCTCCACTATCATGCAGCCGATCAAACCCGTCGCTAATACTGCCATGACTAAGTACAATTTGGAGGACATGCACAGCCGCTTGTTGCAGAAATAAGGGATGAAGAATCCGATCGCTTCCCACAGCCTGAGGTTGCCGTAAGCGGCTTCTTCGTCTTTTCTGAACAGGATTCCGTACATGGCTGAAAGAGGAGAAGTTGTTAAGGAGATCCTTCATTCAGATTAATAATGCTATACACTCTTAATCCTTTGAGGCGCAACCCTTTCACAATGCTGAAAAAAGGGCAGCCGTTGCCATCGCTCGACTTAACTACCAGCAATATGGCGGACGATCGAAACGTTCATCGCTGTCGCCAGCTGCCGTAAAAAAGGGTCTCTAGATCTGTGGCACGCGATGAACGTTTCGATCGTCCGCCATCTTTCTGGTAGTTAAGTCGAGCGATGGCAACGGCTGCCCTTTTTTCAGCATTGGGCAATCTATCCAGCTGTTCTCGCATTCTTCCATTTTTCAGTAGATGTCAGTGCTGTTAAAAATAATCATGACAATTTTTTTACGGGAAATGACGTGTGCTAAAAAGTAAAAGATTCTCGTGGAGCTATGTCACCCGCAACTATTTTTATAGAAATCCAATCTATTCTTCGTGACTGGCAACAGTCAAAACGTCAGCGTTTGGTGTTCCCAGAGCGGGAACACTGCGCGTTAAAGGGTTAAGAAAAACTCTTCTTTATACACTAATATATCTCTCAATTTTCAACGAATGCGTTCCTTACACTATGGAAATGTTATATTTCCGTGAATTCTTCTTCCCGAAATCTGAAGTAGGGGGGAAAAATTCGTTGTATCAGAAGAAGTCGCTTCAATTGACAGGAGAAAAAAAGAAACGGATGTTCGTCAAATAACTAACTGAGATATTCCGGCACTGCTGCCAGAAAAATTTCGGTGAATGGATGAAATATTTTTTCAGAGTGCGTCTTTATATACTAATTTATTCCTCATTTTTCAACGAATAATTTCAGTTCTGCTTGGAAATATTATATTTCCATAAATTTTTCCCAAAAATCTGAAGAAGAAAAAAAAATTAATTCGTTGAATCGCAAAAAGTTTCTTCCATTGACATGAGAAAATAAGAAACTGATATTCATCAAATATCGGAAATATTCCGACAGCACTGCTAACAGTAAAGTTTCCGTGAATTGAAGAAATAATTTTTAAGAGTTTATGAATCCCAATGGCATACAGTTAGCTCACTGCAGGCCCAAGGTTCGATCATCGGGTTGGGCAATGTTGATTCAGCATTTCTTTCCTTGGGTGGGTTGATAAAATGAGAACCAAGCTTATTTGGGGAACTGTATACCGGAGCTTCAAGTGTCAGTCGGGTAGAGGCATATATTTTTGCACTCTAGAGCTCGTGATTAAAAAGATGTGGTTGGGCATCGCAGGCCTTGGTTCTTATATGGGGTGCTGTGCTATGGTACTGAATTTAGATTTGTTAAGAATAATACCACAATTTGTCCCCTTCTCAGCTTAAAAAGCTTTTTTTATTATAATTATTACAATATTCCCCTACCTCTTACTCAAAAATTACAAAAGTAATCCAAGCCTTAAGTTCTAATCGTAGCAAAAATAATTTGTTCAGGCGATTAATTATGGTTTCGGGTTATCTATTTTTCTATACAGATTTTGATTGTTTGAAAGGCCATTTAAATGTGTTTATTTTTACTTCTCTTTAAAATTTCCAGTCGGAAGATCATTATTTTTTTATTGCTCAAGGGATTTTTTTTAACCTTGTTTATTTCAAATACAAAATTCCATAAGTCTTTTAGTAAAAGCTGATCTAGTTAGTGATTGCGGTTTTGCATTAAAGATCATCGTTAATGATTCATCGGATTTTGAAGTCTTAAAGTTGAAAAATTATACGCCTACCTGTTTTTACAAACCAGTTCAAAGAGCACATTTCAGTATTTTTTCCCCACTGCAAGTTTTCTAAGTACTCACATAATATAAATACATTAATTTGAAATTTTTTGTAGAACATACAAGCACAAAAACTTACAATTTATTTCAGTCTGCCAAATGGCATCGCTCGTTCCCCACAAGCCGACGATGATGAAAAAGTACACGACGTCTTTTTTGTCCGGACTCCAAAGGAACATGATCGTGCAGGCTAGGACATTGCCCGCTGCTCCGGTCAGTAGGATGACCAGTCGAGGGACGTACTTTGAAACTCGACCAGTCAGGAAAGACGCTAATGCGCTGACGACTCCAAAACAAATAAACACCAGACTCACGTTATGGATGTCCCAGGCACATGCTACATAGCCCTAGGAAGAAATGCAATTTAGTAAAATGTAATATAGAAAAAACACTTGTAATCGTTCGATCGCATCGTTTCAAAGTAGCAACGTCGGAGGTTTCCCTTTTGCCTTATGTTACATCGTTATGCATTTTGCATCTGCTGTACAAAAAGAACATATAAGCAGTTCGTAAGCAGAGATCTATTCGTTGACCCACAAGTTAATAGGAGAGAAAGGACTCAAATTTAATCACAGCTCTAGGTTTTGTGTTCAGTCTTTTTAATAAACAGTGCATTATCCAAAATTCTGCAAATTGTAAAATTCGGAATCGTCGAGGACCAGACGACTCCGGATTTTATATGCTGTGTACCAGGATTTTTTTTCTTTTCTTTTCTTCTCTTTTTAATAACTAATGACATTAGCTTAATTTTAGGTGGATGTTGGAAAGTCAAGATAGCTGCTATCACAAGTTCTTATGCATCTGTAGTGTTCTCAAACAGTACCAGAAATCCCATAGATGTCTTGTTATGCCAAGTTGATACACAAAAAGTTGCTTGCAGTTTTTAGCTTCCAAATTTAAATAATTAGTGTAAGACGGTATTAGAATGGTTTTTGTTATCCGCAGCGTATGCGCCGAATGTTATAGTTAAGCAAGTAAATTCGACATGCGTTCAAGCAGCTCCAGAAAAACCATCATAAGACTTAATATGCTCTTATCCTTGGATTAAATAGCAGATCCAAGAAGCAGGGAGGGAGGGGAACAGAAAAAGATCGAAGTCTTAAAATTATTTAGTTGATAAAAATCGTGTAGATTTGTATGAAATATATTTTTTTATTAGTGCATCGATATGTGAAAGTACAGCTAGTATTTCCTAGCACTGATGTCAGTTTGAATTGATTTGAGTGTAAAACATGTGTCTCCATGTAAAGATACAAGGAAGGATAAGTTTTTATAAGTTTCTTTTCCCCCTAACCATATGTATAGTAAACACTTTTACAAACAGCAAACCTTTTTTTTTTTTTGTATTATTTTATCATGCTTCTATTTAGTCATAGATTTAGTCCTGCTGTACATCCGAGTCACAAAAGTCGGGGGAATCTCACTTGTTTCAGTCACTCATGTCGAAGGTGGAAGCTGCCTAAATCCATCATTTTCCTTTCACAGTTCAAGCGGAGAATCTGTTTCATACAAGCATACAATTTACTGATTGAAGTTTAGTGGTTGTTTATAGCTAGAAAACTCGTTTCGTTCTCAGTGTTAGTAAAAGGTCCTTTATTTTGGATGGTTCTCGTTTAATTTATTCAAATTAGAGCAGCGGTTCTCAACCTTTCAACGACGCCCCCCCCCCCAACAAAGCCAACTTAAGGTGGCGCCCCCCCTCACATTTTTCAGCATACATTCAGTTTTTTAATTTTTAACAATGAACATTTAGTAGAATTTTCTACAAAATAATATAAACACTAAAGTTTGAGTGAGCATTTTAAGCGAAAATGGATGTATTTTTGAGTAAAAATGAGAATAAATAAGATGATTTTTTTAAAAACATGCATCACTACTTGCTCTTTGGTTTTTCTCGAGCCTCCCCCTGCAAACGCTCTGCGCCCCCCTTGGGGGTCGCACCCCAAAGGTTGAGAAACGCTGTAGTAGAGGATGTATTTATGCATTTTTGAAGTAACGAAAAATTAAGAAAAAAGTGGGGGGAAGAGATCTTGGAGTTATGAAAGACATTCCTAACAGATAAATTCCAAAACTCGTTAATTTTTCTGTGTCTAATAACATAAATAATTACGCGGTATACTTTCAGTCCTGACGATTGGTTAGTGAAACCATTGGGAAAAAAATTATAAACAAAGGAGAAAAAAAGACACGTGCACAACAAGCTATCTACAGATCATTTAAGTCGTTTGCGTAACGAATTCATCGTTTTCACGTGATGTGCGAGCACACGACACCCGAAGCAAAAATAGAACAGTGCCTATCAGTAAGACACGTGAGGAAATATTCATCTTAGCTTTTAGTAAATCTGCTTTAGTAGAATGTGTCCTTTGTATTTGGTGAATTTACACTTAACATTGATTCTATAAGATGCTAATAGCTTTATCGTAACTCAAATCTGCTCTATGGCTTGTGCGTGCCACTCTACCCAATAAGATAAGTCGTAAGCTATGCTTACAACTTTTATTGTATATTAAGGAGATAGAATAGCTGAATAGATTTGCCGCATCCAGCCGATCCAAATGGGCAAAAAGTGGCACCATATGTGTTTTCTTAAAAAGAATTTCTATATCTTGAAGACACTTTTTTAGTTTAGATACAAGGAGTATAGGAGAGATCGGGGGAATGATGACTTATGGGGTTATACCGTCATCCTCCAAAACAGCAAAATAACACCAGTGAGAAAGAAACTATCTCAGTAGATGTTCAAGATTTTGATCGAGATACTTTGTTATTTTATAGCCGTATAATTATTGTATGTACGAATTCAAATAAGATTTTGCCATGTTTCTGTGTTAAATTTTTTATGTGTAAGTATCTTCAAAAGTCGCGAATTACGATCGCTCGTCATATTGTTCCACTGAGGTTATGCCGCCAGACCCGGTTAATATTATTATTATTATTTTAGAAAGAAAAATAAATAAGAATTACTTAACAACCCTACAAGTATTTAATATATTTTTATGTTATCAACAAAATATGCCTAAAATAAAAGTTATTAAAAGTATTTTTTATTTACCTTTTCAAATATCTATTGTCCTGGCATTCTTTGGACCCCTTAAAAGTGCCTTAAACAGGGTGTGTTACAAATCCATGAGGTCAGATATAAGCAAGAAGACATATGCGGCAGAATTAACACCAGAACCGGTAATCTCACCAATGAGTTATGTTTCTCAAAGCTCCTTTTTAAACTATGCCAAGTCATTAATTAATTTAGTATTAAATAAATTCATTATTACTTTAATATGAGATTTTTTGGTTTTATGTCACAGTTAATTAAAGAACCTTTCTTATAAATTATTTATAAACTTGTTTGTACTACAATCGATAGAAATAAGTATCGCCTTTTATTCAGTCTATCTTATTTTTATTATTAATTTCGTATTTTATTTTCTATTAAGTTTCGTCATTTATTTCTCGGATTCTTTTTTTTTTTCTGTATCTTTAAACCTGAAAGTCTAATTTAAATTATAATTTAGTCATCATCTTTAAGTGTATTTTTTAAGCACTTTAGGCAATTAAAAATGTTTCCTTTTTTGCATCTTAATGGTCAGAAAAACTATCGTTGCTTCAAAAAACAGAAACATCCACCATATATTTTCAAAAACATATATCTATTGTAATTCATACATTTGATGATTTGATGGCCCTTTTGATGAAGTTGTAATAGTTAAATAATAAATTTAACAACAAAATATCACGTCGGTTATGAAAAGGTTTCTTACAATATTTACCAATGTTTCTATATTAAATCATGCATTCTTCTACAATTAAATGAAAGCTAATAATGAAACGACCTTACCTGAGAATAATCACTGAGAATGAAAGCTTGTTCCAAACCCATGAATATTGTAACAGGAATCAGAAAAATCTGGTTAGATTTTCTCAAATGTTTCACAGTAGCAATAAGTTTTGAGAACAAAAGATTCGAACCGTCTTCAGAATCAATCCGTTCAATCGGATCAAGCAGAATAGCTACTACAGCTGCTGCTAAAACTGTAAAACCGAGATACACAGTTATGAGTATATATCTTTTGTCTTCAGATAATTCAGACACGTTTTGGCTGATGCCTCCACAAAAGTCCACTCCACAGGCAACCGTCATGTTGTTAATAGGCGCAGATAAGATGCTGTCATTACCATCAGCAGAAACAAATTCAATATCATAGTCTGTAGGATAAACTGGTTTTAGAACATAAAATGATGCTAAGTTGCCCCAGATTTGAGAATTCTGAAAAATCATGAAGAATATTCCAAAAAATCTTGGCGTGATGACATCGACGGATTCTTTGTTGTGGGACGCATACAAGACACTTATTTCGTTAATGTAAGTACAACCCGAGGACCACAAAATAGCACCACCTAATCCTAGAAGGACTGAAGTGAAGAGCTGCGTCAGAAAATCTCTCTGATAATTTGAAGCCATGAATGGAATGTAAGTCAAGATGGATAACACAAGTGTGTTCTTACAGCCTAGTTTACTGATCATTAGCTTGGGAAGCAAAAGCGAAGACACAACAAAAGCCGCATATATGACACTCTGGGACATGCTACCCTGGCGATTGATAGTTGTCTGGAGGCTCGCAAGGGACTGGAATGCACAAAAGAGAAAAAAGAAACCCAGACAAACAGTTATGAGATTCTTCATAACACGGCACTTGCTCATGCAGGCAACATTCTGTGCCTCGAGACTTTTCTTCTCGAATATTTGTTTTTCCACCATCTTAAATTTTATTTTTGCACTTGTTTTTTCTTCTTGTCAGCAGACTCACAAAGAGGCACTCTCTCAGTACAGTTTACATCAAATCACTCCTGAGCTATAGATTCCAGCCTAAAAATAATGGAAAAAATTCACATATATTAGAATATATAGGCTACCGGGGAAAGTTTGAAATCCGGCATTCTATAGAATGCCTAGGCATTGTATATAATGCCTAAAACTAGCCGGCAATGTATGAAACGATTAATATTTCACACATTTCCTAGGTATTTATTCTATAGAATGCCAAATGAGAAATCGGCAAAATATGCAACACATCTCCGATTTGTTGAATATCACGTGGCAAGGCACATCACTTTTAACGTCGTCTCAGGCATGGTTGCCAGATGTGGCTAATTTTAGCCATTTTGGCTAATTTCAAAAGCTGCTGGCTAAAAAGAAAAATTTTTGTTTCGCCACTCGTTTTTTGGCTAATTATGGCTAAATTCTGAGGCTGCTGGCTAAAAAGAAAAACAAAATTTTAGCCACTCGTCTTTTAGCTAATTATGGCTTAATTCTGCAATTGTTAGCGAATATGAAAAAAAAAAAAAACAATACATATATATATATATATATGTGTGTGTGTGTGTGTGTGTGTATAGCTACTTGTTTCTTCTCTAGTCTGCGGGGGACGTCACAATTCGTAGCAGTGTCTATCACCCGGCATTTTGTCCTCTTTCCGAACAAATGGGGTGGCTTTGTTTTGGTTTTAGTTCGAGTTTCGACGGGCTTTTTGTTCGAATTTGATTCTTAGCGAAAGAGGGCTTTACGGAGTAGCTGAGATGACTAGGGCACATTTATTTGTAGTGCGTTTTTTTTTTTTTTTTCTAATGGACGGCCTCTGCCTTGAAGACTTTGGCCACAACAGGCCGGAATTGTTGGTCACTTTATTATGAGGACACCTAGTAGGTGGACCAACGTCGCCCCTTATGAAGGGACGGACACAATGACAGCCACGCCCAGTCGGGGATCGAACCCCGACCGCCGGGAGTTGAACCCGAAACCGGAGTACGGTGCTTTACCCACCATACAACTCGGTCGGCCCTTGTTGTGCGGTTGTACTAAGCATTGAATATGTTGCCGTGGTTACGGTAAGCTTGAGTAATTATTAAGTTAGAGTTATTAAACGCTAGCCTACAATGAGTAGAAAATATAATAAAGAATGGGAGATTGAGCATCCATGGTTAATGCTGAAAGATAATGCGTGTTTTTGCAAGTTGTGTCTTTGCTCAATATCCCAGCTTAAAAAGCATAATTTAGTGACTCACGAAAAATTAGCCAAACATAAGAATAAAGAGAAAGACTTGAAATCCTCTAAATTAATTGCACTGTTCACTATTTATAAAAAAAAAAAAAAAAAAATATTCAGCTGTAAATAAATCATTGAAAGAATTTGATATAAAATTTAGTGTAGCTATTGAGTGCCACTGCAGTATTAAATCCGTTGATCACCTAGGTGAAATAGTGAAAAAGTATTCAAAAGGTAGTGCACTAGAGGATCTGAAACTCCAAGCAAAGTGTGCATGCCTCATTAAGAATGTCATAAGCCTATCGTTATTCGAAGAGATGATTCAAGAGTTAAGAGAGGCTAAGTTTTCTTTATAATGTTACGAATTTTCAGGGCAACCCGCTGCTCTGGGGCTTAGAATGGTTTAAAATTCGTATTCTACGCTTCAAATAGATAAATTTTGCTTTTTGTTGCATCAAAATCGGCCAATCAGAACCGGAGATACGGAGGTTTCGCTTTCCCATATGTTTTTCTATGGGCTTCTAGAAATCTCGAGAAATATTAGTCCTAGAGCTTAGATCTCTTCACTTTTGAGGACTTATTTTTGGCGCCAAATTTGGCGATATTTCGCCAAAAGTCGCCAAGCTTGGCGACTTTTTGGTCATTTGGCGCGATTTTCCCAATGGGGCCTGGAAGTTGTTTTTCCTGCATTAAAAACGCATAACCTAACATTTCTCTTCTATGACGTAATCAAAATTCACGCTTTATGTAGAACCCTCGAGAAATTGACTTTTCTGGAAACCTCTTGTACCTCCTGCGTCGGCTATTTATAGAAGCGGGCATCGCCCCGAAGAGAGTCAGTTGCGAGTTGAACATTCAATGTGTGAAGAGCTCTGAGTACGCTTGTTTCGTGTGAACTGATAGTGCTATAGAAGCTGTGTTTTAGCTTGCTTTGTGAAGCTGTTTTTAAAGTGCTGTGTGTAAATTCTTCATTGCTGTGTCTTAAGGAATAGTGTACTATATCCCTTGAATACTTCCACGGAATTTTTGCCTGTAAAAGTGACTTATTTTGTGTGAGAAATATAGCATTTGTGAGAGCGTCTGATCCAAGCGGATTGTTAAAAGCACGTTACTGCTAGATTGTGCTTGTGAATTGTGTACAGCTGATTGTTCTACGAAGTTCTAGAAGCAATAAAGTTTGTGTTCCATCCTGACAAGTGACTTTTTTTTTACTTGAACTTTTTACACGAACTGGACTTTAGAACGACGAACCCCAGGAGTAGCAGAGTAATTCCGCAACAATATATTGATGAATCTACCGACATTTCCGCAACAAAGCATTTATGCCTGTGTGTAAGATTTTTTCCCTCAAATAGTAATCGCTTGCGCCCTTTCAAACGTTGGAAAGTATTTCCTAACCAATGCATTCAATTCGATTTATCATTCCGCAAAATTTCTAAGTAATAACTATTTATTTTTGCGATCTACTATTCTTTAAACTATTATTATTGTTATTAATTTAATCACAAAAATACGCTTGTGAATCACATCTATGCTATATTCTAGACTTTTTAAAAGTTTTCTCGAAAATCCAAAAGATAGCGCTGCAATCAAAGTGGCTATTTTTGGCTAATTTTAAGAAGCCATTTGGCTATTTTCAAGAATTTTGATCTGGCAACCCTGGTCTCAGGCTCAGAATTTGTCAGTTGCACTTTGCGGTTTGTTCGGAAGTGCGAAAATACGCAATTGTACTTAAATTTCTTCAACAAAAAATTAGTCTTTTACTGTGCTGCATGAAAACGGTGGAGCAAGCTGTAGTGTTGGAGGAGAAATCATATGGTCTCTAGACATGGAAAAAACGATTCGACTATGAACTGACCAAAATTCAAGTTAATGCTGCAAAAAACAGGGTTTTTTTATTTTAACTTCTGAAGGAATTTTAAAACAAATGTATGTGAGATCCCAATTCGCTGTATGCCCTTAGAATTCGCTTAAAATGGAAGATATTTCTGACCACGAAATTCCTCTCCGGTCAGTTGCAATTGCACAGTCCAGGGGAAGTGGCCAAGGATTCGACAAATGTATGTGCAAAACAAAGTGCCAAATTACGAAATGTCTTTGCTTGAAAAATGAAATGAAATGTAATTCAAAATGTCATTCAAGCCTATTATGTCGCAACAAGTTAGTTAGTTTTAATTTCTTATTTTTTATATGAAAATTTTTTTCCTTAATAAGAAAGGCAAAAATTTTGTTTTGTACAACTTTCATTTTTCTTTGTGTATTTCGAATATATATATATATATTTAATGGCACTTTCATTATTTTTTCAGAATAACATTTGTATTTTTGAGAAATGCACGTCATTTATATAATGATTTATCAGGACCTTTTTCCCGTACTTTGAATAAATAGCATTCGTCAATCGTCATTCTGCAGAATGCCTAGATATTATATACAGTGCCTAGGAAAAGTATGCAATAATTCTTATATTTCATACTATTTCATACTTTGCCTTCCGATTTCCTCTTTAAAAACGATCCGGCATTATCTACAATGCCTAGGCATTCTATACAATGTCGTTGTTTCATACATTGCCGGGAACATGCATAAAAAATTATTTCAAAATTTTCGGCGAATACCGCAAAATTTCAAATGAATGCGTGAACACATTTATAAACACATTTATACCTATCTCATTCTTTTTTTTTTTTTTTTTTTTTTTTTTTTTTAAGAATTGCGTTATCCTGATCTTCAGTAACCTTCCAAGTGATGTCCCAGCTAATCCAAGTGCGTTAATTTATGCACAGCATGTCCGAGAAAGATCTTTATCATTCTAAAAATTAATAACAATAACACTATCAGGATAAATGGGGACGCGGTAGCCCAGTTGGGAGAGGCGTCGTTCTCGAAACTGAAAGGTTGTGAGTTGGATCCTGGGACCAACCAAAGGCCGCCGTGCTCGCTAATGGCGACAGGAGCAAGTTAAATAAGTCGTGGTCGTAATGTCCTCCAAGTTCTCATACAAAACAATTCCTCTGGGGTTGGCAAAACTAAGCCTTTTGGTATTTGCTTCAAAATTAAGAAGCCCCCCCCCCGCTTACGATCGGTAGTGCTGTCATCTATCGGCTCTTGAATGAGGTGCAAATGAACTAATCGGGAGTCCGGCTCCTGAATGAAGGAGACTGTTCGGGAGTCTGTGGTAGAAATTAACACCTAGAAACTGCCGTTATCGATCTAATTGGAATTTGAGTTGGTACAAAATACTACTCTAAAGCAGAAGGGATTAAGCCCTAAAAATTCCTGAAAACAAGAAAGACAATATCAGGTGAAATGAAATGCAGTTTGTTGCAAAAAAAATGAAAAAATCGAAGAGTTTTTTCAATTAGGAATCGATTTTTCTATCGAGCAGTTTTATTGGCGATCTTCAACTGTTACATCGCAAATGTTAAAAAGCACTTGGATTTAAATCAAATAGACTTGACATTCTTCGTGCTGATGAAGGACCTCACGTACAGCTAAACTGAAAATACAGTAAAAAATTTTAGATTTCTTCATTCTTTTGCAGAAAAATGCAATTCATTTCATGTGTCAGAATTTTTGTTATTACTGTTTAGAATAATAAAGATCTTTTTCGGACACGCTGTATATTAAAAACCTTTTTAATAGAAAATCATTCATATTCGGCTAAAATACTTGCCTCAAATGTGATGAGAACGAGACTATTTCTTAGCCAGGGTTCGAAAAAACCGATCACCCCTGCGACCGGTTTTTTTTTAACCCTTTCTAAAAATTTTCGGTTCCTAAAAATTTTAGGAGGGCCTCTCGCTCTGTTTTTATAAGTTACAGTGTTAGGCGAAAAAATATTTGAACCGACTCTGAAAAAAAAAAAAAAAAAAAAAATGAAATACAAAATTGTTCCTAAGATAAATTATTTTTATGAATGGAAATTACACACAATACTTTTTCATACATTTTGCAATGTCAAGGAGTATATAATATCGGGATACATTGCAAGGAGCTTTCGTCATCTAAAGAAATGAAGCCGGAGAGAGGAGCTTAACTATTCATCAAATATACCTGCATTATATGGCTATCATCGATAACTGTCTTCCAACAAGGCGTGATTTTACCTGAGGCTACCAAGCAGCGGTGTCAGCAGATGGCTCTGAAACTTCTTGCTCTGGAAGTGTCCCTAATAATTTTAACTTTCTTTGTCAGTCCTTGGTATGACCATCTTTGAAAATGTCGTTTGGTTTCATTCGATAAAAAAATAATAAAATAAAGCAGTCCTAACCCAAATAAATTTAATAAAAATACTTTAAAACAAAGAAACATTATTTTAGTTGAAATGAGTCCAATAAGTTGTTCACCGCTGTAGTTTCAAGTGCGCTTAATTATCCAAAAGTAGTCGTTGATTCCAAGGCTTTCTTCCTTTGACCCGTCTACATGCGGTAACCTTGTTCAAAGATATTCTCGTTGAGGCCAGACAGTATAATGAGTGTGCCTGCTATTTTGCAATCGTTTTTACTTGATAGGCATATAAATTCCTTAGACAGTTAATAATTACTGACACATTTACAATAAATAAAATACTAATTAATTAATTGCAAATCAATATAAAAAACATAAAATTATGCACAGTAACTAAGTCAATATATATAATTGTAGATAACATTTAATTCAATAAAAGCATCTAAATAATAAAAGCCGTTGTATGTAACGATTCCGGGATCAACTCATCGCCCACGTGCATCTGTCGCCTTTGTTGAAATTTTGATAAAAAAGACATTTTTATCTCTAACTAAAAGCAAAAACTTTTTATACAGTTCAAAAGATCTCTAAAAAAATAATCTTTTTCAAACTTGAAGCTATTTTCAACTTTAAATATCTATCGAGATATCACGCCTTAAAAAAGTAAACAACCAAACAATATACACAGAAGCGACTTGATTCATTCCTCAATTTGAAAAAAATCACGGAGCATAGTCTCTCGCGTAGATCGATTAAATGACGTCATACTCCTTTTGAGGCCAGCAATGGAAGAACAATTTTATTTAATAATAAAGTTCTATTCAACTGAAAAATTTTGATAGATTTTGGGCAAATTTATTCAGAATGCGTAAAATTTTGTTTGCACAACACTTAAACACTTATTTGTAGGAATTATTTTTTAGAAATTGGCAACACTTTGAGATGAGAACGTATATTGTTGTTGTTTTTGGAAGTCACATTTTTCTTTTTTTCATTGCTCTCACCGGTGTGTTTTTAAATGTTAACGGCGTGACATTTGTGAAATTGTATTTTAAAAGTGTTTGAGTGTTTTAGATAGTTTTGGTGACATTTATTTTGTTTTTGTTGTAAGCTTTTATTTTGAATTCGTTTAACCGGAAGGATTTTGATTTCAACGTTGCTGGATCGCAACTTTTATTTCGTTTGTTTGGGACATTGTCATAAGCGTTTGTTTAATTTTGAATTCGTTTTTGTTGAATCGTAATTTTTATTTCGATTGTTGTGGGACATTGTCATAAGTATATGTTTAATTTTAAATTCGTTTAACCGGATGGATTTTGATTTCAACGTTGTTGGATCATAACTTTTATTTAGATTGTTTCGGAACATTTGTTTTGTTTTTGTCGTAAATCCATAATCGTTTGTTTAATTTTGAATTCATTGTTGTGGGAAGTTTTTTTTAACTTCTTAAAATATTTGCCATTGGCTCTCTTCAGTTGAAAAACCGCTGTGTTTGGGCATTAAATTGTAGCCTGATCGGTATAGCATCGCTATCGAGATCGGAAGGTCCGGGGTTCGAATCCCCCTGCCGTTAAGTGAGAAAAAATAAAATCCAAGTCTACAAATTACTTCTAAAATTAAATAACAGATGGCAGCACTAAATTATAATAATTAACTAAAATTCATTAAATAATTCATTAAAATTGGTTCCAAACTCTAAAAATTTCTAAGTCCAAAACTAAAAAGGTAGTTCCTAAACATAACACCAGATGGCAGCATAAATTAATTGAAATTAACTAAAATTAAAAGCTGTCGCAAAAATTACAAGTCCGGACTAAGATTCTGAGAAAAATTTCTAAGTCATACCAAAACTAAACGCTGTTGCTATTCCGTTAAAAGAAACTCGGTGATGCAACCCCGTAAAAATAACCTCATAACCTTTCACGAAAATTAACCGAAACTAATAGCAGGTTCCACATCCAGCAAAAATACAACGATCCATGAGGAAAACAACTCAACTCCACTAGTTTACGTCGCTTCCGGCCACGCCCCTTGATGACATCACTTCCGCCGCACCAGCACCAGATCTTACTTTTTAGAAAGTGTTCTCAAATGTAATAATAAAAGCATTCCTTAAAGTGTTCTCAAAAAGGGGACAAAATAAGTGTTCACAAAAGTCTCTGAAATGAATTCTAAATAGTGTTCTAAAATGTGTTCCAAAAAGTGTTCTGAAAAAAGGGACAAAATAAGTATTCCTGAAAGTGTTCTGAAATGTGTTCCAAAAAGTGTTCTGAAATGAGTTCCAAAAAGTGCTCAGAAATGTGCTTTTAAAAGTGTTCTCAAAAAGGGGACAAAATGAGTGTTCCAAAAAGTGTTTTAAAATGTGTTCGAAGATTTGCAGTGTAGTAATATTTTTTTTTGTTTTCTAACTATTTTAATCAGCTCTATCGGCTCTATAGTTGACAGAAAACTTTTGATACAATGGTAATATTTTAAATCTTATAAATAAAAATGAAATTCTGTTTGTTTGTTTGTGGATTTGATTTGTATACAAATCCACAAAAATGGACCTATCAGCCTGAAATTTTGCACAGATATGTAAAATAATATAGAATAAATCATAGTCCACTTTAAAACTTTGAAAGTCCACCCGTTCCCGGAATTTAAGAGATTTTTTATGTTCTCCACGCAAAAAGCTTTCCGTAATTGTAACCCCTGTAGTAAAAAAAGTGTGAAATAAGGATCGTGGTTGCCATGTGTGGCGATTTTGCCGACCGAATAAGATGTTTTAAATTCTCAAAGTAAAAATAAAAGAATAATAATGATTTTTTTTTTGTTAGTTTATATTTGTAAGATTATTAATTTTTTATTATAATATCGTGTGCATGGGAAATCAGAGCAGGAATGAAATGTTTTATACGCAAAACAATAAGAATTGAAGATTTCCGTGGCTAATATGTAAATTTTTTTAGTTTGGCGAAAAAATAAAATGGCTCAAATGCCGATTTTGAGAAAGTGAGTTGTAGCGGTTTGCACAATTTTCGGCTTGGCGCAATTTATTGAGAGCTTAAGGAAATAGATTTTTGAAAACAAGTGCAAAGGTTTTATTTGAATACAGCGTTAAATTTTAATGATCCGTGAAGAAATAATGCAGTTATTAAGGGATTTCAATTGATCTATCTCCAGAATTCTCGCCAAATGAGTACATTGATTTAAGTTGGGGGAATTCCGCCAAATTTCAGAAAATTGAAATCTTCTCATTTAGTACATCGGAGTAACGATGAATAAAATACGTTGTAGTTGATAATTTTAAAAAATTCGGCTTTATTAGATTCCACTTTTCATATAAATGCTTGCTTTACTTTTTGGCGGCCGAACCATTTCCCATATTGATTGCTGCTAAGTCAATGCTTCGAATGATTTCCTGAAAAAACGCTTGCACAATGGCGTATGTTGGCACTTTGGCGAGGCTTAGATTTGAAACTGGATTTTATTTGAGACTGGGATATATAATGACACTGGTTATAGATAATGAATGTTGGTATGTGTGTATGAGGTTGAAAAACTCCAGCACCGTTGCACCATGAAATTTGGTTCACCTAAGTCTTTTATCATTGAGAAGCTTTTTATGCTATCCGTTTTCCTCTAACTTGCCACTAGGTGGCGCAGCAGAACGTCGAATTCTATTCCGTTTAGCCGTTTACTATGCGAATATCGTCCAACCGATTTCGATGAAATTTGGTACACGCGGATATTAGAACACGGAGAATATTTTTCAGTATCCATTTTGCTGTAACTTGCCGCTAAATGGCGCTGCAACGCATCAACTTCTATACCGTTCGACCGAACGGCATAAAATTTCTTATACTTACACATTTCAGCACGAAGAATATATTCTAACTGTGTTCCTTTTGATGTTACTCACCACTAGATGGCACTGCAATGCATTATTATTTTAACTCGCCACTAGATGACGCTGCAGCAGGCCAAATTTTTGACCATTCAAACGGTCGCTATGAAAATCAGTATACATAGCTATTTGAACAATGAGAATATTTTGGCGTTATCCATTTTGCTATAACTCGCCACTTGACGGCACTGTAGCAAATCATTACTTTAATTAACCACTAGATCGCGCTGCAGTGTATCACTTCTTGACTGTGCAACTGATCGCTATGAAAATAGGTATACATAGATATTTGAACACAGGGCACCGTTGCACCATGGATAGAGTTTGGCGCTATCCATTTTCCTATATAATTTTCCACTAGATGTCGCGTCAACACATGAACTTCAGGGCTGTCCAGCCGATCGTCCTGAAATTTCGTATTCATCGATATCTGAATGCGAAGAATATTTTCGCCGTATCCGTTTTGCTAAAACTCTCCACTAGATTGCGCTACACCGCACGACCTTCTGCACCGTACAAACGATTGCCTTGAAATTCGGTATGCATGGTTATTGAACACAATATAAAGCGATATCCATTTTGCTATATCTCTTTATTACAATAAATAGTAATCACCACAAATCGTAATATCAAAAAGTCCATTCATTCCCGTGCGAAGAACGGGTACTTCAGCTAGTTACTTTTAAAATTGAAATTATGTGAAGTCATCTACTCGAAAATTAGCGAAGAAGCAGAGTAATTTATTTTTTATGCGTGCGTATAACATGTGTGTCGATAACACATTTAACCCATTATTATTCGCAACCACTCAAAATTTTAAAATTTTTAACTGTTATGTACAAAATGATGGTAGTATTGTAAATGAAGTGATATTTAATTTCATTATTTTGCAGTTTAAGTAAAATTTTATTGCCCTTTATTCAACTTTCCCGTAACGTACAATAAAATAGCTTTTTTTTTAACCCTTGAAGATATATTTTTAAAAAATATAAATTTTATGGAATACCACAGCATTATTGAAACGTTCTAGAAGCAATTTTAGCTAAGACCTTTTTAAGCAATCATCATGCTATTGTAACGGCGACCAACGAGAAAACACTAGCAATTATGCAGCATTCGAATGGACGGCTGATGAATGCCAAAATGCATTTAAAATATTAATAAAGTATCACAACCTTTAGAAAATCAGTTAAAAATTAATAGATATTATTCTAGGAACGAAACTGTCATTGCAATTGATTTTTTAAGACACTCTCAAATTATACAATTTTAGTGGGTATGTTGCAAAGCTGCCAAATTTCGATATAAAGGATTAAAGAGAATGTTTTACAGTTTGCAGAAGCTTCTTAATTATTATACATTATTATACAGTCTAATTCGCTTATAACGAGCGCGAAGGGATGGCGATATTTGTTCGTTATAACCGAGTTCTCGTAAAAAACGGGTTCGCGAAATTATCAGAAAAATTCATGCATATTATGTTATTTATTTATCTTTTCTGTGTAGTACACAACAATTTGGTTAATTTGCTTTGAACTGACTTATTGACTTTCTCTTGTGTTAGTTTTCTTTAAAGAAAACGCATGGTCCCAAAACATCGTCATTTGTACCTTTTGCTTTATAAAAAGTTTGAAATCTTTCTGCGCACTCAAAAACCTTTGAGCTTGTTGGAAACGTTTGAGGTTGAAACTGTTCATATTCGTAATTTTCATTGACTTCGGAAAGTTAAAAGAAATTTAAGAAAGGGTTAACTGAACTGAGGGTCAATAGAAGTATTAGGACTCACAAAATGTCGCTCGTTATAACCAGGGTTTATTCGTTAAAAGCGAGTTAAGGTCGCATAGGCTTAGCGTTATGCCAGCCAGATATTTCCTATTTCCTCCTTAAAATAAAGTTCTTGTTAAATCAGGGCTCGTTATAAACGAGTTTGACTGCATTTAAAGAGTTTACTTTTTTTTTATTAATAAATATTGAGATTCATTTTAAGGTAATAAAGTAGATATTTTTAAGAAAAACCAAGATTTTATACCAGTTAATTCTTCATTCGCAGAAGAAAGTGAGTTGATGAAGAGTGAATGCTAAGTTTCTGGCGTGCTCATTTTGTAAGCTGTCAAGAAACTGAAAAAAAAAGAGATACATAGAATACTATAAGTAAATTTTATCCAAAACAAAAAGTTTTCTGATAAAACAGTTTTTATGAAGATTAGAAAATATGAATGATTAGCAATATAATTATATTAATAGAGATCAGAGCCACTCTAAGCATTTCGAAAGCTTGAATGTATTTAAGGATTTGGCAGTACTGAAAGTGTTGATAGAAGACTAAATTATTCCTTATACCGACATCATAAAGATTTTTAAGGCTATAGCGGGGGATATAGACTATGGACTCTGTTTTCCAAAACCGTTCAGATTACCAATTATTCAGTTTTCCTTGTTTTTATAAAGAAAACACTCTTGACCATCTTCAAATGAAAAAATCTAAAGGTGTAGCAGGATTACCAGAAGAAAATTGAAAGGATCATTAAAACTGGCGTAATGTTGGAGACAGTAGAAAAAGGAAAAATTCCCCTTTTCAGTATCTTCAAAAAATGGCAATATTTTATAGAGGCTGTTATAAACATAGTGTATTGTGCTTTAATCCATATTATCGTAACAATTCTTCAAATATGAAGTTTCCATTTTTGAAATTCATAATATAATGTTGCATTACATAACAATACAATTAATTCGTATGCGATTACGCTAGAGTCTAAATACAAAAACAATTCATGACGAATATCAAATGCCCATTTTAAATATTTAAATATTTCATAGTTCAGTAGGAGAAAATAGGAGCTGCTTAGAATCGCATGATCTGAGAATTTACTTAATGATATGAGGTAAACTTTTGGAGAAGAGTTTATCCATCTCACTCAATTTTTAGTTTATGATGAAACGTTTTTGACTGCCATAAAACAAATTCGAGTTAGTTACCAGGATAGTTTACCCAATTAGTTCCTAAGCGGTGAAAACTAAATATTAAAAACGATCGGATACTAGTTTGTGTAATTCAAAAGACATTATCAAATATGCTAGATGCTGAAATTCAGAGTCCCAGAGTAACTGTTTACCCTAGTGTAATATTAATTCGTATGAGATTGGTGATAACTGAATATGAAAAATAAATCTTAATTCTTTACTGGAACGTTAAAAGTAAATTTAAAAAATAATAATAATAATAAAGGAAAGAAAAAATATTGAGTTAGGTGTTTTAAGCATAAATAAGGCTTAAGCAGGCTGCAGGCCACTGGGAGTGGCCTGCAGTAACAGCTGAAGTTTGCTACCTCCATGATCAAATAAAGGACTTGTTAAAAACTCCGGATCTAGCTTAAACAGCATCAATTTGCTTTTTTTTAGTTTACCTAGTTCCTGAAGTTAAGAAATACTGGACGTAAATTTAGTAAAATGGAAACTACATTCTTTTTTAAGTTTGCTTTAAATATACTAATAATGACTAGTTTTTCTTGCTAATTAAAGTATGCTTTAACTCATGAAAAGAAACATTTCTTTTCGCTTATCATTATTGCTTATAAAATAAATAAAGCCATACAAAGTCTCAAAGAAATCTTGTTTTTAAATCAAAATCTCACATGTTCATTCACTAGAAAATTTTTGTCCATTCACTGGTAAGAACTGTTAATTCACTTGGCCACTTTTTATTTGATCTTCCAAAAAGCCCAAACCCAATAACTTATAAGCTCACCCCTTTTTTTACATAAATTAAGTATAAAAACAAATTTTTTACGCACGTAAATAACAAAAGCTGTGCTTAATGAACACTTAAGCACAAAACAAATTGTGCTTAAGTGTTTATTTACTGGACGGTTTACCTTATATCTACTCTGTTACGTTCAATGCAAGTGGTACACTTCTCCTTGATTAAAAAAAAGAGCGAGATTTTTATTTACAAGCATAAATTTATTGTGTTACAAGTTACTAATTTTAACAATATATGTACACCTTAAGTGCCTCAGTATAAAAGTTCAAACGTAATTTAAGTTGAACTCGTAGGAACAGAGTAGACGAATAACTCTTCATTTGGCATATACTCATTTCATTCATTCTGTTTAGGCTTGACTTTAACCTTATTATCATCATGTTCCATAAGGCTTAAAAAAGGGCAGTTAACTTTGATCTTACGATATAATAGTTTAACATATCGAATGTAACACAGTGGACATTGAATAAAAGTACGTATCTTCATATTTTAATAAATTTATTTTCTTCCAAAACGAACCATTCAAATGCAATTAGCATCCGTGTAAGAAATTGATGAAAACTACAGCTATTTTTTACAAGGCAGAGACATATGCCAGAAAATTCAGCTATGAAAAATTCGGTAACATAATGGACATTAGAAAAAAAATTCTGGAGTATAAAATATAATAAGAAAAAGAAATTTGGTTTCTCAATAAAGTACATTTGTAGTGTATAAAAGAAGCGGGAATATACTCTTTCATTAGATGTCCTATTGATAGAAAATTGCTTTATTTTTTTATAACTTTTTTTAAATTTTATATACAGGGACAGGTGACTTTTAGAGAAAGTACTAAATGTTATGTGCATTTCAGTCGCTATTTTAATGATTGTCAATACTAAGCAAACCGAATAATATGTTATGACTATTTTTTTTTCAAAAGTTTTATGCGATAGTTGCAACAACAAATAAAAGAAAACTGAATGCCATTGATTTCAAGGGACACGATTTGTGACATTTTTTGAGAAAGATCCACATGCACATTCAAGTTATAAAAACGTATTAAAAAGTAAAACCTTTCATATAAAAAGACTCAAATAGAAAAGTTTTTAACTTTTCTAGTTAAGAACCTTTTGAATCTAAAGAGACTTTTTGTTGAGGACGTATTAACTCAAAAGGGACAAAAGCCAAAAAAACTTTTTGCTATTTAGAGGCATAGAATATTTTAAAAACGTTTTTAAAAATCTAATATAATTTTATTCAAAAGGCTTACTATTATAATGAGTTACGAGTAGCTTTAGAATTGATGCCCTACAACAGATTTTTTCGAAGTTATTGTCGAAACAACCTTCATTTTTAAATGCAACACTTGATTGTCTCCTAAGATCAGTTTCCCACTCCTCCAGTGCTGTGCTTAGCAGAAGGTTTTGAACTTACTCAAATAATTTCAATATTTATTGTAATCCTGACTTCGCGATAAATTTCAAACTCTATAATTAAATGCATTAAAAGGTTTGGGTGTAAAAAGAAGCAATATCATATTTCATGTTCTTTCTATCTCAGTTTTTAAATTAATATGCTACAATTTCAATAAAAACAAGACATGCATACTATCGTTTCAATTGTACAAAAGTACCAGTGTAAATTAGTCGATTAGGTTTTGATATGGTCGAAATATTATTTCAACTATATGTTGCTATCTATAAAACTTTTCATTATAACAAAGACGGGGAAGTGAGGGTCGTAAGAACTCTACCTTGCCCTTCATATGGGCGCCTATAAAATTTCGCCACAAATATCCAAGAAATTAACTTTTTAACTTTGAATATTATAAGTAAAAATAACTTAAAGATCACTAATTCAAATCAAGATTGCATATCAAGAAAGGTAAAAACCAACGTAAAAAAGACTGTTCATTTTTATTTTTTGTTATCCGCAATCATTGTAGAATTACTAGGTAATGTAATGTGTTTATTTAAAATCTATAAAAACTTTATAGTCATAAAACATGCTCAGTTAACTTATAAAACATGATCAGTTTTCTGATTCTGATAACACACACATATGTATAACAACTCATTCCTTAAAAAACCCAGTACACCAAAAATATTTTGAAATCTAATTTGCTGTCTTTGAACTTTGTTTATTTTGTAATTCATGAGTCATATGATGAAGGGGGAAAAATGCATTTGCTCTAGTTCTAAACTGCAGTAATTTTTAAATTATTTAATTACATGGGTCATTCTCACATAATGTTAAATTTTATGACCTTGGCTTAAAAATGTCAGTCATAGATATTTATTTATTTTTTTTCAATAACTCTTTACAAGTACTATACTGGGCACTAGTTTAAATATTTTAAAAAGTAAAATTTCAATATTAAAAACTATTTAAAGTTGTAAATGTCAAGACAATGTGGACAACCAAGACTTGTTATTCACGTTTATTTAACTTCAAACTTTATTATTTGAACCTTTGTTTTAAAGAATTGAAAAACTTTAAGACAAGGACCAACAATTATCTAGATAATTTCATTTATCTATTTTCAATATATGTGGAACTTTGGATATAGGGGGATCCATTAAAATTGCTTATTTAAAATTTGCCCCTAGAAGTAACTGTCATTACCATGGCGTGTAATATTTTTTTCTATAATTGTCCACTAAAAGGCACTGCCATAATCATTGAACTGTTAAAAGAACAGGACCACATGCCTTACAAGCAGACTATGTCTGTTTTAGCTTAAAACAAACGTTATTTTATTTTGTTGTTTTTTCAAAATTTATCGCGAGTCTATTTATTATGTGTCATTACCAAGTTCATTATTACTGAAATACGTAATTAATTTTAAATTGGTTGTGGGATTTATAAAGCGCTTTGGAACTACATTCAAAGTAAATATTGCATCGGCTTTTAATTGTTACAATTTAGCCTTAAATAGGCTTAACTTTTAAAAAAATATCATTACCATGGCGTTCTGAAAACATGAAAATGACTTTTAATGGCAGAGTTTTAAAGTAAGGGATAGTTGTAGACTTAAATGCATATTACTATTCCTTGTTGATATTATGAGAAATTTATTATATAAACTAAATATATATTCTATAATAATTAGTTAATATTTTAGTTAATATATATTCTTAATATATATTATATAATATTATAATATATATTTAGTTAATATATAGTATAATTCAGTTATTATTATGTTCACAAGTGTCATTACCCTGCTTCAGTGAAAAATTGAATATTTAGTCAAAACCAGTAATGTAACCAGAATTTTCTCTGTGTTGGGGAAGTTCAAAGGAGAAAAAGTTCATAAAGGAAGAAAATCCTTCTTGTTTTTTTGTGTGTGACAGAATCTGTCACTCTAATTTCGGGAAATCTGGACCCCTAATGCTCACCCCTTGACTACCCCACTGGTTAAAGCTATAATTAATGCAAACGATCTCTTATGGTAAATTTCCTTGTGATACCAAACATAGATATTTGCCTTAACCCATTATGCCCACTGTCCTTTTTTTTTTGGGGGGGGGCGGCATATTCGCTATCAGTTGAAAGCGTTGTTTATTTTTCCTAGCTTTAATTCACGAGTATCGAACCGAAACTCCACAAAATATTTTAACATGGCCAAGTAGGATGTAGACGTTCCAATTTTCATACATAATGATTTTAAAAGAAATCATCCCTTTTTCAAGGAATTGATATCAGAAATTTATCTATTGTTGCTGGTATTAGCAAAAATCGAAGAAAGTCGCAAAAAATATCTGGACACAGATGGATTAACAAGTTTTTCAAATCAAAAGTGCACATTTTCTGAGGATGAAGCACGTGTTTAAATTTAAGTTTAAAACACCGCAAATAAAATTAAATCTATTCGTGTAGCTCTACTTAATGAATTTGAATAATTCTTAATTTTTTATCAAACAATTGTCAAAACTTCTAAGATGAGACAGTTATTTTAATCCAATGCCTGTGTTTGAAATTCAAAATTTAATGAGTCTTTCAAACTAGCACACATTAATAACAAGAAATGTTTAAATAACCCAATTTTATAAATTTAAATCATAATTTTGTGTATATTTTTGTAAACTTACAAAATACTAAATCATAATTTTAAAAATCAAAGTTCTTTGTACTCTTAACAGTGGATTATTATTCATTAAAAAAAGTTTGATTTAATTTTTAAAAGTACTCTTTATTTTTCAAATCCTAAATGTTTACAGTTTTTAAATGGGTAAAAGGGGCATTTTAAGGTATTAAGATATTATGCCATTGTAAGAATTATAGTTAAATCAAGATCATTCTAATAAATTAAATCTTACAAAATTTCTAATTCTGAAAAATCAAAATATTTTATTAAATTAAAAATTCATATTGTTTTATTTATAGTAAAAATTCATATTATATCAAAAGAATTTTACCTAATAATAATTAATTTTAGTAGTTCGGTGAAGATAAGTTTTAAGAAGTTTTTTTTTTCTGTGTAAAGTAAAATTACCTGTAGTTCGATCGACTCAATTACAAAAATAAGATTTAAAAATTAACAGACTACAACTTCAATCGTTTCTCCATTCAAACACCCAGAAAGTAACACGGTTCAAAGCATAGCAAAATGTACGAATAAAAATGAATCAAGCAAAAACTCTGCGAAATATATATAAACGTGGCGATTACAAAGATAAATAAAATATACTTACGACAGAAAACGCGTTATATGAGTAATTGAATTCATTTCAATGATTCCACGCACTCCAAAGCCTTCAAAAACAATGAAAATAGCTACTCGGTTGATCGTATTCTGATTTAATAAATGCGCTCAGGCATATTTATTAGAAGAAAGAACAAATAAGATCTGGCATTCAGTATCTCGTCGTCACATATGGAAAAAAGAACATTTTTCAATAAAGACCAACATTTCTTGGAAGAGATGGGAATCCAAAAACAAATGCTATAGCATCTCTAAATTTATAGCCATAGCAAAACTACGCGAATTTCAGTTCGCCAACTGGAAAGAGACGCATAATTTACGTAAAATACGGCTAGTGACAAGGGTTCTGGCAGTGAAACATCTCCGCTCGCAACCGTTTCTTCTGTTAAAATAAAGATTGATACTTGCGAATACGTTGTAAGGCTAACGGCGGTCAGAACTTTTGTAATCAGTAGTTCGCAACCCTGTCAAACTCATCATCGAGTTGTGATATCCGGTCTCGTGAACAGTACAAAGTCACCTTCAGGGATGATAGAATGAATGGTGTAAATTATATAAGATAGCCGGTGTCGCCAGAAATTAACGGAAAAATATATGACTATCTTCTCTCTCATGTCACTTATTTTAATGTCTGACCCCGCTCATGGACATAAGGTCATTTACACGCAAAAAAATAACCTCGCCTATAAATTAACACGCCCGTTAGCTTCAACTAATGAAAGATTTTTTACTTTGGAGTTTTACGTGACCTTCTTCTTTTTTGGGTTTCAGGTTTTTGGTTTCATATAATGTACGACTTTAGTAAATTCTAAGTAACCCAAATAGTTGCATACGTTTCAAGAACATTTTATTAAGAACACATATTAAAATCATAAATGTAATTGATTTAATATGTTCATTAAAATCAATCATAAAATAAAGATTTTAATAAGCTAATTTTCAATGAGTATAATATGATATTTGAAAATGAGACGTCAAGCATGTTATACGGTTTCCAATACCATTGCAAAGCTGCGAAGATTTTAATTTTGGAGAACGACTCTCAACAATATCTGAATTCTTGTTAACTCACTATTTTTCTTCCACAGTAAACATGAAACTTCTGATGAAATCTAGAGATTGTTGAATAGCTTTAAGTGATAGTGATGTATTTTAGTAGCAAATTACTCTCTTGATGGACGGAACTTCACAGCCTTCATGATCAGCAAGAAAAAACTAATAATAAAACAGTAATGCAAAATGTACTTTGAAAACCACCTGCAAGTAGATAAATATTAATTGCACATTGGAACACTCCAATTTTTGTACATGGTTGGATTAGTTTACCTCCAATAAACCTGGACTCAGGGATGAATTTCCGGGTGGTTTCGCCATGTGGGCAAGGCATGCACCGCACACGGGCGGCCGAAAAAAGTACGCGGTCAAAATCTATTTGCTGTTTTTATTCCGTCGAATACGTAATATCTTTGTACTGCATTACTGAAACAATACATCAGTTTTTTCTTTTATTATTATTATTAATAATGCATTATATTTCCCTATATATTGAAGAACAGTTGAATTTGCGCACATTTAAGATCGCATAATACGCTTCATGTAAAATAACATGGTAATTTTTCTGTGTATAATTTTCCTTCGATGTTCTAGGGGGGGGGGGGATTACTTTTGGAAATTCCAGATTAGTGATAAATGCAGATTGGCGTTCAAACAATAAATGCAGACGGAGAGCCAAACAGTAACTATACATTACCGGCTAAATTGTCACTGCACACAGGCGGCCACTGCACACAGACGGTAGAACGACTGGAACCAGCCCTGTCCATTTCCAAGACAAAACGCGTATCACTAAGCGTAGTTTTCTCCCAATTAGTGTTGTCTGGACTATCCTTTCGGGCATCCACCGGCTTGTAATTCGGACAAAGAGAGCCCACTCTGAATTTTGTTACAAAGCGAAATTCGCGGTAGCTTAAGTTGGGTCTATTCAAAATCCATGGACTTCAGAATAAGTGATCCATTATTCATGCAGTATAAAAGTATATAACTCCTTTTCAAATTCAGCCAGTGCTAAATATCTATGAAACCAAAATGTACTTGATATTGGGAATAAGAAAGAAGTATTTGCAACGTAAGGACCCCAAAAAGTTTATATTTTTCCTTCAATATATTAACTGGGTAAAATTAGCCATTTTTATTCAAGTTTAATATTTTTAAAATTTTTACTTTTGCCTTTTCATTGTACTTCAAATATCCCCGTGAGAGGAGTACATGACTCATACAGATGTAACGTCGAGAAGGGGGAAGGCACAGGAGGCACACGTACCCCAATTTTTTCTCATAATCTTCTGGTTTTCAATGTTTATATGTAAATTCAAAAGAAACTTCCTTTTCTGCTCCTAAATACAATATGTGACTCTCCTAACATTTTCAGTCACGCAACGCCTATGAGGATCTATGATGTAGGGATACTTGAGTCAAATCTCAAGAAATATCTGCAAAATAAAGTGTTTAAAATTGCATTCTTCATTATCAATTCAGAAAGGTTTTGCTTCTCATTTAAGACAAAAAAAGTCCTTCAAAACTAATTACATTGTCATCCTTTTGCAGTAATGTTTGGTGGTCGAAGAATCATTTCAGTTTGGTTTTCAACAATGACACCAATGCTATCGATGGTGGCCACTTAAATCTGGAATCTGCAGTCCTTCGAACAAATTTTATGCTGGACTCAGAAATATTAAAAACTTGGCTAGAAAATTGTTTTATGGTTTTCTACCCTGGATCTTTTACCAGTACCCAACCAACAATAGGAGGTTTCTGACTGATAAGATATAAATTTCAGCATTTCATATAAGCAAACCATAGCTCCCAATTGAATATCTGTCAGAATTTTAATGATAGGGATCAACCAAATCTTTCATGCATTTTTAATTTTTTTTATTAAAAGATTTTGTTTCAACATTTGGTTCTTTTGAAGAAATTCTGAATTGTGATATTTTCTGTTTTTCTTCTTTTTTTCGCGCTATTTTTAAAAGCTCCTCTTTAATTTTTGATTTTTCGAAAGTCATAACAGCTGATTTATTTGTTTTTCTAATCCTTTTATAATTCAGAATAAGACTTTTGGATAAATTGAGCCATGGCTCATGCAAAGCCAGTCGCAGTGTCACAAATATTTCCCACTATTAGCATTTTTATTCACCAAGCTACAGCTAAATAAGACATGTAGATATTTAAACTATTTTAAATTAAAAATGTACCTGAAACTGTAATTTTTACAAATATAAGTGTATTCCTTCTTTTAAACAAATTTTGAATACCCAAAAAAAGAAAAAAAATCTTTACTCGTAAGTAAGTAAATGAAAAATACTAACAAGACATTTCGAGTGACAGTTGTTTTGCTACAAGAGTGAAGAGGAAAATCACGAAAACTCCAATAATTTTTTATTGCGTTCATCCCAGGGTCCTTAAAACAACTACGCACTGTGCTTTAATTTCTGATTATAGATTTTCCCGATAATGAGCATTGTACAGTTTATGATACAAAACCTTCTTTTTGTTTTTCTTGGGATATCAAGGAAAAAAATTGTTTAATAAACAAATCAGGAACTCAATCATATGATCATAGAAATTCCCAGTAACGTCAAAGCGTTTATTTAGATTTGTAGACAGCAAGATTTCTCCGACGAAAAATTTCTTCGCAGAAATGAAGATGGTGTACTGATAAAGTAAAAAAGAATTAATTAGAATGTGATACCAGAGATCATGACAGAAACATAAAATGGGGATGTAAGAGACTTGGTAGCTTATAAATATTAGCATTTGTTGGTTTAAATGGCCTTTTAAAATTCACTTTATCTTTGCAGAAATATTTTTAAAAACTCATTAATATCACAATAATAATTTTCATTCTTTTTCACTTTTGTGATAATTAATCTGTTGTTTCGAAGTTTTCTCAGTTTACAGGGAATGTGAATTTCTAACTAATAACCTTATTAATTATCGAAATTAATGAATTTTCTAAATCTTTTTCCGTTTCAGACGAAGATTTTCGATCTCAAATTACACACCTTCAGTGTATTGTTTAACCCCTTAAATGTGACATATCAGAAGGTTGCAAATGTAAAACCATCAAAAAAGATGGGAAAAAATTATAATGAATTTACAAGTGAAAGTGCTTTACATTTCTTCAAAATAATCAGCAGTATAGTGTACCATTTCTCAACTGTCTGGAAGCAGTAGTATACCGTGACATAGGTGTAGCGACTAGAGGAAGGCACAGATCCCCCCCCCCCAACTTTGTCTCAAAATCTTATGATTTCAACATTTGAGTCGCCCAAATGCAGAACTCGTTTAACCCAAAAAATCATAAATTGAGATTATAACGTCATTTTTTTCCTGTAAATCAATCTTTGTGCAATCCAACAGACAAAACTTTAGAAAAAAATTCTGAACCATTGAAATAAAGCTCTGAAAATTCTATACTGCTGCGAAACTCAGTAAATCCATCTTGCTGACTACCGAATAATTTTAGACCCCCATCAAAACTCGCTGTATTCTCAGTTGCTCGTATTCAGAACATGTTCTTTGGCTGCAAAACTAGTTAAATTTCAAACTTTTTCCCTCCGTTGTTCTTCTAATTATTACCAGCATTGTATCAATACTTTTTTTTTTATTTTGTGCATTTTGTACATTTTACTGTGATTAAGTCAATTATTTATAGTCTTTAAGCTATTTTAAACATAATTTTACTTTTTAATCATGTTATCATTTGACTGTCGTGAAAATTTGCTTCTCCTCAAGATACTGGATCGGGCAGTTTATTCATGGCAAGCTACCATCTACAATTTTACAATCTGTGAATTCCAACTGCCAAAGGAAACACTTTTCGTCATGCATAGACAGAAAATGTGCATCTCAAAGAATCAATTGAGATATCATCAGCTCTGTACGATTGCTTGTACAAAATTGACCTAATCCAAATTTCTACTATTCGTCTGGTATGCGATGACTGTGGGGCCTAGAATAAATGAATTCGTACCTTAATGATGAATTCATACTGTTTTAAAACTTGATAAATTCTGTTGTTGTTGTTGTTGCTAATGCCCTCTGGCAACCGCGTTGCGGTGACAGATCCCCCTATATATAGGCAGGCGATGGGCCGAAGGAGCGGCTTCCATTTCAATGAGCCCCAGTGGGAGGAAGTCCGCCTTAGCTCGGGGTCCCGTAATTTTGAACCAATTCCAGAGGAGGGACCAACCCCCTGAAATCGGCACCCCCAGAGGTACCGTTTAACAACTTGGAGGACTTTGGAGCCACGACGGATTTTACGTGCACCAGCTCCCATTAGCGTACACGGTTCCACAGCAGACGGGCCGAGAGGGGGAAGTCCCTCCCAAGCACTGGCCAAGCCAGATGCTGCTTCACTTGCCGTGTTCTTATGGGAACGGAGTTTAGCGCCCAGTCCACTGCGGGACTGATAAATTCTTCACACAGCAGCAAAACTCTGTGAATCCAAATTAAATAGTTAAAAAACGTAAAAACTACACCAAATTCAGGAAAAGCACTGATGAAACTGCATTTGGAACGATGTTTTGCACTAAATGCCGAATTTCGAGCAATCAGCACGAAAAATAAACTTTACAGAAGTTTTTTTATTTCCTGAAAAAAAAAAAAGCTTTGTATGGCGCTTGAAGAGTTTTGCAATTGGCCAACTCATTTCGAGGTTGAAACAAAATTTCCCTTTTCTGCTCTTAAATTCGGTCCCCTTTTTGTGCCCTCTAAAATTTTCAGTCATGCTAAGTCTACTACGTGATAAAATGCAAGACAAACGATAATATCTGTATAAATATTTATCAATTGTCTCAAAATATCCCAGGCATCAGATGGTGGCCCAGTTTAGGCATACCACTCTCCATGACTTTCTCCTAAAGCGCTTACACCACCTCAACATAGTTCCTAGTAATACAAATGTCTTATTTTTTACCTTTGGAAATAAGCCGACCGGATTGTATGATGGGTAGAGCACCGTACTACGATTTCGGGTTCAACTCCCGACGGTCAGGGTTCGATCCCCGACTGGGCGTGGTTGTCGTTTGTTCGTCCCTTTCATAGGGGGCAACGTTGGTCCACCTACTAGGTACCCAACAATTCCGGCCCGTTGTGGCCAAATCCTTCCGAGGCAGCGGTCGGCCAATGAAAAAAAAAAAAAAAATTGGAAACAAAGATACAACGCTGAAAAATGTCTAAGTCATGAACTAAAAGTACCTTTAAAAAGTATTTTACGTCATATGATTCGACTTTCGAAAAAACTCCTGCTCAAAAAATTTGATTCCTAAAGTAATTCGATTTTTCCCATCGCTACCTTGAACTTTGTTACACAACGACTAGTTTTCTACCAACTTGACTCTAAAGACTGCACAAAAAAGAGAGATTACACATCCCTCTCACAAACTATCATCGAATGCACACATGAGAAATATACGTAAATTAAACATAAACCTTTTTTTTAAGTCCAGTAAAATCAGCTTATTGTAGATACTATTCCTAAAGGGTGAAATGATGGAGCACTAGAGGGAATGAATCATTGCTTAAAAAACAATCTGTCAAGTCTTCCTTTTTTCTTTTGCAAAAATAAAACGCTCCTAAAGTACTTGTTCAATTTTTATCTTTAAACATCCGAAATACTTATAAAAGGGACAAAGATATAAGTACATGGAGCATAAATCATAAACCATAATATTTTCAGCACCAAGCATTCGCGATCAATAGCAAAGAAAGAAAACGAAGATTAACTTACACAAACCATTCAATAAAAATAATCACCACTGTGCTTCAACGGCGTCACACGTTAACGAAACCGCCGATGTTCACTCACCGTGTAATGCCGTGTAAACACAACCCGGTGCCATTGACTAAATAGTTCGCTTCCTGGTGTAACCCCGGAATAGGGCTTTTATTCTATCATCATCTGCAGACAATTTGATAAGCTTGGCCGTGATTCCATCCCTCCTTTTTTTTCTTTTTTTTTTTTTATACTGCAGACGAATGATTCAGTAATTCCTTTTTTCGAAGTCGAAAGTTCAATACCAGCTGTGTGTACATCCTGACATGAATTAAAAGACCGTTAGCTAAAGCTTAGAGGCCTGTTTTGTTTTTTAATCTGTTGAGAAAAAATATTCCTTCTGTACAAACTTCCTTCTTTTAATCTGTGCCAGTACGATTTGAAATTTGAATTTAAAAAATACGAAAATGATATTAAATATCAGGAGAGCCTCACTAAGGCAGGGGCAGGGGGCAGCTGCCCCGGTCAAAGGGGGGGGGGATCAAGAAATGCGCCAACTGTATTTTGTAGAAATGTTTTGTTTCTAGAAAATTTCTATCTCTCTCTCTTCTAAAGAATTATCTAAAAAAGTTGTTAAACTACGCTGAAAAAGAGGTTTTAATGAAATATTTTGAGTAAAATAATGAATGTCTGGTCAACGTAATCATGTTGTAGATACCAAAGGTCCGCTTTTTTTTTCAGTTGCGAAAAAGTTCCAAGTATCCACAAGAGTAGTACGCCTACAGTTCCAGGCTGGATATTTATAAAAAAGGCCTCCAAAATATGTATCTGCCCGGCCCCAGGTTGGCTTATTCGGGCTCTAGATATCAGATTAATAACTATAAACTTGTGTTTTAAAATTACAGTAATTCTCTGAATAAATTCTCCCTCACACATTAAAAAAAGAAAGAAAGAAAGAAAAATACATGTATTAAAGTAATTTTTCGTAAGTTCAATATTTTGTGCGGAATCTGAAAAAGTCTTTAACCACCCTTTATTTTCGTCATTCGTAGACATGTATTTCCAGTTATAAAAATGTTTTAAATGGGTTCATAGTACTTCCAAGAAAACATGTTAGTTTTTGCAAAAATTAAAACACTCATATATGATCTGCTTCCGATAATTTTATGTTTGTTAAAAGTTTGTCTTTAAATAAAATGTTATACTAAAATTGGTTCATCTTCAAAACAACGAAAACGGTTAAACACGCAACTGAATTTCAAAGCTTATTTATTTATTTTTGCTGAATACGAAAAAAATTAAAGAATAAATTGGTATAATTTTTAGGACTTTTATATTTTGACTTTCGCAGAGTGATACTCTTTTGTCACTTACATTACTCAAACAATTAATAAACAAAATCCTCAATTATTTCATTTTAAGTTAGTCACAAATGTAAGTATTTTTCTATTTTATAATGGTATGAAAAATTAAATTATATTTAATATGTTTAAGTAATTCGAATTTTCAATTTCAGTACTATCTTTAAGTTTTTTCGTAAGTTTATCGTTAGTTAAGGGAGTTACGTTAATCCTTAAGTTTGGATTTATGGTCCGGCAGAGTGGGTCAGTAGGTTAAAATCGATTCCCATTAGAACACTGAAATTGGAGTACCCCATACACTAATGATGTGATGTACAAAATTTATCCTAAAAAGTGTCAGAGATATGAAGGTGAAAGTATGCTGACTTAAGCACTTTTCAAGCGCAGCTTTCGAAGCCCAAGCTCACGTCAGATCAGTGCGTCTCAGGGGTTGTTCCAGAATTACTAAAGAAAGTAATTTTTTTACAACCCCCTGAAAGTAATTTTCGTTGTTTTTGAAAGTAATAAACGTTTACATTCAAATTCATTTATAGTTCCTGATCACCTTTGTTTAAAAATATCCCTGAGACGTTTTATGATGGAAAGGTGCAGTTCCCCTCCGCAACCATCGCTGCTTTTCAACAGTGGTCTTTCAATGACTTCTGCTGCCTAGTGCTTTCCTTGCGCAAGTTCAAACTGTATTAAATTGTACAAAGATTCCCCTCCGCAATTGTGCAAAGATTCCCCTCCGCAACCATCGCTGCTTTTCAACAGTGGTCTTTCAATGACTTCTGCTGTCTAGTGATTTCCTTGCGCAAGTTCAATGATGAGAAGCATCAGCGGACACCAAAAATAAAAGAAAAAAACTGTTGCTGCCTAGTGATTTCCAAGCTCAATGATGAGAAGCATCAGCGGACACCAAAAATAAAAGAAAAAAAACTGTATTAAATTGTACAAAGATTCCCCTCCGCAATTGTGCAAAGATTCCCCTCCGCAACCATCGCTGCTTTTCAACAGTGGTCTTTCAATGACTTCTGCTGCCTAGTGATTTCCTTGCGCAAGTTCAATGATGAGAAGCATCAGCGGACACCAAAAATAATCATCACCATCATACTTTGAAGCAATGGAAGTGGAGTCAAATGCGTATTAAACTACAGTGGAAAACGTTTAACACGAAACTGAGTGGACCACAATATTTTTTCGTGTTAAAAGATTCGTAAAAAAAAAGAGCAAAACTCACCAATATTTTCGATGTTGTTATATTTTATTTCGACTTTCTATTAAACTGCAAGTAATTTGTATCAATTGGGATGAAAAGCAAGTAAAAGAAATTTCATAGAAATTGAGGGGAGAGACCTGATGAATGATACTTCTAACCGAGTCCCAGAAGTTAAAAATTACCACAAATACATTCTAGAGACTTGTCACAAATATGCCACTGAAGATCAAGAACGAACTTTTTTTCGTGTTAAACAATTTTTATTTCGTTTTAAAAGAAAAGAAAACTGTATTAAATTGTACAGTTTACGGTCCAGACCGCTGCGTCATTTCGTGTGAAGCGTTTTCGTGTTAAACGTATTTCACTGCATATAATGACCATCCCCCCCGTTCGGAACTTGATTTGGAGTGAAAGTAGAATTTTCACCTTTTTCGAAGATGCCAAGAAGCTTATAAAATTTGTGAAACCTTCTCTCGACACTATAAATAAAAATGCTTCAACAAGTCAAGATAAACTGAACAAAGTTTTTGCCTTGAAAGTACACCTGTTACATTTTGATTTAAAACTTTTGTCAGGAAGCTAGAGATATATCGATGTCACCTTGAAGATGTGAAGCCGTACAATAGCATTACTAAAAAGTAACTTGCGAATAATTTTTTTTTAGAGTTTCACACACACTGGTTTATGTCAAAATATTTAATGCCATTGTTGTATCTGTATAATACACCTTGTTATGTCTTAAAACTAGTGGCGGCTCCTCCATTTGAGCACATGAGCACGTGAACCCCCCAAAGGAAAAACTAAAGAATAAACACATTAACAAATTAAATTTAAAACAAATATTAAGCACACTTCTAGATTTATGTGAATTTAAAACATGAATTCTACTCTCTCCCCCCTCCCCCCACTATTATTAAATAGGCTTATTATAGCTAACGCACTGTAGTGTAGGTTACTACAGCAGTCTTGAATCAATCGCACATGCAAACGGAAATTTTTTTCCCTGAACCGCTCTCTGGTATGAGACGCCGTGACAGCTGGGAAATTGTACGGCACTGATGAAATCATTCCGTTCGCACAATTTCATAGTGCACGCAGCTCCAATTTTTGCGGTATAGCTTCCGGATTTTCAATTGGTTTGTTACATTCGGTTAGTTAATTATTTTTTTTTTTTTTCATTTCATTTCAATTTCGGGGGGGGGGGGTCCGCCGCCCCCCCCGAAATTTAAAATTTTGTTAACAAAACAATAATAATGAAGCCTTTTTGTGAAAAAGTTAACCTTTTTCACCTCTTTCCCCCCACCCCCTGAAAATTTTTTCTGGGTACGGCCCTGCAAAGATGGCTTGTTTTCTTTCATTCGCGTGCATTGTTTTCCATTAACTGCTGGAAACGCAAATCTATTTTAACTTGTAAGGTGCGTCGTACCTTCCTATTTAATTTTCGAAAATTATTTTGTGAACCTCCTCTTAAATAACCACGAGCCGCCACTGCTTAAAACTAAATTATTGACAAGGAAAGGTAAAAGTCCGAGATCAAAATAAATTTTCCTCAGAAGGGACTGACATTTTTCCTTTCAAATATGCCTTGTGAAATTCTCGGAAGCCTGAAGGCAGCAATTGTATCTGATATTGTCGATTACAATAAAAAAAAAGAGAGGGGAGAATTACTTCTTATTTTCAGTTCACGTTATAACAGGGATGTTGAAAACCCTCTTTTTTTTCAGAAAAAAACCCAACCCACTGGGTTTTATCAGGGTTTTTTTAAAGAAAGGGTTGGGGTCTTAGAATGTTTTTAAGAAATTTTGCTAATTACTAAATACAACTTAAAGCAACTAATTTATTACAAAAATCAATGAAAGATTAAAAATGGTTAATAATAACAATTTATTTAAACTATCAATTATACATTAAAAACGTATAAATTAATAATAATAACAACCAATCATGGTTTGCTTTTGGATAAATTGATCATAACTAATAATTTTAACATTGAAATTAAAATACTCTGTTCTGCATTAAAACTTTTAAACTAATGTTTTTGTAAGGTTAAAAGATTCTTAATAATTTTAATTCTAATGATAGTCATAAAAAATTTCTCAAAAAAAGTCATTCTGGGTTTTTTTTGCTTGGGTAATAGTGGGGGAGAAGTTGTTTTAACGCAAGTCACAAGTCACAAGTGCTATACTGATGCTAAGAGATGTATTAACTATATAATCAAAGTTGATATTTTAAAGGTGAAATTTTGAAAAAACCCAGTTGTGTTTTCCCTAGGTTTTTAGAAAACACCACTTGAACTTTTTAAAAAAAATAACGGTCACTCAAAACCACTTGACCGGTTTTTCAAAAAAAAAACCTACTGAGTTAAAAAAGTCACTATATCGATTTTTCGCCACGTAATTTTGAAAACCGTACTAGCCGAATTTATTGTTACAGTGAGCGTGTTAAAATTTATTACAATTTGAACAGTTAACAAAATTTGTATGCTGTTCTTTAATTACAAAAATCGTTGTTTCACTCAATCCAATTTGAATTATAATTTGGAGTAAAACAACAGAAATAATCAGTCGTACCTATAGACCTAGTAACCGCTATTTTTAAATCACACTCAAGCACATAAATACGACTCAGTATAAAGCACACACATAATACACAAAATTTTGTCACCTAATATTTATATAAAATCTTACTTTTATCTGCTTGATCCGCTGTATACTCCAAACTTTATCATCGCGTTCTTATTCTAATGTGTAAATTTCTCGTATGTGCATAAACTGAAATTTTGCCATCGTATATTTCACAAGAACGGGTTATTCACTCTTAACATTTTCTACCTACTTTCGGCGTACGTTCCAAAGATTATAATACACGAATTCCGTCCTGCAAATTTCGCACGCATTCACATACATAAATTTATCTAAAAAATCTGTACTCACATATGCCGCAAAAACTTGAATCGTCGTCATTGTACAGCTCAAAAAACAGTGGAGTCAACTTCAGCGTTTTCTACTCACACTGTGCGCGTGTTCCAAAGGTTAAACTCTTGTATAGTTCTGCAAATTTTAAATATTTGCATGTAAAGTTACTTATCCAAGATCACAACTGCGTTTACTCTTCCACATTTTGTTTGGGATAAGAGACCACAACTTTTCCCCCCGAAGGTGAAGTTTAGTTGTGCTTTAGTTCATCGGCTGTTTTTCTTTCTTTTTTTTCACTCAAACGTGCATTTTTATTTAAAGTAGTAGAGGAGAAAAGTCATGTCATCGGATACAGGGTAAGCAAAGCAGAAGACTGGTGCTGCCGCATTGCTCTTGGAATCTTCTGAGCTGTCGCCAGGCAAAGACGTCTAGGATCTAAAGTTTACCAAAACTCCGCTCTGTCTAAGCGTGACAGTCTTTCTTAGACAAGCAAGCTGTCTCCAACAAAAAAGAAAACACTTTTTCTTTCAAACAAAACAAAAAGAACCACTTTTTCTTACTCAGGGGTAGCAAGGAAATCGACTACTGAGAACAAAATTTTGGAACCTTGACAAATACCAATAAAGTCAGACTTTTAATGAAACACATGCCTAAAAGTCAAACTCTAATATATTGAGCCTTTAAGAAATTTAGTATTTAATTTCATATATGCAGTGACTTTCTCATCTGACCCACTAAATAAAATACAGTGAAAGTTCTCGGGAGCGGCCACCCTCCGTTCTGCGAAAAATCGGTCGTTAAGAGAGGTGGTCACTCAAAGAAGTATAAACATTTGACAGACAAGAAAAAATATCCGAAAAAATAATGCTTGTTTTGTTATTTATGTAACTGCGTATTAATACATAAGTAGTTTTACAAACAATATTTTTAAAATTTAAATTTTCATAAAATATTTTGAAATTCTGGATTGTTTCATTCTTTTTCCTGCATTCTGAATTTTCCATAATAAAATTTATTGCTTTAAAATTTGCCTTTTGGATTTTCCCACAGCCAATAGTAACCGCCCACTTCCTCTCCGAATTCCCTTTTCCGTGTGGCTCCACCACATCAATACGCTGCGCCAACGATAAAATCACTCATTTCTTAGACACATTTCTTCTCTAACCTACAAGAGTTGTACGTGTATTAACGCCAGCTGTCGATTTACGGTAGAGCGACTGGTTTGGATTGCGGTTTTTGTTTACTTTACTTCCAGAAAAATTGCTAGACGTTTTTCGGATAGGAAACCGGGTTCGGTCGCTTATAAAAGGTAGTATGGTCTCTACTAGAGGATCTTTTAGCATTAGTAGATAGCGTAAAAAATCGGTGAGTAAAAAAATTGGCCGTTGGAGGATGAGGTTCCTTAATAGAGGTGGTTGCTCATAGAACTTGCACTGTAGATGGTGTTTATGAGTTTCGACGAGAAAACTCACTAACACCATCACATCTACTGACAAAGAAAACTTCGCAATCGTAACTAAATAGTTTTTTTTTAAAGAGGGAAAAATTAAGTAATATTGTTTACTAATATTTTAAGTTGATGTAAAATCTATCTAAATAAAATTAGACTTTTGTCTGTACAATACTTGGAATTCAAAAATTTTGCTATTTCTATCCGTTTCAAGTACCTGCGAAACCAGTACGACCGTCAAAAAAAAGTTTGTCGTTCTGCCATTCTATCCGTGACGCTCTCTTTTGTTCCCGCATCACGTAACAACTACTGAAGCAAATGAAATGAAATTGGGTGGCATGATAGGTGGTCATTAAAAATGGATTAAGAGAATACAATGAAAAATGGATTAATTTTTAAAATGATTTAAGAGAATACAATAAAGTTTAGCAGCATGATCAGCAACGACTGAAAAAACAAGTGTTGGAATATCTTGAATATTTTTAAAACTCTGTTTAAAATATTTATTATTTTTATTTTATTTTATTTTATTTTATTTTATTTTATTTATTTATTTATTTTGTTAAAACTGTGCAAACTTTCTTGAGGCATAATGTTAAAATATGTACAGTAAAACAAACAAAATTTAGTTACAGGTTAGAAATGACCTCTTGACTTGAAAAGCTCATTCAAGCAAAATTAAATTTTAATTTTTAAAATAAAAAGAAATTTTTTATTTTCATCACTTTGTTACTCTTTAACCTGTTATCTTTAACAACACACAGAAGTTATAATTTTGCTTTTTATGAAAACAAACACTTATTCAAATTAACTTAAATTGTGAAATGTTGGCAGAATGTTGTCGACCTCGTGCCAGATTAGTAATGGAAATTTCCAATAGCTACAGTTTGCAGTCGTTTTTGATATGTTTACACATAATTGAAAATACAGCCTCCCAAATGAAAGTGACGCTATAGTCAGTGAGACCACATATGGGCAACCGCCGGCCCGCGGAACGTATCAAAACCCTGTATAAAACCCATATAAGCCATTCAAAATCCCATATAAATCCCAATTATACGGCCGGCGACTTCGCTGACATCCTGAGGTTTGGCCCGCGATTTCGCTAACATTCTAAAGTTTGGCCCGAAACTTTTCAATGGTTGCCCGTACATGGGTGAAACTAATGATTCAATCGTATTGCTGCTAATGCAGTACCTCAGCAAACACACACAGGTTCGCTGAACGTCTGTTAACGTTCAGAAGACGTTTTCTGAACGTCTTCTGGACGTTAATAGACGTTCAGAGAACCTGTGTGTGCTTGCTGGGACTACTTTCATTTGTGTAGCCCTTATTCTTATAAAATTTAAATATTTCTAATGCAACTCAAAGACTTTCCTGTTATCCTACAATGTAGTTACGCTGATCCCTGGCTCATTGACTCGATAACAATTCCGGGTAACCACTCCAAAATAAAACTTTTATTTTACCACCATTACTCTAAAAAGATTAAGTGAAGCATAAAACCACAATAAAATCTGCACCGTTTATCCGTTCCGCTTGAAATTTTTCATAATTATGTATAAAAATAAAGAAAATAATGTGCGCTTCTTTAACACTAGATTTACCAGGCCAGTCATTTTGACTGGTCGTGCAATTTCAATTCAAAATTTCTACCTTTTCCTGTAGAAATTGTGACTGAAAAACTGTAAACAATTAAGTGTTTTGTTATTTGGCAATGTTTATTAATTCATTTATCTATTACAATCAATATTGTTCAACATTTTTTGTCATTTTTTAAAGTGAATAAAGACTTTAAGTCACAATAAGCATTTTTCTTATACGCCAGTCATTTTGACTGGTTTTGGTAGAAATAGGTATATATAAATAGATCGGTAAATCTAGTGTTAAAAATCTGAATATCTGCCGTTCCCTAATTTTCAAACGATTTTTCGCTATTTTCAGCTGTATTTTGTTTCCGAGAGTACTAAAAGTTAATCATTTGCCTAATAATCCAAAATTAGATGTCTCAAGTGATAATGAAGTCATACTGAAGTTACGGTTATCAGGCTTTGCAATTCCAATCCGTTTAAAATAGTTTTTTCTAGATTAGCCAGTTTAATATTTTTCCACAAATAAAATGATTTTCTCTGCATGAAACATTGATAAAAGAGGGAATGTTCCCAGCGAAACGAAATCTTTCGAATGTGAAATGTCTTTGCACGTTTTTAGAAGATAATGCAATTCCTGTTTCGGGATATAATAAAAATTGAATATGAAGTTATTTATTTTAGGCGAACAAAAATTAAATATATTGAGTTTTAACATATTTTTATCGAATGTTTTTTCTAGCATGCGTTGTAATTGCCTCCACAACGGGCTTTATCTTCTAGTTGTAAATATACTACTAAAAATGCAAAAAAATAAATAAATAAAACAAGTACTGTCGCAACGTTTTGCCGCTACTACTTTGCCATTAAGAAATCAGTGGTAAACAATTAATTCTTAGAATTCATTTGTTCGCACCAACAAAATAAGAGGGTTGTGACAACACATTCGTAGCTGCCAAATCTTCAGATTTGGGAGACTCACTGTCGTCTTTTAAGGCTTTGAGGAGCAACCCTTTTCCAATGCTGAAAAAAGGGCAGCCGTTGCCATCGCTCGACTTAACTACCAGCAAGATGGCGGACGATCGAAACGTTCATCGCGTGCCACAGATCTAGAGACCCCCCCTCTTTTCTGACGACAGCTGGCTGTGCCCGTGCACAGCCAGTTGTCGCCATCCAGCTGGTAGTTAAGCTATCAACGCTATGTCACCCGCAACTATTTTTATAGAAATCCAATCTATTCTTCGTGACTAGCAACAGTCAAAACGTCAAAGTTTGTGTTCCCAGAGCGGGAACACTGCACGTTAAAGGGTTAATCTACCGCCAAACTACGATTCGGAAGAGTTTTTGAGCTACATCTGCAGAAACATGTCGAAAACAGCTATGACAAGAGATTAAAATAGGATTTTTTGTTCCTACTAAATTGAACGCATCTCACGATATTAATTTTAAAAAATCTCTTCGTTTGTCCAAAATTAAAATTAAAATCTACAAAAAGTAAAGATCCAGTCTCCCTGATGATAAAAACGAGGATAATTTGAAATTCGTCTTTAAAGATGTAGACTTTCTATTAGGTTGTAACGAAAGTTTTCCGCCACTCCAAGTACTGCCTGCACAAGCAGTTCGCGTTGGTGTCTTTGCCAATATTTTGTAAAACGATTTTTGTAATTTGAAAGAAAAGACTTGTTTTAGAGCACTGTTTTGTAACAATAACAACACTGTTTTGTAACAACTGTATTAAAACAATATCGTTATTATTAAGTATAAGGTGCCTGAAATAGAACTACCACGCTACCAGATTGATCCATCATTTACTCTCAGTTCTGTCGCAAAAAGTCTCAGCTACAGAATGACACTGAATTATGTGTACAGCTTAAGGTACTACTGTTGTATCATATGACACTGTGAAGATTTGGTACCGAAAGTTCAAAAACGAGGACTAGGATATTAAAGAAGCAGAGCGCTCTGGTCATCCTACTAATGCTGATGAGGCCCGCCTACCAGAATTTGTGGAAGAAGATAAAATATTCATCCCCTCGAGAGCTAGCTAAAAGAGTCAGACTTTAGTGCCATGTCCATTAGTCGCGCTAAGCATTGCATAAACTTGGCATATAAGGTCAATAGCTGGGTACCGTGTGAGCCGACTCAAGCAAATCTGGCGGAAAACTTTCGTTACAACCTGTTATTTTTGCAAATTTGATAAATTCGCTTATCTTTCAATATCCATTTAAGAGAAGGTTTTTTTTTTTCCCCTCCGATTCGGTGCGATTGTAGCTTTTACTCGAAAAAAACACAAAAAACTACGAACTGCCAGAATGCTTTATTTGTTTATTTCTCATTCACAATGTAAAATCAGGCCCGGATACTCCCACCGGGAAGCCGGGAAATTTTCTGGTAGGCCAGTCACTTTCACATGCACGTCGCAAATATAAAGTGCATGTTTGTTCAAAATGAAATGTAAGTGGTCTGCCGTTTACATACGTATTCTGGGCCGATGTGATCAGTTGTATCCAGCCCTACGTAAAATAGAAAACATTTTTATTATTCAGATGTCAATAACATATATAAAAATCGTTTTTAATAAAATCGTTGATTAGTCAGTCTAAAAAATTATCAATTATTCTCTAAACCAGAGATACCTAATCTTCTTTATAATAAGTTTTGTCGCTTCTTTCATCGAAGGCTTTTGGAAATTTTATGTTAAAATGCATTAATAACAGTCTGCCTATAACATCTCTATAATCATTTAAGGATCTCTCTTCCAATTAAATTTTGCAAATTACAATAGTTGCCACAGATGTTCATGTAATTTATGACCGGCATAATAAATCAGCAAATACTGTCAGGGAATAAAAAAACGCTTAGTTTGTCTCTTCATAAGTTTTAAATAATACTATATTTCGAGGCAAAATCCTTAAATTTTATATACTTTGTTAAGAAATCGATCTATTGCCCTCAATAATTTCATTTTTATAAATCTTCTTCCAAAAGTTTTTTCTCTAATCTTTTCATAACCTGAATATATTTACTATTCCTAAGAATGAATAGTACATATTTTGAAGCGACATTTAATAATCTTAGATTTGGCTTCATTTGGATTTTTTATTTGGGTCTAATGCATATTACACTGCTGGCCACCCAAATTGCAACACCAAGAAAAACAAGAGATATCAAAACAAAATTTATTGTGTAGATAACATGTTGACCAAGTAACAAATGATTAAATTTACAGCATTCTATGAAGCGTGGTTCCTGCCAAAATCAGTACCCAGAGTAGCCGCCGTTGTTGGAGATCACAGCTGCCACACGCCTCGGCATTGATTCAAAGAGACTTTGAATGTGTTCTTGGGGTACAGCAGACCAAACAGCTTCCACACGTTGCCAAAGTTGATCTGGTGTGACAGCTGGGGATGAACTCTGGGTCAGTCGTTGAGCAACCATGGACCACATGTTTTCTATCGGCGAAAGATCCGGAGAGCGCGCCGGCCAGGGAAGCAATTCAATCTGGTGATTGACGAAGAACCCTTGGACAATGCGTGCCACGTGTGGCCGTGCATTATCCTGCTGAAATATGGCTGTTGGCAAGCCCTGAAGGTAAGAAAGGACAACTGGCTCCAACACCTCGGAGATGTAGCGCTGGCTGGTTAAAGTACCGGCAATGCGTACTAGAGGAGTGCGAGAGAGATATCCGATACCGCCCCATACCATAATACCCGGTGCAGGACCAGTGTGACGGTGCATAATGCAGCTGTTCAGCATCCTCTCTCCACGGTGTCTCCAGACTCGAATCCGACCGTCGTGGTGTTGCATACAGAAGCGTGACTCGTCAGTAAAGAGAATTTCATTCCATTCTGTCGTCCACATCCTTCTTTCATCGCACCATTGGCGGCGGAGACGTCTGTGGTTCCGCGTCAGAGGTAGACAAAGCAACGGACGTCTTGCGGACAGACCATTCTGCTGTAAACGACGTCGAATGGTACGCGCAGACACTGGATGATGCGTTACAGACTGAATCTGCTGTGATATGGTTCGTGATGTGACTGAGCGGTCCGTCACTGCCATGCGTACAATCTGCCTGTCATCACGTGACGTGGTGCACTGAGGTCGATGCGGTCGATCACGTCTGTCCGTCGTACCCTCCTGCACCCAACGATCACATATCCGCATCACAGTTGTTTGGTTTCGTCCTATACGACGACCGATTTCCCTGAAAGATAACCCACAATCTCGGTATGCCACTATCCTTCCTCTGTCAAACTCGGATATTTGATCAAAAGATGATCGTTGTTTCCTACGAGGCATAATTTATCGTTTTTTTGAAAAAAAAGCAAGAAAAACACAATTGCTGTACTTGAAACCGTCGAAATCTCCAAGCCTTAAATAGCGCTTTGAGGTGGCGCCACAGGCGCGCTTGATGTGCGTCTGCGCTGAAATTCTAATCATTTGCATATCTCACCTCAGCTAATGCATGTTGTAAATTTCATATTATTTGCATGCTTCCTTCAGGGTGTTGCATTTACGATGGCCAGCAGTGTATTTTATGTTAATTCTTCAAAAAATAACCCTAAAACTATGTCACAAAAAATAAACTTTAAAAAAGTTAAATAAGTTACGCCTGCTAAATTATGTGTATTTCTGTCATCTTCAGAGAAAAAAATCTTCAGAAAGTAAACGTCGCGTCATTGAATAAACTCGCCCTTGACACTTCTCCCAAAATACTACTGAAGTTACTGATAATAGGAAAGAAACTGGAAATCTGGAACAAAGAAAAGATTACTGATCCTTTTTTTTTCTATTTTTCTTCTTCTCTCGTATTCTTTTTAATGCTTGCATCGATTTATATTTAACATCTCAAGCTTGTTTTATTCTTCATGATCATCATAAAATGTTTAAAAGTTTATATGCGCATTATATTAATTAATGTTCTAATAGATCGCATAATTTCAAACTAATGATTTAACATGTACAAGCTATCTCAAAAATATACGTATTCGCATTTTAAAAGTCTGAGTAAACTTTGCAAATTTATTAAAAAAGAACAAATAGTTATTTAAAAAATTGCTATTTTCACGTATAAGATCAGAAGATTATAATCTTTAAAACTTTCCAACAAGATTGAAAAGTGTTTATGATTTCGGTTTGTCAGTCTGTCCGTCTGATTGTGCTCTAACTGCCGAAAATATGCATCGATCGCTACGAAATTGATATATGTTATTCCTACGTACTGTACCATGCACTCTACTGAAAATGGTGTATATAGCATTTACAGTTCTTTTACAGAAACCAACCAAAACATTCCATCCTATTACGCACCATGGGCAGGCATTCTTTACTTCATAGCTTACTTTAGAGTTATGCGGCTATTTCAAACTAAACAGAATTGATATATGCGATTAAGGATTACAAGGTTAAGCTCTCCATCGAAAATAGTGACTCTGTCATTTGCATTATCATATCATTATAGTTCTTCTACAGGAGTACTCAGATGAGCTCCAATACATAACGGTCAATGAAAGTTTTAGAGTCATTAATTCATATTAAGCACAATACCATCCTATTATACAGTTAACTAACCAGCCGACGACGGTTGTGCGCCAAACGTTTGGCACCGTTTGACGAAAAATCGCCTAATATGGCACGAACCCAGCCTAGCGATGTTTTCATTGTTTGGTGGGAAATAAAAAATTATGTGCTAATATTAAGGAAATGTGCTAACATTAAGGAAATTACTAGAACTACTACTAGAAATTTACAATTACAAGACGTATATTTTTTGTCGTCCTTGTATGTATCTTATCAAAATTATTATTTCATTTTTAATTATTCCGTATTGTTTATTATTGTATGTTATTTTGTATATGTTTTCTAATATTATATCTCAGGATAATTTATATTTCCTCCCCGTTTTTCTTTTAAAAGAGGGCGAAATACATGCTCCGTCATTTGATAAAATATCAAAAATTTATGACGGATAGAATTCAAGATGCAACAGTTTTAAAATTATTTTACCAAAATTACCTACAAAAGTGATTTTCTTTTAAAAATTGTGAAAAATCTGCAAATTAAGTTACACAGTCATAACAAACTCTTTTTAAAAGAAACTTTGCTCCTCTATCCAATGAAGCAAATATCATTTTATTGTGAGTGTAATTACCTGCGTTAATGCACTATGCATTATGTGAGAAAAAATGCCTAAAGTGGCATAAAACATAAAAAAGCACTTTCTCATTCGAATTTCTAAAAAATCACTTCGAGGTGTGTTAGGACCTGTCCTAGTGAAGCCGTATACAAAATTTGGTAGTTCTGCTACCTTTGAGATCGGAAATTCGTGCTATATAAAGTATATCAGAGCCAATTATCCGTAACTTTGTAATCAATTTTTTTTCCCTTAAAAATATTTAATATCCTTTTAACCCTATTCATGCAGACCGCAACTTTTACCGTCATTTGTTCCTTTTAAGTGAATTTAGTAAGTTTGAAAAGCCTTTTGAATCATTTAGTATATGCAATAGTGATACTTTAAAGTATGAACAGTGGCTTTTTTTTTCTTTTTGATGCTTAAGACATTTTGTAAATAAAAACTGAATAGTCTTTTACATACTGTATTTCTCTTTATAAATATCACTGGCTGATCTCATAGTAACCACGCGAAACACTATTATCAGAAAACTTTCAACATCACAGCTGACCTTAATTTTTTTTAACTACCACAATGTTTCCGTTAAGCTTAAAAAATCTGAGGGGGAAACCACATGACTTCCTTGCACGTCTATTAAATCAAACATATTTTCGGTGCACTTCATCTGAACTTATTTTGTTTGAAAGAGATAAAATATTGCAATAATACTAAGGTTTAGCGATTTCTAGTCAAATATTTGAGATATCGCCGAGCTGCGCTCATTTTGAAATATTTGTTTTTGGCACTTAATTGGGCGATATTTCGCACACAAGCTTGAGATAGTGAGATTTTGGATTATAGCCGAAATAGTGATTCATCACAGACTTTTAATGAATTGAAGGTATCCACAGATCGTAATGTTTGTTTGTGTGATTATGGCAAGGCTACGCTAGGGTGATCTGCCAAGGATGTGGGGGGGGGCTTGGTAGGAGGACTTTCTAAGGGGTTCTAACGCATATTTTCGTAATGTATTCAGAGTCTTTTTGTTGACCCTGTAAATAAATCACTCAGTCGATTGCAATCAATAAAGAGATGCACAGTTAGATGTTACAATAGTTCAAAATACACAAAATTTCAACATTATACGGTTTACAGTTTTAGAGTTATGCGAAATATGAAATTATTCTTGGCGCCAAATTTGGCAATATTTCGGCAAAACTCGCCAATTTTGGCATTAATGACTGTGCTGACGTTGACACTTTCATGTTGAAATCCAAACTCTTACTGCAGGTTCAAAATACGTTGTCACGAAGCCTCCCAGCTACGAATCCATCCTCCCAAATTCTGTCTCTTCAGCCGACCATGCACAAGTGAACAAGACACGGAACATTGGTAGATGGCCGAAATGTGAAGGTCTGGGGTTCTGGCCTACCGCGCGGCTGTAGATCTAATGGTTGGGAGTTTTGCTCGTTTTTCTCCGGATGTAACGAGAATGCATGTCAGAACCCCTTAAAAGGTCCCCCCCCCTCTGCCCAAGGCATCTCCCTCTTGTAGGCAGATCGTGTAAGTTTTGTCTTGCACAAAATCAAATTCAAAAAGCAAAACAAATTCTGTCTCCAGTTGAAATTTCTGCCTTCATTATGTTTGTCGTTACAAACGTTTACACAAACATTAGCGTAGCGGGATCTCTTTTTTGTTGTTTTTGTTGTTGTTTGTTTGTTTTTAGCACTTGAGAGCTATTAATTTCAGAAAGGCTTTTTGTCTATTCTAATAACGGCGTATCACTTTTCAAGGGTTGCCAGATAGCAGGAGGGGTAGTGAAATGTCAAAAGTTACCAAGGTTGCCATTTTCGGCGATTTATCGTCAAGTTTGGCACCAAAATATAAGTCCCCAAAACTGACCCAGCGTGACGGTTTCTTCTAGATTTGGCGAGAAATTGCCAAACCTTACTGTTTAATGGCTAGTGTTACTGTTAATGGGAATATTAATTAGTATCTGCAAAGGTGTCAATGTGTTACGTGTGTAAATAAATGTGAAGTATATCTATAGAGTATATATACCTGACGAAGATTGTTAAATAGTTTTAGAGGGAAATTTCGATACACAGATTTCGATTCCTAAGTAGTCAGGGGTCGCGCTGGCCTTTTTTAAAGTTTCACCAATCCATTCGCCAAATTACATTTTGCCGGGCATCATTAAGAAATGCAATTGCCAATATTTTCGCCAAATCGTATTTTCTTTCGCCAAACTAATTTGATTATCGCAATTTGCGACGTTGGCAATCGACAGCGCGACCCCTGGTAGTGTTTTATGGAACAAGCAAACAAATAGGGATGACTCATGGATTATGACACACTTTCCAAAATAAGCAAGAAAGACGAATGGGACGACGCATAGATTATGATTCACATACCAGCGTAATGAAGCAAGAAAGGCAAATAGGGTGCGGACGCTTGGATTATGATTCGCTTTTAATATGTAGCACTTTAGTGCTTATTTAAAATATAAAAGTGTAAAGGATTTTTTTTTTGAGAGGGGGGGGGGGATATTATATTTAAAATTAAAAACAGCGAAGTTTTTTCAGGTTTTTTAAAAAAGATTTTGAATAAATAATTTTCTAAACACAACTTGTCGGGGAAGAGGGAGGGGGGACGTCACCCCCCCCGTGCCCTACCGACGCCTATGTATGCAAAAATATCAATTATGAAATTTAATGCGCTATCTAATCCAAATATACAAACCAAATTGAGGTGTTGTCACTTTCTTAAACGAATAAAAATTTCTCAGTTTTGAATCAGTCAGATAAATAAAAAAGGTATATTCTGCGCACATTTGCCGTTTAAAAAATTAATAGATTCCAACTCCACCTTTTTCAGCACTAGGGTGCTATTTCGCGCAGTCCCAAAATTTTGTCTACGTATTTTTGTCTACTCATTTTTGTCTACGCGATCTTGTAGACAGGTTTTGTAGATATGAACTGTTACGGTGAAGATATTTTCAAATGTGTTTGCTAGATAACGTGGAGCAGGGGGGGGGAGGCGTTAATAAAATGTTTAAATTCGCACTAGGTTTGCAATTTTTGATAATTGATTGTTAAGTTTAGAGCCAAAACGCGACAATTTAGTATAAATATATTGCGAGCATAGTTAGAAAATGCCTGGCGCAGATTGTAAAACAGTTTTGGTAGGCGATTTTAATATAAGTTTCATTTCCGAAGAAGTGTTTTATGGACAGAGTAGACAAATACGGTACACTCATAGATTATGATACACTTTCCAAATGGCATTTGTAAAAATGAACTATAGTTTGACTATGCCTGGCGAAAATTGTTAAACAGTTTTGGTAGGCGATTTTAATATAGAGTTCAATTCCGAAGAAGTGTTTTATAGAACAAGGAAGGAAAAACACGGTACGCTCATAGATTATGATATACTTTCCAAACAGTACTTAAAATGGTAGAGAATAATTCGGTTATGTTTGGCGAAGGTTATAAAACAGTTTTAGTATGCGACTTTAGTATAGATTTCGATTCCAAAGATGTGTTTATGGAACAAGAAAGACAAACACGGCACACTTATGGTTATGATGCCTATTACAAACAGTATTTAAAATTGTGAAGTGTGGATGGAATATACCTGGCGGAGATTGTAAAACAGTTTCGGTAGGTGATTAAGATAGATTTCGATTCCAAAGATGTGTTTTATGGTACAAGAAAGAGTTGATTTCTATTTTAACACACCCTCCCCCCTCTCACCAACCTAAAAAATCGCCGCACTTTGGCAAGTTTTGCAGTCATGGGTCCCTAGGAGTCATGCACAAGCTTCAACGCTCCCAAAAGGACTAGATGAAAACTAAAGTGAACAAATTAGCGATAAACGCACCAGTTAAGGAATCTGAAGACACTTAATTATTAAAGCTACATTAATTGCCAACCCGAAATAAACAAATAAGTAATGGAATGCTGTACTTACATGTTATTCCAAATCATCATTTCAATTCTAAATTACGGTTGCCACATAAATACAAAAAATCGTCATGGTAACTGCATATGTGGCCACCTTGGCGAGAGTCGGGGCGCTAAAGTGGGAATCAACCCAAGAAATATAAACACGGTATACTCATGGATTATTATGCACATTCGAAACAATATTTTAAACGGTGAAGTATAGTTGGAATATACTTGGCGAACCAAGAATATACTTGGCGAAAATTGTAACATAGCTTTAGTTGGCGATTTTAAGATATATTTCGATTCCAAAGATGGGTTTTATGGAACAAGGGAGAAAAATACGGCACACTCATTAGCAATGATTTACTTTCCAACTTAATGGAATAAGGAAGAAAAATAGGGTCGACGCATAAATTATGCTACGCTTTTAATATATAGCACTTTAGTGCGTATTTAAAATCTGAAAGTATTTCAGATTTTCTTACTTTTTTTTTCTTTCTTTTGTGTGTGTGTGTGCGTGTACGCCTTCGGCATCGAGCTAAGATGCCCCAGCATTCAGACTAAACGTGGTTCGTGAAGGATAATTTTCGGAACCTCTAAGGTAAGTTATCGCGTGAACTCTTGACCTAGTGACATGAACATTGAACAGTGACATGACACTTTTTATATTTTGTCCGATATTTATATCGTCGTACAGGGAAAAGGTCGTTGTAATTTTATCTTTAGAACATTTTTTATAAAGCAATTACAAAGTGTTTTCTGACAAAGTAACTATAATAATTATAAAGCAAAAATAAAAGACTGATAAATAGCTCGAGGGCAGACAAAGCATACCGATAAGCAGTGATAATCTTTTACGCATTTTTCTTCATTGTATTTCCACATTTTCCGCTCACAATGTATTTTAAAATACCTTTCATAAGCGATTATGAAATGCATTTCTTTTCTTCTTCCTTTCACTGAAAATGATATCACAGGAGGAACGGTGTTAATTTCGAATCTCGTGAAATAATGCATTTGTTTTCTACCTCTCTTAATAATCATAGAAAAACGATCAAATTTATTTTAAAATGCGATTTTGTGTTCATATGAAATTTTCAGCAAATAGAAAAAAAGTATTTGTAAAATATACAAAAGAAAGAAAAAGGTTGTTCTATAGCTAAAGACCAGGATGAGCTTCCTCATTTTCAAATATGTGGCTTGACAAAGACTAGAATGTTAAAGGTTTTGAAGATTTTTCTTGAAATATTCCAGTAAAAAATGATAAGCCGAGGCAAAAGCGGCTTGTTTCCTGTATATCAAATTCCTGAAGTCTCCCTTCCCTGTGAAGAAGACATTGAGAAGCCTACGTGCCAGAAAGCACAGATAGCTTCTTCGAGCAAAGCAAGATCTCTCAGAAATGCAATCATCATTGGTTTTGTGTATTTGTTTTACTTTACAGGCTTTTGGGCTCTCTCCAATCTTCAGAGTACCATGAACGCCGAAGAAGGCATGGGGGTAGATTCGCAGGCTGTTATATATTTATGTTCCATGATATCTTGCTTTTTCCCGGATCTTCTAATAGGCAAATTTGGAACCAAAACCACCTGCATTGTCGCTCTCTTCCTCAGCTTACCTTACATGGCGGCAAACATCAGCCTCCGAAGAGAAACCATCATGGTTTCTTCTGTACTCCTTGGGCTGGCCTCGGGGCCGCTAAACACAGCCTTCACTTGTTACATAGACGAAATGTCAAGCAGATTTGCTGCTGCTTCTCAAGAAACCCAAGAGAATTCGGGGGCAATTTTCTTTGGCCTCTACATGTTCTTCAGCGAATTTTCGTTGGTAACAGGGAGTATCATATCGTACTACATCCTGAGGAAAGGATACCATCCTCCTCCAGGGAACGTGAGTATTGTGGCAGAATGCGGAGTGTTTTTCAACCCCGACGAGGACAGCGGGACTAATAATGCGAATTTAGATCCTCCTCCGAACGAAATTAGGTATATCGTTACCGGAATATTCTTACTTTTGAGTATCCTTGCAGTAGCTATCGCTTTTTTGCTCGATCCCCTCAGAAACGACATCAAGGTAGTCAAAGGATGCCGATCAGTGTCAAGCAAAATTACCAGCGCGTTGAGACAGTTGAAAAATCCGCAACAGTTACTGCTGTTGCCCTTGACTATCTACATTGGATTAGAAGATTCATTCTATTCCGCAGATTATACTCAGGTAAGTTAACTTTTAAAAAAATTTTCAGGCTTAATAGCGATTTCAGTATCTTGTCACAAAGTTGTTAAACTAAACTTGATGGTACTTTAAATGAACTCTTAAAGTAAATATTAATTCTAAGAGCAACACGTTGTGAACACAATTTTGGGTGTGATAGGCGTGGCCATGGCGCTCACGAGCCACATGCGACACTCGTAGGCGAGTAGTGTGACTCTTACGTAAATAAAATGTCTGCGAAATAGGGTAAACTAAAACATCTCAATTTGCAAAAGTAGTTAATTTCTTTAGATTCTTGTAAGTATAGCAAATCATAGCAATCTAATTGAAAAACATTTTTTTTTAAATGATACTGTTTCTATGAAACAAATTTTCAATACAAATCTTTAAAAGTTAACTTGCTTGTGGATATTTTACGAATGTTGCCCATCTTAGACGTTAGTTGACATAAGTTTGGTTAATGGCTCGTTAGAGTCTCCAGAAGCTTCATAGAATCTCACAAACTGCGAATTTATTTTCATATACGAAGTAAATTTCGTAGCAGAGTTTATCAATCTCGCGCAGTTCTTAATTTATGAAGTAAACGCCTTTGATTGCCGTAAAAGAAATCCTGATTAGCTCAATTAGTTCTTTTAGTAAAGCAACATTTTAGAGTCCTAAAACGTTTGGAGCATTTAATGTGTTAATGGATTTAAAGCTTAATATGTGTGTGCATTAACACAAAATTTAAAACTCTCTTTAATAAAGAAAACTCAACAATGCGTAAAAGCATACCTTTTGTTATTGCTGTAGTTGTTGCTTTAGCTCGATAGTAATATAAATATTAAGTACACTGTTAGTAAAAGTAGGTGACACTCTACCATAAAATGCTGCTGAATTAGCTGCAACTTTTGTATGGAGAAACGTTAAACCAAGATTTGATGCTTTAACTGATCAAATGAGCCAATTCATGGTGAAACGTTTCTCCATAGAAAGGATGCAGATAATTTTGCTCTATTGTATGTTAGAACATTGAACTACTTCTATTAAGGGTGTAGATATCGATTAAAATTTGGATAAAAATTTGAGGAATTTATCAACTACCAAAATATTACGCCTGTACTACTGTGCTGATTAAATTTTTAACAATTTAGACATTCTTGCCTATAGAATATATTCCGTATTAGCATAATTGAAAATTTCGCATGCAATACTAGTATATTAAATATTGGTAAAATGTTTTGGTTACGGAAAATTGTATATACAGTACTTTCCTCCCATTTATATGACTAACTAGCTGAAATACCCGTTCTTCGCACGGGAATGAATGGACTTTTTGATATTACGATTTGTGGTAATTACTATTTATTGTAATAAAGAGATATAGCAAAATGGATATCGCTTTATATTGTGTTCAATAACCATGCATACCGAATTTCAAGGCAATCGTTTGTACGGTGCAGAAGGTCATGCGGCGTAGCGCAATCTAGTGGCGAGTTTTAGCAAAACGGATACGGCGGAAATATTCTTCGCATTCAGATATCGATGAATACGAAATTTCAGGACGATCGGCTGGACAGCCCTGTGAAGTTCATGTGTTGACGCGACATCTAGTGGCAAATTATATAGGAAAATGGATAGCGCCAAACTCTTCCCCGTGTTCAAATATCTATGTATACCTATTTTCATAGCGATCAATTGCAAAGTCAAGAAGTGATGCACTGCAGCGCGATCTAGTGGTTAATTAAAGTAATGATTTGCTACAGTGTCGTCAAGTGGCGAGTTATAGCAAAATGGATAACGCCAAAATATTCTCATTGTTCAAATAGCTATCTATGTATACCGATTTTCATAGCGACCGTTTGAATGGTCAAGAATTTGGCCTGCTGCAGCGTCATCTAGTGGCGAGTTAAAACAATAATGCATTGCAGCGGCATCTAGTGGTGAGTAACATCAAAAGGAACACAGTTAGAATATATTCTTCGTGCTGAAATGTGTAAGTATAAGAAGTTTTATGCCGGTTGGTCGAACGGTATAGAAGTTGATGCGTTGCAGCGCCATTTAGCGGCAAGTTACAGCAAAATGGATAGTGAAAAATATTCTCCGTGTTCTAATATCCGCGTGTACCAAATTTCATCGAAATCGGTTGGACGATATTCACATAGTAAACGGCTAAACGGAATAGAATTCGACGTTCTGCTGCGCCACCTAGTGGCAAGTTAGAGGAAAACGGATAGCATAAAAAGCTTCTCAATGATAAAAGACTTAGGTGAACCAAATTTCATGGTGCAACGGTGCTAGAGTTTTTCAACCTCATACACACATACCAACATTCATTTTTATCTATAACCAGTGTCATTATATATCCCAGTCTCAAATAAAATCCAGTTTCAAATCTAAGCCTCGCCAAAGTGCCAACATACGCCATTGTGCAAGCGTTTTTTCAGGAAATCATTCGAAGCATTGACTTAGCAGGAATCAATATGGGAAATGGTTCGACCGCGAAAAAGTAAAGCAAGCCTTTATTTCAAAAGTGGAATCCCTTAATACAGCCGAAATTTTTAAAATTATCAACTATAACGTGTTTTATTCATCGTTACTCCGATGTAGTAAATGAGAAAGAAGATTTCAATTTTCTGAAATTTGGCGGAATTCCCCCAACTTAAATCAATGTACTCATTTGGCGAGAATTCTGGAGATAGATCGCTTGAAATCCCTTAACAACTGCATTATTTCTTCACGAATCATTAAAATTTAACGCTGTATTCTAATAAAACCTTTGCACTTGCTTTCAAAAATCTATTTCCTTAAGCTCTCAATAAATTGCGTTAAGCCGAAATCTGTGCAAACCGCTAGAACTCACTTTCTCAAAATCGGCATTTGAGCCATTTTATTTTTTCGCCAAACTAAAAAAAATTACCTATTAGCCTCGGAAATCTTCAATTCTTATTGCTTTGCGTATAAAACATTTCATTCCTGCTCCGATTTCCCATGCACACGATATTATAATTTAATTAAAAAAATAACCTTACGAATATAAACTAACAAAAAAAAATCATTATTATTCTTTTATTTTTACTTTGAGAATTTAAAACATCTTATTCGGCAAAATCGCCAGACATGGCAACCACGATCCTTATTTCACACTTTTTTCACTACAGGGGTTACAATTACGGAAAGCTTTTTGCGTGGAGAACATAAAAAATCTCTTAAATTCCGGGAACGGGTGGACTTTCAAAGTTTTAAAGTGGACTATGATTTATTCTATATTATTTTACATATCTGTGCAAAATTTCAGGCTGATATGTCCATTTTTGTGGATTTGTATACAACTCAAATCCACAAACAAACAAACAAACAAACAAACAAACAAATAAACAAACAAACAGAATTTCATTTTTATTTATAAGATATCCTTTAATTAACGCATTAGAGGACAAAATATGCAACAACAACAAAAATCTTTAAAATATGCCTGGATTTCAATGAGGTCTGTAAGAGGTTAAACACGGGTTTAGAATGTTCGCTCCCTCCTTGCTGTAACCGAAGGTTTCCTCTGCTCTGCCTCTTGACTTTGCCTGGGACCGGAAAACATTTATAATTTAAAAATAGCCGGAAATATAAAAATAAAATCGGGGCTGGTTGGTTGTAGGTGTATTTCGTACTATGACTGGAATATAGTCTGTGTTTCGCCGCTGATAATTCTCACTGGTCTTGGAGTTCCTTTTGCAGTATCTAGCGAAAAAATTAAAGACATATTCAAGGAAGAAATCCTGAGATCAAAAGGGAATCTCAGCCCTTCCATACGTATTAGGTTGTAACGAAAGTTTCCCGCCACCGAAAACATCGGAAGCACACAGTTCGCGTTAGCGTATTTGCTCATTTTTTGTCAAATGATTTTTGGCATTTGAAAGAAAGAGACTTGCTTTATCACATTGTGTTGTGAAATCTGTAAAAAATATAGTTATCATTAAGAACAAGGTGTCTCAAATGGAACTATCACTCTAGAGGATTAGAACCATCATTTACTTCCAGTTCTGTTTCAAAAAGTCAGCTACAGAATATCAACGAATTATGAGTATAGCTTTAAGTACTATTGTTGTATCATGTGACACGGTACAGGTTTGGTACCGAAAGTTCAAAAACAGGTATCTAAGGAGTTAGAAGTTAGTTTTTCAGGCAGATATGGCGGAAAACTTTCGTTACAACCTGATACATTACAGAACAATCCAAACGTAGATTCAAGGATGAGTTTCCCTCCTCTTCCCTCTCAAAACACACAAGGACGCACACTTGAGTATACTATTAGGTCCAAGCTAAAACTGAACAAACAAAATCCTTTTAACCTTTGTGGCCTTTTTTAAACAAAATATTTTGTTTTGGGGGCCTTTTTTAAACAAAAAGGCAACACCAGTAGCAGATCGCATTATGCGCTCAACTGGAAGACGAAAGGTGCTTGGTTCAAACCTAGGTCGCCCCCTTCGAAGCCCTAGCCATTCGAAGTTTTCCGTGGTTTTCACCGAAACTTTGCGTAAATACAGGTTAAGACCCCTTAAGATGACCCCATACAGAGGGGATTCCCCCCCCCCTCTGCCTAGATAGCTCAAGTAGATATAATCGCTCGTAATTCCTCAAATAAACTAAACAAAAATTGGGATGCTTAAAAAAAAAAAAAATCTTGATAAGCTGTCTAAGGTCTAATAATGGTTTAACTGACCTTTCAAAGACCTTAGACCGTTTTATGGATAAATTGGGTAAAGTAGTATTACTAGACTGTCTTTCAGTGAATGAAATACAATTTGGCAAAATTTCAGATTTTCTGTTTATTTATTGTTTAATTTTATAATTATTTTTGCCTCCAGTGGTGATATGGGCGCTAAACTCCGTTCCCATTAGAACACGGCAAGTGAAGCAGCATCCGGCTTGGCCAGCGCTTGGAAGGGTTAACTTCCTCTCGGCTCGACTCCTGTGGACCGTGTACGCCAATGGGAGCTGGTGCACGTAAAATCTGCGTGGCTCCAAAGTCCTCCAAGTTGTTAAACATTACCTCTGGGGAGTGCCGATTTCAGGGTGGTTGGTCCCTCCTCCAGAACTGGTTCAAAATTAGGGGACCACGGGCTAAATTCCTCTCACAGGGACCCTAAAATGGAAGGCGCACCCCCTCTGCCCATCGCCTCACTTCGGGGGGGCGGGATATGGCACCGCCGTTTGCGATTGTCAGGGTGCATTAGAAACAACAGCACAGCAACATTATTTTTGCCTGGCATTGCTGTTGTCGTTATTATTATTATTTTTTTATTTATTTATTTTTTCACAGGCTTATGTTGCTTGTTCTTGGGGCGTACACCGGGTTGGTTTCGTCTCAATCTGCTTTGGTGTGTTTGGCTGCCTTATGGCTGTCCTGGTTGGACCAATGGTCAAGTGCCTATCACAGATGTGCGTGATTATACTGTCCAGTGCCGTCAGCATGTCAGCCTGCGCACTTCTGTTGCTATGGCAACCTTCACCTGACACTTCAATCATCCACGTGGTCTTCTCTGGAGTATGGGGTATGATGGATGCCGTTTGGTGGTCGCAGATTCCTGGTATGTACATATACACCTTTTTACTGCGGAGATTTTTTTTTTAATCAAATCAACCAATAACCCTTTTAGCAGCTCAAATGCAAAATTATGTTTTATAATTTCCAGTTGAGCCGAAGAAAAGCAAAGCGACGCAAATTAAACAATTACGTTTTCTATGATATAACAGATTTTGCATTAATATGTAAAACAAGAAAGATAAATCATGCATCGCTAATAAAACACTTTCCAACACCGATCTTTTTGCGCTAAATTTATCGATGTATTGACCTAGCGAGATTTTGAATATAACCTCATAAAAGCCATTTATCACCATAAATGTAATTTTACGAGAAACCTGTAAAAGAATTTTAAATGGTATTTCCATTCTTTAAACGAAGACGAAGCTGTTATGAACGTCTCTACTTAATGCATTGTATCTAAAATAGATTGATGTCTCTAAATCGCCATAGACTGTAATTATTGGATTGCTTTTGAGTCTCCTGTGGAACTATAAATGCCACAGACGCTACTTTCGATGGTAAGCATTACTTTTCAATCCTTAATAACATATATCAATTGTGTTTTGTTTAAAATTGACTATTTTGTTTGAATTTCTGTGAAATGCATTTTAAACTATGACTGGCGCATAGATAGTAAAATATTGGAATTATTTTGGTGCTCCTGCAAAATAACTATAAATGCTACATACAGGGCCGCCAATAGAGGGGGCAAGTAGGGCACGCGCCCCGGGTGCCATGTTGAAGGGGAGAGTCAAAATCCTTCATAGTTACAAAGAAAGGGGTATCAAAATTAAGTTTTATCAGAGGTAACATAAACTCCAGTTGAGATATTGGCTACATAAACCGTTTTCAATAGAGTACAGGGTACAGGACATAGGACTTACATATGTCAATCTCATAGCATTTGATGCATATTTACGGCAATTAGTTTTATGTTGTGTTGAGTGAGATTTTAGAAATGACTTTACTTCAGTCTTTTTTTTTTCATACCAAAGCATTAAGTAATACGCACATGACTTTACACAATTTTTTGAAAGTAAAACTGGCGGCTTCTTTTCTTTTAATTATGCTTGCTTTCATTAATTAATTTATTTATTTTAATCGCATTAAAATTAGCTATAAACTCAGTTGGAATCACAAAAATTTTCTAAAAAGATGTTTTTTTCCCTTTCTTTTTTAATTTTGAAAAGTATTAGGGTAGAAGTCAAATTTCTTATATCAGTTTGACTATAAAACATAGTTTTTTAATATTGTATGATTCGTGTCGTAAATAATGCAACTTTTTCATATTTCTTTCAAACTGCGTGTTTTTCGAAAAAGTTATTCAAAAAACTGAACTAGGAAATTTGGCTTACACTCGTGACTTTCACGCAATATCAAGTGATTAGCAGCGGACGCGTTAAAGGCTTCTTTTGGTGCGTAATCACTCTCTGTCTTCGCAATCACCTCACGTGTCACCCATAGCACGTACCTTACCTGCTCAACAATAGATACTCCACCGCAGGAAATCGACAAAGGGAAATCTTGACCTTCACGGATTTTCAACGATGGAAGCAAAAAGGTCAAACATAGGTTCAAGATTGGGATTAAGAATTACCCAAAAATAAATTTCCGCATCATCTTGAAAAAAGTCTTAACCCTTTGAGGGGCAACCCTTTCACAATGCTGAAAAAAAGGGCAGCCGTTGCCATCGCTCGCCTTAACTACCAGCAAGATGGCGGACGATCGAAACGTTCATTGCGAGCCACAGATCTAGAGACCCTTTTTTGACGACAGCTGGCTGTGCGGCACAGCCAAATGAACGTTTCGATCGTCCGCCATCTTGCTGGTATTTAAGGCGAACGATGGCAACGGCTGCCCCTTTTTTCAGCATTGGGCAATCTATCCAGCTGTCCTCGCATTCTTCCATTTTTCAGCAGATGTCAGTGCTGTTAAAAATAATCGTGACAATGTTTTTACGGGAAATGACGTGCTAAAAAGTAAAGGATTCTCGTGGATATATGTCACCCGCAACTATTTTTATAGAAATCAAATTTATTCTTCGTGACTGGCAACAGACAAAACGTCAGAGTTTGGTGTTCCCAGAGTGGGAACACTGCGCGTTAAAGGGTTAAATAGCTGAGTTCAGGCAGTTTTAACGCTGTAAAAAATTATAAATTTTAATAAAGTAACTATAATTAAGAGAAATAAGCTTTCAGTGTTACTAACAAGTTGGAAAATCGTGTATGATATGTGTGAGCTTTAATTAATTTTAAAAAAACGTAAATTTGTTGCAAAGTAAATTTGAAGTAAATTAATGGAATTTCACGAATTCACCGCTCAGGCTGTTAGTTCTTTATTCAGTGCAAATTTTCACGAGAACCTTTGTCAGCCCTAACCTCTGTGGATATTTTGCTGGAATATCGAGGCGCTGTAGCAAGAGGGCGAATTGAAAAACGGTCTTCATTGTTAAAAAGCATTCTGGCGATCTGCCACTTGCAGGCAGGTTACAACGAACTTTCTAGAAAATGTAAACATGCTAGGAGTCACTTCGGCTAGTAGAGCACATTTCTTACGAGCTACTTAAGATACCGATGTCAAGGATAAAGTTCTCTTACAAGCTCGGTATTTTTACATGGAAATGAAACCTGTCAAGAGAGCAAATTTTGAATTGTTTTATTATTGTAATATGCCTAAAAGTAAAAGAAAGTCATTTCATTATTGGCTCATATTCTTTGGAGGGAAAAATAACTTGCAATATGGCACCAAAATTGAAGTGTTATCTTTCTCGAAATGTTTCTGTAATATTCCGGGTAAACTGGCAATATTAAAAAAATGTTGGCGCTCAATACTGGCGCTATCGAGTCTTACCAGACAAATAGATTTAAAGCATAACAAAACAAAGAACACTCAAAACAACCTGGGTATTTAAAACATGAAATAATTAAAACTTTGTAAAATAAGACACATAAAAGGTACTTATTGTATTAAAACGATAAGTACATCTTATGTTATAATTATTTCATGTGTAATACAGGTAGGTAACTATTAATTGTGTAGTCAGTGGCGGCTTGTGTATTTGAGCACATGAGTACGTTAGCGGCCGAACAAAGAACTAAAAAATAAGCACACTAATAAATTAATATTTAAAAAAAATGTATTAAATGCATTTCTAGACTTTCGGGAATTAAAAACATGAGTTCCCCTCCTCCCCACCTACACTATCATCAAATGTGCTTAGCTTATCATAGCTAACTCACTGTATTGTAGGTTTCTACAGCATGGTCTTTCCTCGATCGCACGAGCGATCAGAGAAATTCCCTTCCGAACCACTCTCTAAGAACAGAAGCAGATAGAGTCACGGAAGCGGTTAGGCACTGCTGATATCACTCCGTTCGCACATTTTCAGTGTGCGCACGCACCAGTTTTTTTTTTTTTTTTTTTTTTTTTTTGCGGTTATCTCATCCGAATTCTCACTTGGTTTGTTGCGTTCTGTTTGTTAATCCATTTTTCCCCATTTTCTTATTATTTTCTTTATTTTTATCATTTTTCAGTACAATATATTTTACGAATTAGTACAAATAATTAAAATGCCAGTAAAATAAGTGTTTCGGAACTAAAGCAATTACATTTTTCAACATTGGAAAGAAAATTTGAAATAGAATTTCTCAAGCCAACACATTTGCTAAAACTTAGCCAGATGCCAAAATGTAAGACTAGAGATATTTTTTTTTTTTTCCAAGTTGCATGCATTGTTTTCTTTTAACTGCTGAAAACACAAATATATTTCAACGTATAAGTTGCATCGTATATGCACATTTAATTTTAGAAATTTGATTTGTGAACCTCATTTTAATACCCACGAACCTCCACTGAGTGTAGTTATGTATTAGGTTAAAGTAGAAATCCAAATGTTTGGGATCGATTTTTCATGTTTTTAGTCCATTTAAGGTATCCGTACACCTCAGAAACGTAATTTTCGGTCAAAATATAGATTTTTCAATTTTGATGAAATAATAAAATTTCATCTTTTATCTTTCTAAAACCACTTGAATGTTTATTGTTTCTCAAGTAGAAGCAGAGATATAGCAGTTTGAAAATGAGTAGCTCTAAGTTAAATAAATGTATAGGAAATTTGTTTTTAGCGTTTTCTCAAAATGAAGTTTTTTGCCGATTTATTTATCACGAAACATCATAACTTAAAAACCAATGCATTGAATGGGATGGATTTTTGTTCGCATGTTGTTTATATATTATTAAAGGGAATAGACTATGCTCATTAACATAAACTAATAATATTTCAATTTATGGCTGTTTGTATTTAAAGTTCTTGGCTGTTTTCGCATTTCTTATCGTATTCATACAGATTTACTGTTCCAGCTTCTCGCGTAGCAGGACAAACTTCTTGACAATAGTCTATTCCCTAGATTATGGATCGTTATAGGATCGTTAAAATGGTTTTCAACAACGTCATATAATTCATGCTTAATCTTATCTGACAGCAACTCAAGTATTCAAATTCTACAAAATAATATAACTACAAATAAATTAGCTCATCAAATTTTAGTTCTTCTTACAAAAATACCTAAAACAGTAAGATTTAAATGGATAAAAGCACACTCTATGATTATGGGAAACGAGCTAGCAGACGGATTAGCAAAACAAGCAGCTATTTACAATAGTAATTTTATCACTAAAAACAAAAATGGTAGTCGCCTCCAAGAAATAGTAAGCGTTTCACTTCCAAGCCCACTATCTTATCTAAAATACATATTTAAAAAGGACAAATTAGAAAAATGGAAAATATCATGGGACACAGAAGTTACAGGCAGGTATACTTACCAATACTTCAAAAAACCATCACAGGATTTTCTTTTAGAACACAGGAACCTTTACCTTTTTTTTACCAATCATGGACCATTCCCAGAATATTTTTGAAAAATAAACAGAGCCTCCTCCGATCATTGTAAATGCAATATGCAAGGAAATTCATTACATTATTTCACTAATTGTAAATTATTAAAGCAATACAGAGTTTTAAAATCACCTTCACAAAGTAATGAGCAGTGGGCTGCATATGTATTAAAAAATAAAAACTTATGCAACAAAATAATAAAATGGATTGAAGAACTACAAAATAATCAACCCAAGTATATTCATCTGATTGATATAAGACCTCATACACATTAAATAAATACAAGAATTTCAGTTGATAAAAACCACGTAAAAACTCTAAATAGAACAATTTTTTTTAATTATGAATTTATTAGCATTATTCCCTGACATAGAATTTTTGTTGCTGCTCTTATTTCGTTAGATTAAAAAAAATACACTTCTCATATCGAAGCCTAAATTTATTTTTCAGTATATTATTATATGTATATGTATGCTTCCAAAATTTAAAAAAAAAAAAACTTTTTTTCTAAAGCACATTTTTGAATATTAGTTGTATTTATTTATGTCTAAATTTTTCAAAATTACTTTTTAAGTTTATCATTCTCAAGCCTATTGTTTACTTTTAGATATTTATTTACTTTTTTTAACTTTCAAAATTGTAAAAAAAGGAAAAAAAAAGAACGTGTTAAATATATGTATCTATGGTGAAATGTTACTAAGAACAATATTGTGAGCAATTGTAAACCATTGTAAACTAACTGCCTTTATATTGTATAACACTGATGTATTTTACCAATTGTAATCCAAAAATTGTGCTGTAAAAAAATAAAATAAAAATGAGGGAAACTGCTGCTTGCTGGACCTGAGCCTAGAGCTAGGGTTCAAATGGACAGTAGGACACTTCAGGAACTAAAACAGGCTTTAAACCAAATAGGTAGGCCGTTCCTGAAGGTAGTATCCTATAGTATCCCTAGATTATATTATCATTAATCTTATGCATTTTAGAGATTTTGAATATGTAAGTAATTTTTTAAGTTATTATGTTTTGCGGAAATGCAAAAATTTTGATATTTTTTTGTCTTTTCCTGCCCCAATTTTTTTTTCCAGATATTTGATAACTTTGTTTTAAATGATTATCTCATTTTTTTCTTACATTTAATGATAAAATATAGTTTTAAGTGTAAAAATTTTTAAATTTCAAAAAAAATAGTCTCCGAAGGTGTACGGATACCTTAAGCATAGCAGTGGGAATTTAAATGTCGTAAAAATGTGTTTCATCATCATTATCTATATATATAACTAGCCGCTTCCGGCGACCAGTTGGTTCGCCATCTTAATAAATCTTGTTCAGAGAGAATCCTGTTCCTCACCGAATTCCTTGGCACTGAAATCTCTCAGATTCTGATTGGAATTTAAAATTAAGATGGTTACAAACAGGAGCGGCCCTAGGGCAAGTGACGCACCCTGCTAATGTAAAAAAGACGCCCCCTTTTATGCTCTACTTAAGTTTTGAGTTCGAAATGACGCCTCTTCGAAGCCGGCGCCCAGACGCGATGCTTACCGTGTCGGGCTGCCCCTGGTTGCAAAATTAAGATGGCTAAATGATAAAAACCTACAAAAAGATACAAACTATTTTCGCCCTATATTAATTCTGAAGAGCTTCTGGATATATTGGCCTTTATCAAAAAACGGAAAGAAAAATAAATAAGAAAATCTGAAACACTTTCAGATTTTAAATACGCACTAAAGTGCTATATAGTAAAAGCGTATTATAATCCATGGATCTTCCCTATTTTCTTTCCTTATTCCATTAAGTTGGGAAGTATATCATTATCCATAAGTGTGATTAAACAAAATTAAAATTGATATTTCTAACATTCTTTTTCTGAATGTAATATATTAGAAAAAGATGGGGGGAAAGCTGCGCAGAAAAATGCACAATTCCAACTGAATGAAAATTTCCAAAACTTATTCTCGGGTGTATTCATAACCCAAGTAGCAGACGATAAAATGCGCCAAGCGTTAGAATCATCTCAAAATCGCACATCAGCCATTTTATTTTTCGCCAAATTAAAACGTTGCGCATTTCAGTCTCGGAAAATTTCCAAATCCTGTTTTTCTTTTGAATATGAAACATTTCATTCCTGCTCTGATTTCACATGCACACGATATTTTAATTAAAAAATAACCTTACAAATAATCTAAACAAAAAAAATCATTATTCTTTTTTTTTTTTTACTTCAAGAGTCTGAATCATTTAATAAACTTTCCAAATATGGCAACATAGATACGCTTAATCTTCAATCTTTCCAGTGCGGGGTTACAATTGCGAAATGGCGAGAGAAAAAATGATCCTTTTGCGTCACGTTTTTTATCGATATCTCCTAAAATAATTCGAATTTCGAAAAAATCGCTTCGAGGTATGTCGGGACCCGTCCTGGAGAATTTCTGTACAAAATTTGGTAGGTCTTCGATCACCCGTTTCGGATCTACGCGAAGTGCAGACAAACTAACGGACACTTTACACTTTGTTTTATTATATAGATACGCTAACGTATGCGGTACCAAGGTGGTCCGATGTCTGATAGACTACTCTATCTGACGTAACTATATAGTTCTTAATGAGTTTTCCCATAAATGCGGCACCAAAATCGTCAGTATTGATACACTGGTGAATGGCAAAAGCTAAATTTATTTTTGTTTAATGTTAATTTAATTATCATACGTGACAGTTTGAATGAAAACATCTTTTGAATATTCTGTTCTAATCTAAATGCGAATTGATGAGGATTGCTGAGGTTTGAAATTAAAACATTCAATGTCGTATTTTTAAGTGTGCAGATGGAGAGTTTCAAATGACGTCATGCAATTAATATTTTGTAGTTCGTTACTGCATTTTAGTCTAAGGTATTACACCAACAGGGGTGAAATTTAGGTCCGATTTAGGCCCCTTCACAAAATTCAATCGATTATAACGGTCCCTTCACAAAATTATAATCGATTAAAAATAGCCCTTCACAAAATTGTAATCGATTAAAACGGACCCTTCACAAAATTATAATTATCGCTTCGCGACGGAGTTAACAATATAATTTATAGATGTCGCCATCTCTAGTCGATCTTCGCTTCGTTTGTGTTTACTTTTTCAAGGCGTGATATCGCGCTAGATATTTAGAGTTGAAATTACCTGCAACTTTGAAAAATGTTCATTTTTTAGTGATCTTTCGAATTGTACAAAAGTGTTTCCTTTTAATTAGAGATTAAAAATGTCGTTTTTATCAAAATTTCAACAGTGCTGCCAGATCCATCGAGAGCGATGAGTCGAACCCGGCAGCGTAACGAACTGGACTTTTATTATTTAGATTATATACCTTATATGAATTTTCAAAGTCTTAAGTTTAGAAAAGAAAAATTTTGTTCCTAGATAGTTTAGTAATTAACAATTACTGCTTAAAGCTTATTATTGCTCTTAAAGTGTCAATTACTGGTGCACTTACCCTATTGCATGTTTAAAAAATCATATTATTTACTATTATTTTTACTCCAAAACATATCAATTTTCTCCAAAAATGTTTTTTTAAACTTTACCGATAAGATTATCTTGTAGAAAAGGTGACTAAATGCTCATTGTTGAAAAATAAGAAACTGCATGTTTGCTGGGGTATGTGAGGGAGGGGGCGTCATTCCAAATTATCCTTTGTTGGGGGACGCAATGTTAAAAGGTTGAGAACCGCCGTGTCTAATTAATGCTTTTCCTTTCATATGAGCCATTAAAGCCCAATCGGTGTGTTCCATTTCTTGGTTTTATTGGGTTAGGGTCACAGAAATGTTCAACAAAGGCCATTCTATTATTAAAAGCGCAGATGGTGTAAGTTGTAACTCCCTTAGCAGCAGTGTATTAAAAAAGTTTTTAAAAAGTAATGTTGAATTTACTACAATAACCCTAAACCTTAAATATCTTAAAATTAGAAAAACTTGAGTTACACCACTTGGGCTTAAGGGAGGGACTCGTGTATTTATGCATATATTACAGTACTAACATACATCATTGCTTTTGTGTTTTCAGCTCTTTATGGCTTGATGTTTCCGAACGACAGAGAAGCTGCCTATTCCAACTTGCAATTTTGGAGTTTCTTGGGATATTTTCTCAGTTATGCTTATGCCAAGTACCTCACTGTAACTGTCAAAATTGTTATCATGCTCGTCATTCTAGTCGTTGGCATCATTTTGTACTTGATAGGACAAGTTAAACTCAAATGTATCACCCAAAGAAGTGGCTATGAAGCCATTGTTGATTCTAATTAAAGTTTTTTATGGTTTTATTACCTCTAATTTTCTATTCTTTTTTTTTTTTCGTTTTGTTGTTTCTTATCCTTATAGGATATTACTAGCTGAAATTCCCGTCGTTGACGGGTTAGTACTGAATGCAAATTTTCAAAAAGCAAGAACTTTCCTCAGCATTGTAGGAGTACACAGAATGGATGTGTAAGTTGCCAAAGTAAAGAAAGCGAAGTTATAATTTTTAAGTATTGTTAAAATATTACAGGTTAGAGAGTAACTAAGTAATATCATTTCATTCGCTTTAGTCGTAATTATGTGATGCGCGAACGAATATTTAGGCATATTGAAATAATTTTCGCAAAATCTCAAAATCTAATCAATATTTTTGAAAAATTGGAAGCCTAGAATTTAAGTTGAGTGACAACCTATCATGTCACCAAATTTCGTTTCATTCCCTGCAGTCTTTATTGCGTGATGCTGGAACAAAATTTCAGCATTTTAAAACTATTTTCCCAAAATCTCAAAACGTAATCAAAATATTTTTAAAATTCAACGCCTATAAATTAAGATTAGCAACTGCCTATCATATCACCAAATTTCCTATCATTCGTATTAGTCGTTATTACGTGATGCTTGAAGAAATATAAACGTATTTTGAGAGAATTTTCACAAAATCTCAAAATCTAATAAAAATGTTTAAAAAAAACTGGACACCTATAGTTTATTCTGAGCAACCATCTATCATGTGACCAAATTTCATATCATTCGCTTTAGTCGTTAATACGTAATGCGTGAACAAAGATTCACTCAGTTTTAAACGATTTTCGCAAAATCTCGAAATCGGATCGATTTTTTTTAATTAGATGCTTATAGTTTACGGTGAGTGACCACCTACATTTCACCAAATATCATTTTTTCACCTTTGCAGTTATTACGTGATGTGCGAACACAAATTTACGCAGTTTGAAACGATTTTCGCAAAATCTCAAAATCTAATCAAGATTTGTTTTTAATTTGACGCATGTTTTAAGTTGAGTGACCACCAATCATGATACGAAATTTCATTTCAATTGCTTCAGTCGTTTATACGTGATGCTCGAACACAAATTTACGCAGTTTGAAAGGATTTTCGCAAAATCTCAAAATCCAATCAAGATTTTTTTTTAATTGGACGCCTATGTTTTAAGTTGAGTGACCACCTATCATGACACACAATTTCATATCATTCGCTTCAGTCGTTTTTACGTGATGCTTGAACAAAAAAAGCGTCACGGACAGAATGACAGAACGACAGGACAGACAGACAAACTTTTTTTTGAGAGTCGCACCGGTTTCCCAGGTGATCGAAACGGATAGAAATCGAAAAATTTTTGAATTCCAAGAAATGTACAGACAAAAGTCTAATTTTATTTATATAGATAGAATATTTCCGTAACAATCACAGTAAATAATCAAATGCTGTAACTTAATCTACACTGAAAGCCCTAATCTCCTCAGTACAAATTACCGACGTCGCTTACAACTTCTCAAAAAGCAAAGCAAAATTAAACAAATACACCTCTATTTTGCAAAAACCTTGCACATAAAAGCTTCATTATTAGGTTGACGAAGTTCACATCCGAAATTCTGAAAAGTTTAAACTTCTTTGAACCACTTTTGTAAACAAGCCGCCTTTGGCACCAGTAAGATCGCCTTCGCCCACCAATGAACCGTTTGAGACTCTAATAAGTGAGCCATTTATAGTATTTGAAAAGTTATAGTCTAAGAGCCCGCGACCGCCAGACCTTCCTCATAGTTTAAAAGCTGAAAGTTTCTCTGCGCATGCTCCCCAACAGTGGTAGGAACAATCGGCGACTATGAAGTTTGAAAGATCTGGCTTTGGCGGGTAACAGACGGCAGAGATGTATAAAATTGCAATATACTTTCGTCATTTTATAAAGCATAATTTTTCTGTGTGGTCTTCAAAGTAATGGAAAATGTAAATCTACTTTCGTCATTTTATTAATGTAACTGTACTTTCGTCATTTTTATAAAGCGTAATTTTTGTATACGTTCTTCGGTACAATACTGGAAATCACGTGATCCCTTGCCAGACACTTTTACAGCGTGGCAACATCCCTACTGACAACCATAAAATTTAGGAAAATTTTAACACTGTCTGCCTTACTACTTAATCTACTTACGTCAATGTATAACAGCGGGATTTCATATATGTTACTTGGATAACTATTAAAAGGTGTTTCCTTCGTAATCAGACAGTTTCGATAGTTTCAACACCTTGCCAAAGTTGAAGGTTAGCTGTAGGTGCGAGCGACGAAGCAATACACATCCAAGTGAATGCTAAGCGCCTTGCCCCTGGTCTGCCACCTCGGGATCTGATTGTTGCCTCTTGTCTTGTGGTATTTGTAGAGCTCTGGTGGCTTTCGTTACGTGATTTTCGTGCGCGTGGTTGGTGCTTTTTGCCGCTAAGTTTAGTTTGCCCAAACTTCACTTTTGGTTACTGTAGCATACACACAGTTGTTTACACACGTTTCGTACCTGCATTGCGGCTTAAAAGTAAAAGGGCTGTCCAGTTTAGCGAAATTCTTATGAAATTCTAAATTGGCTTGCTTTCATGGTGTATTTCTTTATGTTTGCAACACGAATCTAAGACAATCGATCACAAGAGGCGATCATGAAACTTTTACTTATGCAATTCGAAAAAAAAGCGCAACTCGCGATTTATAATACAATTTTAAAGATACGTTTTAACTGTTTTTCTTAAATTTATCATATTGAAAACAGATTGAAAAAGATTCAGCCATGATCTGGAGTACCAGTGACGAGGATAATGAAGATATATCAAGTACAACGATAAAAACAAGTATAATTTAAAAAAAAAAAAAAGAAAGATAAATCATGCCAAACGCATGGATTACAAAACACTTTCCAACACAACAATATTTTTGCGCCAAATTTGACGATGTATTTTCCTTAAACCTGACGAGATTTCGGAGATATAATGTTGTATTATCACTATAGATGCAATTTTATGAGACCCTGTAAAAATCCTTTAAAATTTTTCCCCGTCGTTTAACTGAAGAGGACCGAACTGTATTGGAATTCTTTTGAGTGCCCCTGTAGAAGAACTATTAATAATACAGACGCTATTTTCAATAGAGAGCATTACTTTGAGAACCTTAATAATATGTACGCCAGCATTGCTTTCTTTCAAAAAACAGAATGTCTCTAAAATACGTTTTCAAGAATGACTGCCCATAGAATGCGATGTATTAGAATTTTTCTCCTGTAAAAGAACTATAAATGCTACTTACACCATTTTTAATAGAGTACATGGTACTGTGCATAGAAAAAACATAAATTTCACACAAATAGATGTATATTTACAGCAGTTAGAACACTGGAAGGGTCGACAACAGAACGAACAAACAAACCGAAATCATAAACATCTCTCGAACTTATTGGTAAGTTAAAAATATAAATATGCCTCTTATACAACATAACGATATCGCATGAACACAGCGAGCGAGAAATTTATTCTTTCAAGGCTAGCAGCCTAAAATTAATTTTCCACGTGCTAAAAATTCAAAGTTTGCAATTTTGATGGATTTAAAAATCCATTAACCGCGTTTGGGTTGTAACGCTTTGGCGGATCTTCGTTGGTCGGGGAAATTCCTCCGACAGACGCAACTGCCCTCCCACTCCCGGGCAGATAGCCCTTAGTCATGCCTTAACAAAACACATTACACTAAATCGGTTAATTACAGCATCAGTAACGAATTTTCAAAGCTTAATATTATCACATTAGATACTTTTCGATTTGTCGCCAAAAAATAAAAATATCGTTAAGATCGGTTTATTTTTCAAAGCATTTTTTCGCACCATAGTTGGCAATATATTGCAAAATTCGCCAACATTGGTGACTTTTGGCGCAGCTTTTGAGGGAGGCACACGATTATTCTCGGATTATTGGCTAATTATATCGTAGGACATTATTATGTGGTTTAAATGGATGCCTGTCTCTAAGCTGCTATTGTCCGTATTGTATTGAAATTATTTTGAGTGCACTTGTAGAAGAAATATTAACGATACAGACACTATATTCGATGAAGGACTTCATCTTGTAATCCTTAAAGACGTATAGCAGTTTTGTTTCATTTCAAATAGCAGAATATTTCTAAAACAAGAAGTCCAAGCCCGTTGCGGAGGCAATTACAATGCGCGCTGCAAGAACATTTGAAAAAAGCACGTCTACATTCAATATATTGAGTCCTCGACCACTTAAAAATAAATAACTTCATATTCAATTTTTATTACATACACTGAAATCGAATTTCATGTTCTTCTGGGGGCGTGCGGAAACTTTCCACATTCGAACTTATAAATCTGGAAAAAGCCTGATAATTGTGAAATCAATATGAAGTCATTTTCACTTGCAATAGCTAATTTTGTCACACAAATGATTAACTTTTTTTATCCTCGAAAAAAAAAAATGAATTTATAAATCTGGAAAAAGCCCGATGATTGTGACATCAATATGAAGTCATTTTCACTTATTTTGTCACGCCAATAATAACTTCATTTACTCTTGGAAATAACATGAAGCTGAAAAGAGCGAAAAATAGCTTAAAAATGAGGGAACGGGTGGATTTTCATATTTTTAAAGGAGCGCAGATTGTTGTCTATATTTCCGAGCATAATTATGAAAAATTTCAAGCAGATTGTCCAAACGGTGTAGATGTTATTAGACTATTTGTGCTTAACTTAGTAATCTTTCTGAGTAATGGCGGGGAAAAGTTTTATCTTGGAGTCAGGGATCAGCGTAAGTGTATAGTAGGATGATACGCTTTGAAGAATAACTTCCCATAGAGCGTAATGTATTAGGAATATTTTGAATGCTTCTGTAGAAAAAACTATAAATGCTACATAGACCATTTTCAATAGGGTACAAGGTACAGTAGAGAATAATAGCATACATAAATTTAGTAGAAATCAATGCATATTTACGAGAGTTAGAGCGCAGACGGACAGACAGACAAACCGAAATCATAAACACATTTCAACCTTGTTGGAAAGTAACTTTATAGCATTATTATTATTATCTATATACCATATATATATATATATAACTTTAACAAGTCATTTCTAGGGAAATACTCTAAGCACGTCGGATCCCGTTATCTGGAAAGATTCCACAAACGCCATGGAAACAGCAATTACTCATACACATTGTATTTTGTATTACTTGCGAATGCCCTTCTTGCGCACATGATTGCAATATGATTTTCGTACGCAATACATATCCTAAAATCTCTGATGATTTATTTTTGATTTTCATTTCATATTCCTGACTTTTCATTCTCTCTTAATTTTTGACACTTTGCGCATGTGCATAATCGAATACATTTCCCATTACTAACTGAATAGTTTTCCATATCGCTACTTGCACGTTGAAGACGCTAATTTGCCTTTTCTTAGTTTCAAGGAAAACGCCTACAAAGTTTCATTGCTTCTCAGTTAATATTGATTATTCAATTCTCTCGAAAAATAATTTTAATGAATCTCTTTGAAAAAGTATACAGCATTGCTTAGATGACTCGGCAATGCATTTAGGTAAAAATAACCAAAATTGCAGATTCGGGTTTTTGACGTAGTGACAGAGATATATTATTATGTATTATCCTTGGTAGATTGACATATTTCATCAGAATGTGATGGCAAATATCCAAACTGTACCAAAATTAAACTTTACAAAATTTTTATTTGTGTATAACCTTCGGAACAACTTTGGTGTTTGCCATCTACGGTTTTTCATAATGTGACAACTTATGCTTGGGTATAATTGATCTTTTTTTTTTCATGGATCAATGATTAATACTTCAGGATGAGAATCTCCATGGTAAAAAAAAAGGTCTAACAAGAATGATAAATCATGCTTTACGCACTGACTATAAAACACTTTCTAGCGCATCAATATATTTGCGCCAAATTTGGCAATGTATTCTCCTTAAATCTGGCGAGATTTCGGAGATAAGATAATGTTGTACTATCACTATAAATGCAATTTTATGAGACACTGTAAAAGAGATTTTTTAAAAAATTCCATCGTTTAAATGAAGAATCTAAAAATTTTGTGCTCATTGTCTTGTGCTAGAAATATATTAGTGTCTCTCAAATGCCACAGACCGTAATGTATTGGAATTCTTTTGAGTGTTCCTGTAAAAGAACTATTAATAATACAGAAACTTTTTTCAATGGAGAGCATTACTTTGAGAGCCTTAATAATATGTATGCCAACATTGTTTCTTTCAAAAAACAGAATCTCTAAAATAAGTTTTCAAGAATGACTGCCCATAGAGGGCGATGTATTCGATTTTTTTCTGTGAAAGAACTATAAATGCTACTTACACTATTTGTACGTGTGCACTATTCATACGTGTGTAATGTGAATTAATTCCAGTGATGTGGAATCTAGAAAAAGTAAAATTATTTGACTCTTGCCTTAAAGTTTGCATCATATGTACTAACCTGAGATCATTGCTATATAATGACACAAAAAATAAAACTATGTCAGTATCATTCGCTATCAAAAAAGTGAAAAGCCTGACCGTTTCTAGTGAACTCCTCACTTTCAAAATGTCATATTTCCACGTCATGCTGTTTTTTAGGTTCACGTTTTAGCGTTAAATACCGCAGACACTACAAGAAATGGACATTTTTTTTATTTTTAAATAACTGCGCACCCGCTCTTCACACGTGAAGAAGCGAATATTTTACTAAAATATGCTCATAACTACATGTGATACAACAGAATTTCATTTTTTTAAAAAGTTCAAGTAATCTCATCTATTGAAATTGCTGCGGGTTATATTAACGCAAATTAGAATACTTTTCGTTTAGTTACTTGTAAAATAACTGGCGAAAAAGGATGAACAGAACACTTTTAATTTCATGAAATATTTATTAACGTGGTATATTGTGATTTATTCATATAGTCCTTACAAATCTACTAATAATACCTAATACGTATACATGGACGTATATAAAGGGGGGGGGGGTGTTAGGGGTTTGAACTGACATGGTACCTCATTGTCCCAAGTAGAGTTGCTATATGTATCTTGGTGCACCTATCTGGATACAATCCTGCCCGCGCCCCTGAATACCGTATTGACGCTTGCTATTGAGAAAGCGTCAATACGGTAAGAGAATGTAATACATCTCCGGTCAATGTAATAAGTTATACATTTGATGTTAATTTATAAAGAAAGACAATAGAGTCAATGTCCCAAGTTCTAGGGCGAATTTCAGAGTGTTATGATTTGCAACAATATTATCCCAAAAAGAGTTTCTACAAGTAAACTTCTTATCTTGAAAAAAAAAAATTTAATATTCCTTAAAAAGACAACGCCTCTTTTTGAAAAAAAAAAAAGAAGTATGAATTTTTTTTTTTTTTTTTTTGAGTTGAGTCGTAGATTCAAGTCACCCTTTGAGATGAAATTCTGTTCCAGAAATTCGAATGTAGATCTAAACTTAAATTAATTAGCATGGATAAAAATGATTGCGATCGGTGTGGCAAATCAAATAAAATTAAATAATATTTTTAATTACTTCTATATGTTAAAAACTGGAAGTACACGGCAGCAGTTTGATCGAATTGTGGGACTTCTATGATCCCTTGTGACGCACTTGTAATTATAACTATTTTTGTAAAAGAACAAACATTTTGCCAGACATATGTAAAAGGCCAACATTTAGACAAAAAAAAATTACTTTTCAGAGAAAACTGCACCGCAAAATTGGCTTCAGTGCCATTCATTTATAAAACATATTACAAAATACTGTATGCGTGTCATTTTTTTTTCTGAATGTTTCATAATCCTTATATACTTGTAGGACAATTCAGTACAGTTTTTAAAGCGATATTCTGAATTTTTACAAGTGTCTGATGCCATTTAATTCTGTTAAAAAATTACTCGATTTTTTAAAAATGGTATGGGGGTACGAATTTAACTTTAATATTCATCCTGTTCTTCTTTTTCATTACTTTTATCTTTTTAACGGCACAGCACTGGCACATTGACCCCGGTAGCACAGCAGTTTCGGCCAATATTGCCTCGATATTGGACAACCTCGTCACATGTCGACGTAAATCGGTCGTTTTGTCGATTTTGGCCAATATTGACCAGTATGGTCCAACATCAGTGTTGCGATATTGAAAGTTCTAAAAAGTGTGCTTTTTAGTTTTAAGTCGATATTATGTTTATTTCTCTACCAGCTGCGTACCCGTTCTCCGCACGGTAGGGAACGAAACTTCTTCTTACATCTATAATTCGAATTGATTCCATTGATTTGGAATCTAAAAATAAGCAAAATGATTTTACTTTTGGCGTAAAGTTACTCATTAGTTATTCGTAAAGTTAGTATAAGTACTGATCTGCGACCATTGTTAATATTATGACACAAAAACTATGTCGGTGTCATTCGCGATCAGAAAAAGAAAAGCGTGACGGTTTGCAGCGAAAATTCCTAACTTTCAAAATATCTCATTTCTACATCATACTCTTTTTTAGATTTAAATTATACCACCTTAGATACTACATGATGTGGAGAACCGTTTTATTTTATAGTTAAATAGTTGTGTACCCGCTCTTCGCAAGGGAAGAAGAGAACATTTTCCCAAAATGTGGTCATAACTACTTGTGACAAAACAGAATCTCCAAGAAAAAAACAGTTCTGTTACAGTCTTTTCTGTTGAAACTACCGCGGGATATATTAACGCGTCGTAGAATTACTTAATGTTTAGTTAGCTGTGATGTAAGATGGTTGTTGAAAAAGGAATAGAACACTTAGTTTCACGAAATATTTATTAATGCGGTATATTGTGCTTTGATCAATATTGCCCTAGCATATCTACTAACTATTACTTATACTATCTTTTACTGATACCAATACAATATATTTTCGTTTTTCAATCGTTAATGTTTAATTTAAAGAAACGGCTTAGATATTTGCCACGAATGTAGTCTTTTATTCTTTGGTGACTTTTATAATTTACGCATTAGTATAAACTTTAATCATTTCACTTTATGGTTGGCACTAAAACAGCTCTCCATACATTTGTATGCATAATTCTTGTCAGATTGGCGTATTTAGCACCAGGGCCCTATTATCTCACGGGCAAATCGCGACTTTGCCCATTGCCCCAGGCTCGAAATGTCCCCCAATTTGAAATGTTAATCTGAAATATTCTTTTTTTATAACAAAATTTTATGAAAAATAAAACAAATTTCATAGATGGAGGCCCCCAAATTCATCAATGCCCGTGTCCCTGTTTGTCATAATCAGGCCCTGTTTAGCACCGCAAAATATTTCTTGCGATTTAGAAACGTGTCCCGTTTAAAATCTCAATTGAAAATAATGCTGGATAATTCAGCAACAGCAGAACAACAGAAAAAACAGCATTCAATTCTTTTTCTGGCAACGTAAAATAAAATATGGAAGTATTTCATGCGCTACGTATGTTTTGCTTGTGAATCCGTTTTCTGATTGAGTTTCGAAAGGGGTTTTAAACTCGTGACACCAAAATGACGCACATTTCACATGCAAAAAACCAGTTATTTTAAAGTAATTTTATTTATTTTTTTTCAACTGGCAATTTTAATCATTGTTACTGTGTCCAGGACAACCAAACCACAAGATATCAAACCGAAATTTGTAAGCAGCTGCTATTGAAATGAAAATCCTTCTTTACTTAAAAATTCGTAAAAATTCTCCTAATTTATATTTTTCCTCCGTTCTTCTTTTAAAAGTGGGCGGATTGTGTGCTCCGTCTTTTGCTTGTCAGATTGAAATATAAAAAAGTTATGACAGATAGAATTCAAGATGCAGCAGTTTTAAAAATATTTTACGAAAGTCAGCCTCAAATTTAATTTTATTTGAAAAATTCCCAAAAATCTGCAAATTATGTTACACAGTCCGAACAAACAGTTTTTAAAAGAAAATTTTCTCCTCTATACGATGATGTAAATATCGTTTTCTTGCGAGTGCAATTACCGGCGTTATTATGTATTACGCAAGAAAAATCGCTAAAAATCGGACAAAACATTAAATAAAACATTTTCTAATTCGAATTTCGAAAAATTCGCTTCGAGGTGTGTCGAGATCCGTCTTGGAGAATTTCCGTACAAAATTTGGTAGGTCTACGATCACCCGTTTCGGAGCTACGCGAGACACAGACAGACAGACAGACTAACGGACAGTTTACACATTGCTTTATTTATATAGATTAGTAGAGGCTATAAATCACATGTAACACTATTTAAATTTTGATTCATCCCATGGAAAAATAAAAGATGTAGATCGACATCGGGCAAAACTGATCGATTTTGCAAAAGAACTGCGTGACAACCATCGCCACACGTTGCTGACGTCTGCCATAAAACGGCCTTTTATTCGATTTTGGCCAATATTGCCCAATACTGGTATTCCGATATTTAAAGTTGTGAAAGGTTTTATATTAAATTTCTCTTTGTTTTCGTTTGCTTGACCCAAAAAGTAGAATTAAGCAATCATTTGTGCAAGCATTTTACATTTCACAGTCCCACGAAAAGAAAAACATAAATGAATACAGTCATAGGCGCACCCACGGAGGGGGCAATGGGGGCTGAAGCCCCCCTTAAAGGTAGAAAGCTAGAAGTGAAAAGCTTTAAAAACTGAAAATTGTCGCTAATGAATTATTTTTTTCCTTCTTTTAACTGTATTCAAGTTATTTCTAACCAAAAAAGACATTTATTTTAAAAGTTTTTAAATAAATGCTTACAGTTAGTTTATGAAACACTGTTAATCTTGGTTACAACATCACTGAAAAGATCAGATAAGTATTTATGACTCCAAACCGAGTTACATTGCTTGTGGGCTTGTGTTCTATGGGACAGTCAAGTGGTACCGAATATGTAGACGTTATAAGAGAGTTGTAACTAATCGAGGTCACTATAACCGAGTTCAGCAGTGTTTGCATGTCGCCCAGCCCCCCCTAAACCAAAATCTTGGGTGCGCCACTGAATACAGTGGAACCCCGATCTATCGTTCCCGCATTCATCGTTTTCCCGTATTGATCGTTTTATTTATATGGTCCCTGCACAAACTGTATTCAAAAAACGTTAACAAAACCCGCATGTATCGTTGTCAAAAATTCGCTTTCCCGCGTTCATAGTTGTAAAATGTTTCTTCTGGCAGAAATGAAATTAATGATGAAGTGGATCAATATGGCTTACAAATCTAATAACTTCCTGGTATGATATCTTGGGTTGATGATGGTATAGGTGAAGAGTTCTTACATCTAGTAGGGATGAGTATGGTGTGATATGTAGGGATTATATTTCCATTGATTTAGAAGTAGCAACGTGCGGTATCCTAAGATTGAAAGAAATGTGACTCAAGAAATGAAAATAATCGCGAAGGGGCTGAGAATAATATTCATGCCCATGAGATCGAGCCAACACTAGTGCCTAGTTTATCCTACGCAATAACGGTATTTGAAATTGTATGACTTATATACAGAATTCAAGTCTCTTTCTATGTCCAAAGATGAATACACATAAAAAGACAAAAAAAAATGTAAATCTTGAAAATTTTGTTTAATTAAAAGATTAAGGGAAAACCCAGTATAAAATTACTGATATTTTAAAAGTAAGTACGACTTAATTTCTACAGAACTTCAATTTGTTTCTTTTACAGTTTGGTAACAAATTTAGTATTTTTGATATACTGTATGGTGTGATATGTACATTGATATGACATTGTGTGTATTCATAAATACTGTTTTCTTCATATTTTGACTTTAACCCGCATTCGTCGTTTTCCCGCATGCATCGTTTTTTACTACGCACCCCTTGAAAAACGATAGATCGAGGTTCTACTGTATCGAACAATACTAGTCAATCTCGCTAAACATCGAGAGGCAAACAACGCATGCATTGTTTCAAATGGAGTGAGTTTAGTAGCGATTTCGGCTAAAATTAATAAATATTGGCACTGCGACACTGAAAGTTTTTATATTTAATAGTATCTCCGTTCTTTTCTTTTTTTCTTCACCACAAAAATAATAGTAAAAAATCGTAGAATTTTAAGCTTTCACGATCTGGTTTTTAAAAAAATGAATGAATATCGGACAATATACTGGTCAATAAAGCAAAACATCGAGATGCTAGCCATTGGCACCCAATTATTTGTCGGTTTTGTTGCGAGATAGACCAATATCCCAAGTAGCACAGAAGTATTGGCCAATATTGAGGCAATAATGGCCAAATACGGCATAGATCGGTTCAAAGCCGTCGTTTTGCCCCGATTTTGGCCACTATTGCCCAATATTGGTACTGAGATATTCAGAGTCAAAAAAAAATTTGTAATTAGCTTTTAAGCTGACATCCTGTTTATTTATCTTAGATAAGGGTTATAAATAATATAACTAATGTTTTACACTTCGTTCATCTCACGTAAAAAATAAAACATGCAGACTGACATCGGGCAGTTTTGCGGACGATCTCGCAAAACAACGACATTCCAAAACGTTCCATTTCCAAGATTCACTTCAAACTTTGACTTTCTGGAGCAAGTCCCAAGGCATGTAGTGGTTAGCACATTCTGTTGTCATACCTGTGATTAGGTGTTCGAATCCCAATCTGGTCGGATAATTAAATGTTGCCGGAAAGATTATTTCCAGGTACAAATATTAATCACGAGGTTGATTACCAGGAAAAGCACTAAAATGAAACTAATCACTACATATAATTAGCTAAAAATCATTAAATAATTTTTACAGCCTTTACCGATATCGGCCGGTCCAGACTTTACTGATATTGGTCGGTCAAGCTTCCACCGATATTGGTCACTGCCCATCTCCAATATCGGCCAATATTGTTCAAAGGGTTAACTGTTAGATATTGGGCGGTCCAGCTTTTACCGATATCGGCCAGTATTGCAAACTCTCTGTTATCGACATTGACCAATATTGCTGTGCTACTGTGGAAGCTTTGGCGGGCGGTCGCCAAAAGCTATAGCCGTTTGTGAAGGGGCACGCAATGGGTGACCGTCATCACCCATAACAAGGACATTGCAGATACCCAACCCGACATAATTTACTCCACAATGTTTACATCGTTCACTTGAAAGAAAGTAATTACAACAATGAAAAGGCTATCGCTATAATACTCTTTCGTTGTCTCCGTTGATGTCCAATTGATAATATGTGTTTAAAAATAACTGATTATTTAAAAATAAAGAGTAAAAGTATTACAGAATTAAGATTAAAATTATGCCTAAACATGTGACTTTAAGATAAACTTACCTACAATCAGTAAAACATGAGAAATAAAGCAGTTTTGTTATTATTATTCGCAAATCTAAAATAGGAAATTTCTCTCTTGCTCGAATACTTTTTTTGGAGGGTGTACATTAAGGTGACCAAACGTCCCCATTTTCCGGGGACAGTCCCCATTTTCAGGAAGTTTTTCAAATTGTCCCCAGAATGTAAAAATGGAACTGGGAACAATTTTTAATTATTGTATTGTTTTTCAATTAAATTAGTGTTAATTATTGCATTAATTATAAATGTCCCCAGTTTTGTTGTCAGAATTGGGAACATGTCCCCGATTCTGACAACAAAAATATGGTCACCTTAGTGTACATGCATGCCAATGAGGATATCCAATGTTTTGGATGAATGAGGGGGTGTTGTCATTGGCTTCAAAAACGGGGAACATGGGTTCCTCCATAAGTTAAATCTCCTTGGGTACGCCTGACGACCTGACTAACGTAAGTGTGAAAAAACTTATTGGTCATCCTCACCAAGTCAAGCGAAGAAAACATAAATAAACATAATGCTGAGCAGATAACGATAACCGCTTCATGACCGAAAAACGTTTTATAGAGTATTTCGACATGACGTCAGGGCAACTTTTTGTAGGACAACTCGGATATTTGGACTACAAAGTCGAGTATTCCGCCAATCACCGTCCTCAAATGAACGTTCCTACAGGAAAGTGTTGCTGGACTGTTTGCTATGATGTGACGTGATTCGCGTGATTCAATAACCCTCGCCGGTGCCACGAAACCATGACGGTGAATTTTCAAACACTCCCAAAGTTTTACGCTCCCGTGTTGGTTTCGCAATCTATAGATTAAAACAATGGCAACGCAATCAAAGTTTATATACTTTGACTTTGACTTTTTGTTGAAAGAAGCCGTTAGTACGAATTTTGAATTGATGTTATTAAATAAAGTACTTTAAAAAGGATTTTATGTAGATTTCTGAATTTAACAATGGCGACTCAGTGACTCTTCAAACGCTGTTATTATATCGCAATCATAATTTTTTCACTTAGAGTAAAATTGTTATAATTAAATTATAAAATAAAATAATCATGGGCGATCGAACGAAATTTGACGACGTCAAAAGTGAAATAATTGATCCGAAGTCTAAAGTTACCTATAAAAAAGGCAGTTTTTTAGGAAAAGGAGGATTTGCACGATGCTACGAATTCAAGAATGCTGCTACTGGTGAAGTTTTTGCTGGAAAAGTAGTATCGAAAAAAGCCTTGACAAAGCCTCACCACAAAGAGAAGATGGTGCAAGAAATTCGTATTCACAGTACAATGTCGCATCAGTTTATTGTGTCCTTGCATAGTTATTTTGAAGATGAAAGTAATATGTATATAATTTTAGAACTTTGTCGCAAACGGTCTTTGATGGAAATGCACAAGAGGCGAAAAACTTTAACGCTACCAGAAGTACGTTATTTTATGCGTCAGATTGTTTTGGCATGCAAGTATATGCATGAGAACAAAGTCATTCATCGAGATTTGAAACTTGGCAATTTGTTTATAAATGATGACATGGAAATTAAAGTAGGTGATTTTGGTCTTGCCACCCGCCTTGCATATGATGGAGAACGAAAAAAAACTGTCTGCGGAACTCCCAATTATATTGCACCTGAAATATTGACCAAGAAAGGTCATAGCTTTGAGGTGGATATTTGGTCCTTAGGCTGTATTATGTACACACTACTGGTTGGCTCGCCTCCTTTTGAAACAAGTTCTCTGAAAACAACCTACACAAAGATCAGAAATAATGAATATTACCTTCCATCTAGGCTAGAGAGTTCAGCAAAGAAATTAATTCAAAAAATGCTTCATCCAAACCCTGAATGTAGGCCCAATGCTGTTGCTATTCTGAAAGATGACTTCTTTGTGAACGGATATATTCCTACACGCATACCAGCCTCTTGCCTGGTGATGCAACCACGTCTCACCCAGAACATGACCCTTTTGGAAGAATCAAAATCTGCACCCCTTAGGAAACCCTTGTCCAACAAGAACAGTGAAAATAACATCATGATTTCCAAAGAAGCTGCAAACACTGTCACTGCAGAAGTTGCTCTTAAAAAGCAGGAAGAAATAGCGAAACCCCAAAGCATGCCTAAAGATTTTTATATGGGAGATCTGCTGCATATGGTCGACTCTGCCATCAAATGCCGTCCGGATGCTATGTACTCTGGAAATCCAGAAGATGCCCAAGATCCATCAGCTGTTCCATTTGTATGGATTAGTAAGTGGGTGGACTACACTGATAAATACGGTGTGGGTTATCAGTTATGCGACAACAGTATAGGAGTCTTCTTCAATGATGTCACTCATTTGATTTTATTGGCAAATGGCCAGACACTTCAGTACATTGACAGAAACAACGATGAACATTACCATACAAGGGACAACCACCCAACTGATCTGAAGAAAAAGGTAACTTTGCTGAATTACTTTCACACTTATATGAGTGAAAACCTGTTGACAGCTGGTGAGAATGCAAAACCAAGAGAAGGTGACGAGATGACGCAGGTTCCTCATTTGCGTGCCTGGCTCAGAACAAAGTCCGCCATCATATTCCATCTCACTAATGGTACTTTTCAAGCTAATTTTTTCAAGGATCACACGAAAATTATACTGTGCCCCGTCATGGGAGCTGTGTCATATATTGACGAACAGAAAAATTTCTCTGTGTACACATTTAAATTAATTGCTAAGTATGGTTGTCCTCCAATTTTGGCCTCCCGCCTGCGTTATGCAAAAGGAATGATTGAAAAGTTGTACAATGATTTTAAAGCAGCTGAATTTCAGAAAAAGTAAACAATACATATTCTTCTAGAATGCATATATATTTTAGTAATAATACATTATTATAATCAAGAGTTGTGTTTTAAACATATATGTATAGTTTATATGAAACACAAATTTTTATTTTTGAAACTGTCATCAAGGTTTTGTCCTGATAGAATGATGCTATACAGATTTTATTCTCTGACACGGTTTTAAATTTTTATAGCTTATCCTTATATTATCAAGCACAGCATAATTCCTGGTTTTGGATTTACTATTATTATTTCAGTTTATGAGGTCACTTCTTTATTTGCATATTGTTATCACTAAAAACTAGCTTTTTTTTTTTTTTCAAATTCAAATTAGCAGTCTAAGAAATTTGACAAAATTTATTAATTTGCTGCATACTTACCACAATTTTTTGTTTCAAATCAGAATTTATATTTGCTTGTTTCCATGAGTTATGTTGAACCTAATATCTTAAATTTAAATTAATTTAACATTTGAACTATTATTATTAAATTGTCAAAAGATATACTTGTAGATTGTGGATAGTTAATTCTAAATTAATATATGATTTTTACTTAAGTGTTTGTAATGATCTCCAATAAATGTATATAATTTTCTGCATGTTTAATTTTTTAAAATTCAACTTAGTTCTCAATTTGTAATACAGTATAACACTCAATTTCAACTTCAAAAAATTACTTCATTTTTTTGCATGTGTGTTATACACTGAACATCAAATGGTTAATATAAAGAAAATAAACATTGCAAATATGAATTGTATTTGAAAAGATAATTACTATCGAACTATTTAATTGAATTTATTGATATATTTAACTACTTAAAAAACAAACAATCAAAATCTTTGTCAGATGGCATGAAAGCCCCAAAGCAGAATGTTTTGCAATGTTCTGCAACGCTCTCTCAACTAGCCAAAAATGTTCTGCAGGAAATATACCTTAATATACAGAGGGCTATTATGTTAGGATATTAGTAAGCGTAACCTATATCTAAAATATTAAATGAAATTAGAGAAACTTTGTGTAATATCAAAGTAACAAGGAAATGAAACATTAACCGAACAGATATATATATGTAGAGAAAATATTTCGAACTAAAGCTTAAAATTCCCAGTTGCCAGGTGGCGATTAAACTTAAAAAACTGGCGATTTACGACTTTCTGACTACCGGCCAGACGAATTCTATCATTTGTTAACTCAGGTTTCACACTAGACTGAGGGATTGCGCGATTCTTGCAATGCCACACAGAATCCCCCTCAAAACAAACAAACAAACAAAAAAAAAAGTAGCGGGCTTTTCCTGTGTGCTGGGTTGTTCAATTTTAATGAAGCAGCTAAATATTTAATGGGATAAAGAATCAAATATTATTAAATTCTATTGTTATCAAAATCATTTGTGTATTATATTGCTAATTTTGATATTTATAATCTGCTGAGCTCATTCTAGGCGAGGTCAGTGGTGCGCCGCGCCCCGATGCCCTTTAAAAAAAAATTCGTTAGCGCCCCGATGATGAAAAACTAGACACCCTCTTTTGCCAGCGAAGTTCTTTTTAATCTCTAAGAAAGTTTCTTTAGCCCTTTTATTTGTTTGCTTACACCTAATGTGTTAATGATACTTGTCAAATGAAAAGGAGGAATTTGCACAACTGCTACAATGGTAATAGAACTCTCCCGCCCTCTTCCCCCCTCCCGGAAGCACTCGGGAGGCCCAGTCCGGGTAGTAGCGGACCTTGATGAGAAGGGGGATGGAAATCAACTGTGTAAAAACTAATTCATCTATAATTTTTTTATTAATGGACCGATTTGTTTGAAAATTTAGGGATCACTTTTAAATGCAAAAATTGATTCAGAGTCTAAATTTTAGAAAGACATCTTAATTTGTTCAAAAGTTAGAAATTTATTGTTGAAACATAATTTCTTTCCCCTTTCTTACTTTGTGGCTTGGAGTTACAGAATGCTTTGTGGTTTTCTTAGTGAGCTAGACGGGGAGGCAAATGTTCTTATCTCCTTTCCGGCTATTTCAATATTACCACTTAAATAGATGACCAGCTGATTGTTAATATCAACGGAATATTTATTGTGGCTGCATGATAATCCTGAAAAATTTTTTAGCTATTGTTGTCCATTAAAAAATAATTAAGAACTGGAATTTGTAGTGGAATAAATATTGAATAACTGGAATAGATATTTATACCATTATAGGGTTATTTTGAACAGAAGAGTTATTAATATTTTTATGCATTAACTATAATATTTTAATTGTTTGAACTTTGCAAAATAGAGAATGAAAATAAAAGTAAAATAATTTTCTCAATAAAAAGACTTTGTTCCTTAAGACTTCTGGCTATTTCATATTTAAAATCTTTTCTCATCCTTTATAATCTTACCCCCCCCCCCCTCCCTACAACCAAATGCTCAGAAGTCTGGTGCACTTACGTACATAAGCAGTGTAACAGACCCTGTGTCTCCTTGTCATGAAGTATGCAAAAGTGCTAGTGCAAATATAATGAGACGTTTCTTTGGTGAAGATGGGCCTGGAAAGTTGATATGTGTTTGCACTGCTGACATTTTATATACAGCTTTCTTTCCATCTTTTTCTGGGGAGTTAAATGAGTATGGAGAAAAAGAACTTTCAGAATTCTGTACAGTTTTTAATTAAATATATTGAATTTTTCGATTTTTCAGAAGAGATAATTAGAAAATATAATCGGGCCAATAATTTAAATTTATCATACGCTATCGATGTTAATTTTTATATAAGTAAGGCTAAATATTCTTAATTGCAACAAAAACCATAAAATACTCAAATGTTGCATTCGCAATTCTCAAGATTTTCAGACCGATGTTCCGAAATCGCGTAAATTTTCGGACCCGTTTATAGCAGTTTTGCATTTCTAAATGCATCCATAATTACTAAGCATAGTATTATCTATAATAATTATGAATAAACTGTAATAGGAAGACCAGTTTAACAAAACAATCGTTCACAGCATAAACTTGCAAGAGCGCGAAACATCCGGAGCATCGTTACTAACTGCTTTTGCTACGGCGGTAAAATCTGAAATTATGAATATTTATTAAATAATTTGCAACCGTGTAGTTACTAAACATAACTTCTGACATTGCAGTATCAAGATCGACAGGCGGAATTGCTTAATCTCCCTTTCCCTTTCTAAGTATGCGCGCATATTTGTTTGAAAATCCTGATCGCGTTTTCTTGTTGTGTCAGCAGAAAACAAACATCGGAGAGGCACCTTTAAGGTCAGCTCATAGGTCACAAAAGATGAAATAATAAAGCTATTTAATAAACATCATATTCAGAAGAGGGTAAATTATTTGCAAAAATGCATTTTAACGGGTTGCATGTATGAAGGTCTAATTTTACTACTTGTAATTTTGAAGTGGCCATTTTAATCGATTGTATTTTTGTAAAGGAGCTGTTTTAATCCAATTTTTTTAAAGGGGTCGCACATAACAATTCTCAGTTTTATATGTTCCTATAATTTTTAAAAATTGTATTACACTCAAAGCAAGAGACTTTGTCTCGAGCAGACATATTTACTGGGGGGGGAAAACGTAGCTAGAAAATGAATGTGAATGATATTGCAAGTGATAAGCGCTGTCCGTTCTCCACATGTGGGGTCCAAAAAGGTGGCGCTCTCCCAGAAGGAGATGATCAGGCGACTTTTGGGTGATAATTCACTTTTGACTAATTGCCGCAGTGTCATCTCCCCCCCCCCCCCCCTATGCTGTCCTCTTGTTATAAATATGCAATGATAATTCATCAGCAGTTTCAAATGCCGAAGTACAATTGTCTTCAGGACAAGACATGAAGTTCAGGAACTTTTGTATAAGAAATATCCATTCAGTTTTTTATTTGGATTTTCATTGGGCTGAATGAGCATATACTGCAATTAAAATTAAAGTTCCTATTATGAAACTTTGAAATTATGAAATGAAGAATAGTTAATAGAAGTTCCTCAGCTTGAAAATAGTATGATAATCTCTCTGGAAAAAGATGTATTTTCAGCAGTTGATAAATTCCAGGCAATGTGTTTTGATACCACTGGTAAACTGGTCACCTTAGAGGAACACCCATTTTGCTGCAGCAATTAACTGGATCGAAATCTTCTACCTCTACCTTGTTGCCGCCTTATTTTAGAAACCATCCTAACATCTGTTTTTGATTGCAAAGTGGGCAGAACGACTGCCCCTCATGCAGATATTTAAAAAAAAAAGAAAAATCTGATTGGGTGATCTAAGTTGGACAAGACAATGTAAAAAAAAACGGCCATTGAAGATGAAACTATAGAATACATAATTTGGAAGAAATTTCAAGTTTTGTTACAGAACATTTAAGAAATCCACAGCTCATTAATAACTATACAGAATTAATCAAACATTGTTTAATCTTTATAGGAGTCTCCCCCCAAAAGACATTTCTTTCAGAGTACCAGGTGCTGTTCATCTTGCCAAGTGATGTCTAAGGCAATTTATTGTCTCAAAATAATACTTTTCAGACAACAGGTCTCGTTGACAGATTTAGAAAAAGGAGGTATTACAGACATTAGTTTAGCTGTAATGAATATTTATGTAAAGGAATGGTTCGACGCTCCCACTACCACTTTAACCCCAATCAAGGCTTACAATTATTAAAATCACTTGTTCAATACAGAAAAATTGATAAAAAGGTTGCAAACAAAGCACTCAATAAAATAAGCCATCTTGGGTATCTTAACTTGGAGCAAGTTACATTTTCATTTTTTGATGACACTTTGGCGAAATAAGCATGGCTGTAAAATTAATGCAGTGTTCATCCTAGGCGTTTTTCGAAGGGCGCTGCGCACTGCCCGCCCTTTAAAGCAAAAAATCCCCCCTACTTGCCCTTTCAAAAAAAATCGCCGCCCTTTTGCCACCCAAAAACAGCGTCCTGCCTGCCGCTCTTCTAGCCCTGATTTCATTCATGGCGCCATCCTCTCCCCTCTGTTTACATTTATTGCGTTGCGGCATCTCTTTCCTCTTTGTTGACATTAGTTAGCACCTTCACAGATTCTAGTGTTTAGTCAAGATTGATTTGGCAGGGCGCAGCGCCCGGCGGCCCTTTTATCGTCTTTTTAGTGCCCAGCTGCCCAATTTCTCTTCTTTCTGCCTCCCTCCTTTTAAATTTTTATTATAGTCAACAATCGCTACTTTTTTTTCCTGCATACAGGGATGTTAATTCTGCGCCGAAACACAAATTCTTGCGCCGAACTGCTCTTTTAGCCGATTTTTGCGCCGAATACGTCATTTTGACTGTTTCAGGGTGCGCCGAACTGCGCTTTTAGCCGGTCTGCTTCGAATACGTCATTTTGACTCTTTGTTAAATTTTTGCCACGCTCATTTATCTTTTAAAGCGTGTATGGAAAGCTAGTTAGCAGTAAAGCAAGATTCAAACTGCGTACGAAAGCTGCATTCCGAAGCCATTCTACCCTCCCCGGATCGGACCCAAAGACATTAAAATATACTCATAGACTAGACACCCCTATGCTTTCGCTGTTAACAAAATGATCGGGGGCTGGTATGAGTGGCACGTGGTCCCGAATAAGGCGATTGGCGAATTCACCCCTCTTCCTCTGGGGGGTCAAACTGCCGCGCGTTCCCCTTTTTCCTGTTCATAAGCGAAGATCTCTCGGAATCTTTTGTTCATGAATACAATGTCATGTTGCAATAGTAATAAAGACTCATTATGTCAAATACTATAAATAAAAATAAGGAATTTAAATGAATCCCAAGGTTTTTTTCTTTTTTCGTTCTCTTTTTATTTTTCAGTTATGTTGTTCATTTCATACTCTTGAATAAATATATATGCTAACTTGGGAAGAAATTTTATTTTTCTGTCCAGTTTGCTGCAGTTACGAGATTTAAAAAGAAATTTTGGTTTTAAATAGAACACGATTTTGTTGAAGAGCTTGAAAAATCGAATGTACTATATATCGCAATATTAGGTAATTTCACAAAATAGTATCAGGAAAGTGTACTTTAACAATGCTGGTGCAGATTTTGATCATTTGTTCATTATTTTTTTTTCTTTTCTGAGAAGTACTTTAAAATTTCCAATGTATCAGATTACTTCATCCAGAAAATTATTTTCCATTTTTTGTATTTCCTTATTGGGGGTGGGGGAGGGTGTCACGAAAAATCCACAAAAATGACTGTTTAAGCTTTTCATCTTTTATATTATTTTTCTTTTACTATGCTTAGCTAATGGCTTCACTGAGACAAATGGAATGAATAAATAAAATTTAAAATCGAAATATATGTGTCACTTTTCTACTTCCATTTTTGTGTTTTTGCAAGAGATTTAATTTTACTTATTTATCCAGTTTTTAGTTGTCACTTTTACTTACCAGTAACGGAATCAATGGCTTTGTAAGTACTAAAATGGTCTACTTGATAAAGAAAGATTAACATAAAAATTATTTTTGATTGTGCGAAAGCAAAGTAAATGACATAACATATTTTATTTCAGTAAAACGAGATTAATGAAAGAAAAGTAAAAGGTTGATTTTCCTCGAAAAACTCGAGAAAATACATATTTTTGAGATTTTATGAAAGTAACTTATGTACACATAGATGAAATAGTCTTTATTAAAAAAAAAAAAAATGTTGGACACGAATGTTAAAAAAAGCATAGTTGTTGAAAAACCCCCATTTATATTTTTTTCTTATGTTGTTTCTTTGTTTTTTAAGTCTATTTCCTGCCAGCATGAATAATTATAAATTTTAGGAAATTTATTTCGCAAACGTGTGAATAGTTCATAATCTATATAATTTACGTTGCATTTGATGATGAATGCGTGAATTTATTTTAACGCACGCTGTCTTACAAGTTCATGAACAAAAGGTCTGAACTCTGAACTCTTCGCTTCTACGGGGAACGGGAGGCAGTGTGACCCCCCGGAAGGAAGAGGGGTGAATTCGCCAATCGCCTTATTCGGGACCACGTGCGACTCATCGCCACTCCTACCAGCTCCCGATCATTTTGTTAACTGCGAAAAGCATAGGGGTGTCTAGTCTATGAGTATATTTTAATGTCTTTGATCGGACCAGTCGGGCTTTGTTAGTCACCTCAATCAGGGCCGGCCAGATAGGCAAACAAGTAATCATCGCAACGGGCACCGTATTTTGTTTATGAAGGGGCACGATTAGCTATTTGGAGATGAAACATTATGGACCAATTCGTTTTTCAACATGTACACATGCAATTGTTGAATTTAATATTGTATTCAAGAAAATCATACTTTTTTGATTGTTTTTTTGTTTTTTTTAATTGATATCGTACCTTTTTGAGAAAGAAAAATGGAGGAAAATGTTTTTTTGGTGCAAAATAAATCTGCTGTCTTTAAATGAAAACTTAAAGGAGAAATCAATACGCCTTTCATAACTTGTTAAAGTTTTTATGTATTCACACTGTTTACAAAAGCGATTCATATGTTTTACCTTTTCGAGCTTAAAAAAAAAAAGCCCCCTCCTCTGAAATGGGTAACAATCCGCCACAGCTCTATGTATATGTATTTTCCCGATTTGAACTGGCACTATTTTTTTCGGGCCCCACCACTGAAGCAGGTCACGAGCCGCCACTGGCTGTTATGGAAAGTGGACAGATTCTATTAACGGAAGGGAAGGATAGACTTGCAAAAACATTAAAACTATTAGAAGAAAATGAAAAAGCTCAAGAAGAAATTAATAAAAGAATAAATAGAAAACTAGATAACTTATGATACTTAATTTGTAATCTCATTATTAATTTCTCATAATCTTAATTTTTAACTTCCCATAATTCTTAATTTCTCTCAACAGTCATTAAATATTTTTTGTTTACATTTGCTTTGTATATTGTGTTCAAGTATTATAGATGAATATGTAAATATTAGATGAGGTTAAATTACTGATACAAAAGCATATGCTATTAAAAGTACACACATTTAATTATTCTAACCATCAAATTTATTTTGTTTTCGATACTGCTTACCAATTACGTGTTGTTGTATAAGAGGTATAATATTTAGGTTTTCAAAAATCTCCATTTAGTACTACTTGTGATTTGTAATAGAACCAAAGAATGAGATAGAAGCTTTTGTTTTAAAATTTAGTTTTCATTTTATTTGTGCTCTCTTTTTCGAGAGGAAGATTTCCTAAATGATTCTGAAAAAGAAAAAAAAAGGGACAGGGATTGGCAACCTGTGGCTCGCAAGCCGCATACAAATCATACTCATGGTTCTTGAGTAGGAAAAAAATGACTTAACCACAGAAAGGTTGCTGACTCCTGATATGTATTGTTTTTACCAAGTTGCTGATAGCATAGCCTGTATACACCCTTTTTTTTCCCAGAGCTTTCCTAAAGTGCTTTCAAATAGTGTTTTGCTTTTAGCAAATGGTGTTTGCTTGCAAACTTTGCTTTTCTTGTATGCATTTATTGTGTTCCTAAATCTTCAATTTTATGCTCCAAAATCATGTTAATTCTGATCTCGAATCTTAGTTTTCCTCTCGGAAACTATTTTTTTTTGTGCTCCCAAATGGAATTTTTCTGCTCCCAAATAGAATTTTTCTGCTCCCAAATGGAATTTTTCTGCTCCCGAGGTGCTCCCAAATGAAATTTTTTCTGCTCCCGGGGTGCTCCCAAATCGAGTGTTGGAGTTAACATCCCTGTACATACCATTTGCGGCCCATCACGAAAATACGTTAAATAAAACGGCCCCTTCACAGAAATACGATTGAGTACAATAACCCTATCATAAAAATAGGTTCGAATAAAAGCGGCCCTTTCACAGAAACAGTCTATGAAATCGGATCTTTCCCACAAGTGTAATTTATTAAAATGCCTTTTTCAAATATTCTATTCTTTCAGATCGAAATACTGTTAATGCCTTTTTCATTGTCTGTTTTCATTTGCGCGAGCGAGTAACGCGAAAAGGCCCCTAGTTAGAGATGGGCGGTTCGACTCATTTTACTGATTCGAATCTCGACTCACTCACTACTTCGATGATTCGAATCTTGAATCAATAAAACAACTAAAGAAATTTTCCCTCTCTCTGCGCCGAAAGCCGTACTATTTAAACACCCTTCACCCATTCATCGGGTTTCTTCTCCGCTGAGTTCTCGGGCAGTTAGCATCTCTCTCTCCTTGCTCCAGTAAAACCAGTGTTTAAACTGCCCGAAATGAAAATACAGGGGAGCTTCGTATGACCCCCTGAGCCTGTAAGATTAAAAGGTTAAGTTTGGTGTCAAAGTATTCGAAATTTTATGTATCGATGGGGTGTACGTCTAGGGGGGGTCGAGAATCAATAGAAACACGCTCCGATGGATAGTTTCCGAGATATACGTTAATTAATTATGGTAATTAGACTAATTAACCATGATTGAGGCTTAAAAGGACTGCAAACATGTAGAAATTGGCTCTGGATGGTTTCCAGACTTTGGAGTTGCCGCCGGAGGAGGCTAGTGTTTAAAATGCCCAAATTGAAAATATAGGGGAGCTTCGTATGACCCCCTGGGCCTGTAAGATTAAAAGGTTAAGTTTGGTGTCAAAGTATTCGAAATTTTATGTATCGATGGGGGTATACGTCTAGGGGGGGTCGAGAATCAATAAAAACGCGCTCCGATGGATAGTTTCCGAGATATACGTTAATTAATTATGGTAATTAGACTAATTAACCATGATTGAGGCTTAAAAGGACTGCAAACATGTAGAAATTGGCTCTGGGATGGTTTCCAGACTTTGGAGATGCCGTCGGAGGAGGCTAGTGTTTAAAATGCCCAAATTGAAAATATAGGGGAGCTTCGTATGACCCCCTGGGCCTGTAAGATTAAAAGGTTAAGTTTGGTGTCAAAGCATTCGAAATTTTAAGTATCGGTGGGGTGTTGAGTCTAGGGGGGGTCGAGAATCAATAAAAACGCGCTCCGGTGGATAGGTTTCGAGATATACGTTAATTAATTATGGTAATTAGACTAATAAACCATGGAGCTGTTTTTTCTGCGATGAGAGAAGAAGAAGCTTTCCGAGAGAAAGCAGTAGCAAAAGCATCACAAGCTGGTATTGATCTCAGGATTTTCTTATCGCCGGCCTCAGAGCCGTAGCCAAGGGGAGGGTTAGGGGGGTCATAACCCCCCATGAGGAATTTTTTGCCATCCAAAATGTATATTCTTCACTACATTATCATACACACGTATACATATATATGAGTTGCAGTAGTCATAACCCCCCCCCCATGAAAAATTTCTGGCTACGCCCCTGGCCGGCCTGTATTTTTGCCCTTTATCGAATTCGAGATTTCACTGAAATAAAAATGGGAATATCGGATATTTGATGTTGAAATAAAACCGATATGTCGATTTTTGGCCCAGTCCTACTGAGGGGCTGCTGCCCCCCCCCCAAAAAAAATGGGACCCTTTACTTAGCTTACAATTGAACTTTATCTTTAAATTTGATACCCAGCCCACCCCGAAATAAAATCCTGGCTACGCCACTGTCAATAACACTAACTACGCCACTGCTTTAGACCCTATTTTGTATTTCTCTGAATTACGAAAGAAAATAAAATCATTCCCCTTAAACGAAAAACAAGGTAAAAAAAAAAAAAAAAACGAAATCTGCTGCAATAAAGCGAAATGTTATTTTGCTTACTACAAAGTCCTTTTGTGAGAGCGCTTAATACCGCCCCTGTATCCTTCATTAAAAGTGACAAGCACAATCCTAACTTTATTTCATTCTATTTCCCTTCACATGAAAATCCGCCACCATGTAAACTTAACGTTCCGTTTTTTTTTTTTTTTTTTTTTTTTTGAGGGTGGGGGCAGGGGGACATATATTGAAGTTAAAAGTAGAAAAGGGATGTTTCATTAAATTTTAAACAAATATTAAATCAGCCAGACAAGTTGGAAGGAGGGATTTTCTTAATTTTTTTTTCGGGGGGGAGATTGACCCCTCTTGCCCTTAGGAAGTAACGCCTATGCCCCCCGCCAAAAGCAAACGATGTTCGACCCACTCCACACCCACAGACAGATAAAACTTTAAATCCGACCACCAACCAAGAAATGAAACACCAAAGATTCGAAAAAAAAAACTTCAATTAAATGAAACATCCTTTCAACTCTTTTCGACTCCTTTCGACTCTAAGTCGATAGAAGATTCGAAAAAAAACCCCTCTAATTAAATGAAACATCCTTTCAACTCTTTTCGGCTCCTTTCGACTCTGAGTCGATAGAAGATTCGAAAAACTAACGAATCTCAACGATAGTATACAATCACCGAAACAGAGCGAAACACTGAATCAGTAAAGATTCGTTGCTGCACCAACTCAGTGACCAACTCACCCACACCCACTCATTTACTGTTTCCAATCATCTATCGACTCAGAGTTCGAAAAGAGTTGAAAGAGTAAGGGAAAATCTCTGGGAACGGCAAAGGGAAAATAAGTTTTTCTTCCCTTCGCACTTGGAATGTATTTCCCTTGAGGGCTTGAGATTCGAATCAGTAGAGAGTGAGTGTAAAGACTGAGCCACTCAGTACCAAGATTCGAATCACTGATTCGACTCATCGAATCATTGGCCATCTCTACCCCTAGTGTGTTTTGTTTTTGCTGACTCAAGTGAGAAGCCCGATCGCAGGGCAGAACTACGTCTACGTGGGCATTTCAGTTGGGAGTTGGGGGAAGAAAATACGGTTGGGAAATTCAAAATTTTATAAAGTTATCTAAATATTTCTGATTCCATCTGTCAATCCTCAAATATCAGTAGCTACGTTTGACAAATATGTAGTTGCGAGTTATCAAACAATCATTATTCCAGTGTTCATCGCCAGCTGTTGTTCTTCTCTATGTTTTTAATAGTTTTGCACACTAACAAGTTTATTTTTTTATTTCCTCCCCTAAACAATTTCCTCTTTTTAATCGGCTTTCTTAGTACATATTATTCTTTATGTATAACAGTTATTTACTAATCATATATTATTACAGATGATACAGAAAGTATGCCTTAGCAAAACGACGTTTTGCGATTCAAAAATTCTGCGGGATTTGTTTGTTTGTTATGGCAAGCCTAGACAAGGGATATCTCCCGGGGGGGGGGGGGGGGGTGCTTGGTTGGATGACTTTTTAAGGAGTTCTAACTTGTATTGACTTTACATCTGGATGAAACCGACCAAAACTCCAGACCAACAGGGACCCGAATGTGGGAACTTCAACACTTCAGCCGTCAACCATGTTCAGTGGCTTTATCCACTCAAATCGGTCTGAAAATAGAGCGATTTGTGAATACAGCAATTGAAACACATTATGCTTTTGCCAAATTAAGAGCAAAATAATGATCTTTTGCTGATTAAAAACATTTGATAGTCAAAATATTTAATACTTTTTTTTTATTTTAAAAGTATTAAAGCAAGGTCGAAGAACGAAAATTTAGTGTTTTTAAAGAGAACTTTTTAAGTATGCTACAAAAAATTAAAAATAAAGCTATGAAAAATAAATTATTTAAAATATAAACTTTATTTCACACATTTGGACAATTCTGTGAGTTAAAAAAATATTTTATACCTGCTAAAAAACTTACATGTAGTAATTATTTTTATTTATTTTAAAGAATGGCGCTTTTAAATAAACTTATATTCACTTTTTATAAATGAGCAAACATTAAATTAGAAGTGAAAGAGAAGAACAAATATATTTCAGTAATTTGATTTCATATGGTGTACATTCCAACCATTGGATGCAATACAAAATTTGCATGAATGTCATTTATTCTAGCAATCTTCTGTGTTCAGAATTCAATTTTCCCAATTTCTATAGTTATCAATTGATGGATGAGTTAAATTGTTTGATCCAATTTTAAATGTCTAATAGTAATAATGGTAACTTCAAAAATCTTTACTTGGTACTCATTCAATAATTATTGTGAACAAAAGAATTTAAATTCTGATTTATATTATTAAATTTTATTATTTTTATTATATGCTGAACACATCTATCCTAATCCACTTGCACTGACAGTCCTTTTCTGTTTAAAAGTTTGTACCAATATAGGTAAAACATCCTATATGAATGTGATCCAGTAATTGTGGTCCAGTAGTGATAGTGTGATAAAATTGAAGAACATAAATTAGCAGTCCCTCTGCCTTTCCCTACTGCCTAACAAATCATGTCTGGCTAAAAATTTCTGAAACCTACTTCAACAAATTCTTATAAATAATAAACATGTAAGTTATGTAATTTCGAGCAAAAAAAAAAAAAAATTAAGCAGAAAATTCAAAATTACTTTTATTAAAACTTCTTTTTTTTTTAAATCAAAAACTTCTAGTTATCTACAGATTTAATTCACATATTTATGTCATGCTTAGAGCAAAATATTATCAACAAATCCTTTTTCCTATTTCGCTTACACTTACTTCTGCAGGATATTTTCTCCAAAAGATCAGGGGAAAAAACTAAGACAAATTGGAAAAAATCTAACTACGCATTGTAGTCAGAACACATATTACAACTCTAGATGTTAAAGTTTCGGGGATCAGATAGTTTCAAACCAGTGTCTATATATGTTAGCTACCTGTACATTCTCGTGGAACCCCAAAGTGCCGTTTTAAAGAACAGGGTGCCCTTTTTGAAATTTCCCCCCTGTCGACCCTTTTTTTCTATGAGTCAACACTATTCTAATCACCTCCTCTTGTAAGTTAACCATTTTTTTATGCCTATATAGCTATACATGAAAAATTTTAAGTGCCAATTATTTTATATGTAGACTCCTCACCCCCCCCCCTAAAAAAAAAAAAAAACTTTAGATACGATAAATGCAGATTTAATATGAAAAAGCATTGTATTGTTGGCTGACCTTTTTTCCAAAAAAGTAAATGGCAATATTTGCTTAGTATATACAGGCACGTATCCAGAAAACAGTTTGGAGGGGGGGGGGGGTCCAAACGGTAAAAAAGGTTGAATTTTTCACAAAAAGACTATCATTTTCATTTTAGTAACACAAATGAAAATTTTTTGGGGGGAGGGGGGTCCTGGAACCCCCTAAATACGTTCTTGAGTATATATATATATTCATATAGTGCCTCTTTATATTCTGACGTGCCCTTGAAAGCTTAAATTGCCCTTTTTTAAGGACTAGCACCCTGCCCCTTTTTCATCCTAGGATGATCTCTGATTAATGTCATTTGAAAAAGAAACTGATGATGATAGGGATGTAAGAGCAATGAAGTGGGTCATTTATTGGACAAAGAAGTTGAGTTGTTTTTTTACTTCCTTGTACATAGTATAAGGAAGTAATGCGATCCCGAAAAATTTTTGGGGCCAAATTTCGACAAAAAAGTCGATTTTGACTACCTCTAAATTTAATTTTAAGAATTTTTTCGATGCATCTCATTGTAGGCTAGCATGCACGATCATATGAATGCGTCTGCAACTCATTTTGACCAGCGTCGAGTCTATTGTGGTCAGTTTTTCCATGCCGTCTGTACGTACGTACAAATGTATGTAACTCGCATATCTCAAAAACTATTGGTCGTAGAATGTTGAGATTTGATATTTAGGATTGTTCTATGATCTAGTTGTGCACGTCCCCTTTTGGTCGCAATCGAATGTATAGTTTATGTCCAGGACAGCCCAAAAGATTCGAAATACATTACACTCTATGGACCGAAAATCATTAAACTCGCCTAACTCAAAAACTATTGGGTGTAGAATCTCGAAACTTCATATTTTGGATAGTTGTAACATCTAGTTGAGCACCTCCCCTTTTGGTTTCATTCGACTGGATAGTTTATCTACAGGACCGCCTAAAGCATTCAAAATATATTACTCTCAATGGGCCGAAATTCATTAAACTCGCATATCTCAAAAACTATTAGTCGTAGAATGTTGAAACTTTATATTTAGGATTGTTGTAACATCTAGTTGTGCACCTCCCCTTTCGGTTCCATTCGACTGGATAGTTTATCTACAGAACCGCCTAAAAAATTCAAAATACATTACGCTCTATGGGCCGAAAATTCATCAAAGAGTTTTTTAGAGGTACAGTCAACTCCCGCAAATCCGCGAACGCCTGTAATCCGCGATATATTTCAAATGTAAACAAACTAGTTTGTTTACATTTTGAGCGGCATTTGATTGGTAATATTACTGTTATAGAAGTTATTTGATTGGCTGAATGTTATAAAGACATTATTAATGCTTTTCCACAGGTATTTGAAGTAAATAATTTCATATATTTGAGCATATTATCATGTAATTAAAAGTACAGAAACTTATATCCTAAGTTGCATGTGTTCAGTGAATGGATGTAAATAACGAACTCGGAAGCAATGCACCATCCGATCACATCGCTTCACTCTTTCCAGAGACGATCGTAAAGATTGACCGTTGCAATTAAAATTGGGTGAAAATATGTTTAACTTTAAACGCAAACCGCGATTTGGCAGGCTACACAGCAATTGCGCAATTTTCCGATTTTAAAGGGAAATTCTAAATATAAAAATGTAAACAAAAAAAATGACCTATAATCCGCAAAATCCTGTAATCACGCACAACCCTTGGTCCCAGTGAATGCGGATTAGAGGGAGTTGACTGTATTAGGCTATTTCAAACGACTCAGAATTGATATATGCTGTAAAGAGTTAGAAAACAGGGGCGGCCCTAGGGCCGGACAAACCGGACCCCTGTCCGGGGCGGCAAATTTTAGGGGCGGCATTTTGGCTCGATTTTGAAATATACATTTCGTATTAGTAAAAGAATTGTTTAAAAATATTCCGAGGAATATCATTCTATATAACTTTACTAGCTGATGTACTCATCCGTCATTGATGGATTTTTACTAACCGCGCAAAATTTCGTTTGCATTGTAGTAGTACAAAAAATGGAATTAACATACTGGCAGAAATATAGAAGCGAAGTTATAACTCTTGTGTATTGTTCAAAGATCACAGGTTAGAGAGTAAAAAATTCCTGAGATAAACTGTCAATAGAGAAAATATTTTACATTCAAATTTAACGTTTTCTTTTAGTGGATGAGCTTCCTACATCAAGAAGCTTCCTACATAAAAGTTGCAAAAGAAGATGCTAGTAATGAATATTAAACTGAAAAGTGAATATCTGGAAAATTCTTTGTAATAGCAAGTAGCCGATATTTAACACTGCAACGTCCGATTGAATTATATTTTGATGATTTTACTTGATGTGCGAAAAACTTTATCAAAGTTTACGTCATACCTCAAAAATAATTCAAATTTGTAGAAGATTAAAAACCTGAAATTTTAATTTACTAACCGTCTACTATTTAACAAAATTTCATTTTATTCCCTTTTGTCTGACCACTAGTTGTTTTCACGAAGTGGTCACACAAAATTTTCTCAAAATAATATACATATATATCAATGTTATTTAACTCAATCTCATCGATAGTAACTGAATTTTGTTCTATTAGCTTTAGAAATTTTAATATTATGCCTGTAAAATTTTTGCACAATTTTCTCAAAATTAATAATAATAATAATAATCAAAAAAAGAAATCGACGCAATTTGTTTAAGTCGAACAGCCACCTATTGTATTACCTCCAGACGCCTTAAAGTGACGTCCTCCCCTCTCTCCCTGCCCCCTAAAAAAGAAAAGAAAAAATACAATGCAACTTTTGCAAACCTTTTCAATTTATTCAAATTTTTAAAAAATTTCGATGATGCTTTGTTACCCATCATATGGCCTAATTTCATTCTGTTCTCTTAATCCGTTTCTGATGGATGCCAGAACAAACTTTTAAAGCGATTTTTACAAAATCTCAAAGTCTATGAGTTATTTAAAACAATTTTGGTATCTATTGTTTCAATTAACTTACCATTCAATATAATTCCAAATTTCATTCTATTCCATTGAGCCATTTTTTAACAATGGGCGAAGATACATTTACACACAGTTTTCAAACAACAGTTTTAAATCTCAAAACTTTTAAACGAATTAGAAATATTTTAGCAACTGCAGTTTAAATTAAGTTGCAACTTTTGGTGTTGCTATAAATTTCATTTCATTCTCTTCAGTTGCATGGGCGTAGCCAGTGGGGGGCAGCTGCCCCCTTAAAATGAGCTAGTCATAGTGTCTGATTATGAAAAACCGGGGGAGGAACAGTTGGACTCCATGGTCTCCTTGTCTTGTCCCCCCTCCCCCCCCAATGAAAATCCTGGCTACGCCCTTGTTCAGTTGTTTATACGTGACGTGCAAACAAATATTTACACATTTTGCATAGATTTTTCACAAGATTTCCAGTTAGATTCAAATTACAGTTTGTTAATGAAATTCAACAAGCCAAATATTATCCCATATTTCTAGATTGCATCCCTGATGCTCCCGCCCCCCCCCAAAAAAAAAAAAAATTGAACAGATCGCATTCTTGGTAAGGTATTGACAAATCTAATTCCAATGAGGCTAGGATTATTTAACACTCTCAAACAGTTCAAGTTCCTATGCTCTATTATTATTTGGTACAAAATCTTCAATTGTGTGAATCTATTAAGAAAGGTATGGCAGTCAAAAGACAACGATTTACCACCTGCTCTAGAACTCTTAAGAAACTGTAAAGATTTTTTGAAAGGATCTTCGATTGGATGTGATTTTAAATGAAATGTTCTGTTATGCAAGAGAACTGACCGACGAGATAGTATTCTGGCTAACACTGAGTTTAAGCAGCCACGTAACATATTAATTTTGATTGCGAATCACGAGATGATCTGGTGAAAGATCCTAAATTAAAATTTAAGATAGTTTTATTTTTTTACAGTAAACAAAGCGATTAATATCTTAGAGTACAGGTTTAATTTAATAAGTACCCAATGCAATTATTTTAAATTTTTGCACGGCATAAATGAGTTAAAAGACACTCTTAAAAAGTGCTAATTAAACATTGTAACACAGTGTAACAGTGTTAATACTGTTTATAGTGTAAACAATTGGAGTTAATACTGACTGAGGGGGAATCGGAGAATATAAACGCGCTTGATCTAGTAAATGAAATAGTGTCAGTTACGGACTTAGGCAAAAAGGAAAGCCCAATTGAAATTTTAAAGCTAATTTCAATTATAGATTTTACACCACATCTTGCTATTGCTTCGAGAATTTCGCTTTCTTTGCCGATAATTGTGGCAAGTGCAGAGAAGAGTTTTTCAAAATTAAAGTTAACTAAAAATTTCTTATGTTCCACAACTCTTCCAGATAGGTTAAATAATTTAACTACATTGGCTATCGAACATGAATTTGTTGAAAAATTGATTTAAGAGAAAAAGTCAGGAATTTTCCGGAATTAAAAGTCAGAAAAAAAACTCATTATTTTTCTCTCTTTCTTTTGTTTTTTTTTTAGCTTAATATGTGGTTTTTAATAAATATGGGTTTTCTTATGCTGTGTTATGTTTAAAGAGCTATTCCAGTTTTATAGGCATGAAAACAGTATCTGTGAACAATTTATTTCTTTTAATAGTGGCCTCACCATGGCACAGTGGTTATATCACTGAAAATGGTAGACGACCGAAGTGTGAAGGTCCCGGGTTCAGGTCCCATCGCGCGGTTGTCAATCTAACGGTCTGGAGTTTTGGTAGGTTTTCTCCAGATGTAACGTGAATATGCGTTAGAACCCCTTAGAAACTTCTCCTACCAAGGCATCCCTCATCTTAGGCAGATACCCCTCGCGCAGGTTTGCCTTAATCACACACAATCTTTTAATAGTAATTTTACTGTGGGGGGCGGCATTTTATATTTTTGTCCGGGGCGGCAAAACTGTTAGGGCCGGCCCTGTAGAAAATGAATTTCTCCATTTAAAAAAGTGTCTTTATCATTTACAGTTCTGCTACAGGAACACTCAAAAGATTTCCTATACATTACGGTCAATGGCAATTTTAGGGGCATTCATCCATTTCAAGCACAATAGCGTCCTACCACATAAGTTAGGTAATGGTCCGACCACGGTCACGTGCCTCCCTCAAGAACTATGCCAAAAGTCGCCAAGCTTGGCGACTTTTGGTGTACGTGTGTGCATATTTAACTCTCAAATCTCAAAAACTATTATGAAATTTCATATATAAGATTGTTGTAACATCTAGTTTGCATCTCGATTTTTGGTTCCAATCTACTGGAGAGTTTATTTACAGGTCCACCGAAAAGAATTTCAGTACTTTAATGTCTATGGACATCGTCAATATAATGCAATTGTAGTCAGTCATTGTTTGGTACATGTCCAAAATCTCGCCGTCTGTCCTCGACCTTGGCGAGTTTTGCCGAAATGTTGCCAAATTTGGCGATAGTCAGTCATTTGGTCCATGCCCAAAGTATCGCCATTCGTAATCGTTCTTGGCGAGTTTTGGCGAAATATCGCCAAATTTGGCAATCTGTCATTGTTGGTCGATGCTTAAAATCTCTCCAAATGTCGTCAACATGACATATTCCCTTGTAGGGGCCGTTTACATGGACGAAAATGCGGGGTCAATGCCGGAAGTTTCGCTGCTTTCTACCCCGCTTCCCCTATGTAGGGAAAAAATACGGGGTAGAAAGATTTCTATACTCCAGTTCAACTTAACCTGACAGTGCGTGGAAAGGTACGAGTGCCTTATTGCGCCGTTTGTCAAGTATTCGTGCGCGCTTTCTGGTCTTCCTCCCTTGTACTCTTTGACTAATTGCCCTATTTGGCGATCTATCGCCCGTCCTTCGTACTAATGCTGCTCTAGTACGTACACGTGTGGGAGTATTTAGGGGTGATAAGAAAGGAAGGACATTCCTTCAATCACCCCTTCTTGACCTTCCCCTGAAAGGTACGTGGAGGTCAGAATTGTTCTGAGAAATGTCTCTTTTTTTTCTTTTCAAAGCAAAAATGTGACTGGGATGCGTGTGCTTACAGATTAATATACATATTCTTTTTTAAATATAAAATAGTTTAAACAACTGCTATTTTTTTCGGCGTTTTCTATTGCAGTGCAAGTCCAGTCAAAAAAGAAAGTGAGAAAGAAAAACAAAGAACGTAAGAAAATCCTCTAATTTAAATGACTGGATTGTGAAACTCGTAATGCTTTTTCCTTTCTTTCCCCCGAATGTGGCAATATTGAAACAGGCATCGATGTGCCAGTAAAATATGCTTCTTGAGACAAATAAGGCGTTCAAAGCACTGTATTGTGCTGAGAAAAGAAAAATTAAAAGGAATTCAGAATGGTCGACCCTACCGCTATCACACTAAGATGAAAGGCAGTGTTCTGGTAACTAAATTACGTGCATCATAAATTAGACTTTAAAATACATATGGGCAACCTCCGGCCCGCGGGCGGAAGGGGCGGGCTTTTGATCCGGCCAGCGGATCAGAAACCCAGTCGAACTTGCTCGCTCTCATTGTTATAAAAACACAACGGTATTTTTTTTTAAATTCTTTGCCAGTGTTGTTTCTCAAACCAGATCTTCACATACAAACTGACTGCATTCAAAGACAGCAGGATGAGAAATAACGCTGGGCACTGAATAAAATCTTCATCGTAGTATCTTTGCAAACGATGGGAGTGAACAGGTTAATCCTGATATCTCCTTCTCATCACTTTACATATACAACTCAGGGGCCGATCCAGAAATTTTTTCTAGGGTACCATTTTTGTGAATTTTTATGCCAATTTTTAATAAGTCACTTTTTTGGTTAAAATAATTTATAAAACAGATTAAAATACAAGGTAAAATGCGAATGAAGGGCCGTTTCAATTGATTGTGTTGTGAAAGGGCCGCAAAACGGACCCAGTTTTCGTCTGCACCGACCCCTACACTGCTTGAACTTTTTTGTTCCTTTCAAAGATGGTCACAGGGATCTTACATTTTTCAAAGCCCCGAGTTTAAAGTTACCCCCGAAGTTAAAATTAACCGCGAGGAGACGTCACTGCCGGCAACGGGGGGATGGGAGTCACTGAAAGATGACAATTTTAAAAGAAGAATTATCTTCTGTAAAATGACTACGAAGGATGCGTGGGGAGGGGTAAAGAAAAGGGCCCGATTAACGCACGGGCTAACTGGGTCACGGCCCTTTTTGTTTTTTAGTTTTAATCTTTTAATTAAAAAAATTACAAATATTCCATAAAATATTATTTCATGAACTCTGCTCAAGGGACTCTGCCCAGGGCCCCCGGTTCGAAAGGGGCCCAAATTTCAAATGTTGTTCTGAAATATTCTTTTTTATGTCAAAATTTTATGAAAAAGAAAACAAATTTCATAGATGGGGGCCCCCAAATTCATCAATGCCCGGGGCCCCTGTTGGTCATAATTGGGCCCTTCGGAACTTCTAAGTGGTGTTCCAGCCTTATGCGGTTGGAACGTAATATAATCATCCAATACAGGAGCAGTAGCCATTATTACCGACGTGCGAAAGCGGAGATAAGGAAGAAAAGAAGTAAAGAACGGAGAATGCGAGAATGTGTAATGGATTTTCCCGTTCTGGCGTGGGGGAGGGTTGCTACGATCTTCGCTCCTTAAAAATTCCGCCAAAACTTGCTTTGACACTATTGGATAGCAAAGCGTTGACACAATAAACACATTTTCATTTATATAAAGGCGATATATTAAATTATTGAGCACGCTTTCATTATATAAACATGTTTTTTCCCCTTTACAGACGAATTTAACATAAAAAGTAATACATATACGGACGAACTATATTGTAAGGTCGGAAGAACACAAGGCATAGCCTTCCACGTACTGTCAGGTTAAGCTGAACTGGAGTATAGTCCAGTGGAGGGTGAATGCAGGGATGACCTCTCTTTCCCATGATCCCTTGCGTGTTTTTCCCTATACTCTGCTTTTATCCGGGATTTTCAATTTTCCCATGTAAACGGGCCTGTAGTGTACCGGTATACCCATACTTTAAGTCTTTGATACTTAAAAATTAACTCTAATAACTTTTTATATCAATTGTGTAATCTTATTTCTAATAAATTAATGGAAGTATTTCATTCATTTATAAATATTTATTCAAACCAGAAATATAAAAGGAACATCATGTTGAAATATTGAAATTTATTCAAAATTTAACTCTTGGCATAGTATTTGTATTTTTCAGAAGACATTGCTTTTTACATTGGGTTATCCTTTGTCGGCGAATCCCGAATGGTCATTAAAAGCCTGGCATAGTATTTGTATTTTTCAGAAGACATTGCTTTTTACATTGGGTTATCCTTTGTCGGCGAATCCCGAATGGTCATTAAAAGCCTATAAATTTTTCGATCCTGCACTGTTTCCCCCCTTTTACAAAGCCCGCAAGTGCAAATTGACCATTAAAAATTTCCCTTATGCCCTGTAGCGTATGGCAAACGGATTCAAGTCAGCTTTGGCCTTAACATAGACATCAAGTGATTAGGAATCCCAAGTGCCTATCTCCTGTACCAATGTAAAAGGTTCTTTTGTTCCGCCGTTTGGATTTTCAGAGGTATTATGAAAGAATACTATTATTACTATGGCTAATTTTCCTTATCTGGTTTTCGGACATTTCCTGTTCAAAAAAAAAAAAAAAAAAAAAAATACACCCGGTTTGAACGTTTAGGAATGGTGAAAGAATTTCTTGGAAGTACTGTAGTCCTTTCTAAGCAGGCTTCAAAAGCTCAACCCATTGAAATTGCTATCGTCGCCTGGTCGTTGTTTTCGGGTGAAGCGCTAGTGTGATTTATTTGTTCTCAGTCAAGCTCCGTTCGTGTGTAGAATTTAATTTAAATGCAGATATTATGGCCTCAAGAAAGCGGTCATTGAGTCGTAATATAGGTGGTGGTTGTAAGAAAATTCCAAAAAATAATTTGTCTAGTGAGACTGAAAGCGCAAATCAGCAGTACGAAATCCTAAATGCATAGCCCCAGAACAAGCTATTTCAAGAGGAACAGCACTCACAAAATATACATGCTCCACTATCAGGCAGTTTGTAAAGGGGTGCATAATTAGAAGGAATACAATATCATTATGGAAAAAAGAGGTATGATTTAAATTTAAATTAGAGGTATGACTAAAAAATGTTTTCAGACAATGTTTTTCCTATCAGGGCCGGCCCAAGGGGAGTGCGAATGTAGGCGTTCGCCTAAGGCCCCGCGCTTAAAGAGGCCTCGCTCCTGGGCCATTTTTTTTTTGCTATCGCATTGGGCAGAGCTTGGTAGATGGTTGCGATATATTCCGAAAAAAAAAAAAAAAACGAGAAATAAGACTATTATGTACTAGCACTGCTAGTAGTAACTTACAACATAAGACATGACAGAAAAGAGTCCCCGCTCTTGTGCTTCGCCTGGAACCCCGCACACCCCTCGGGCCGGCCCTGTTCCTATGAAGTGTAAGTCCCAGCAGGTTCGAGTATTTTATTTTATCAGAAATTTGCACACCTTTCACGAAATTCAATTACGTAATACTATAGGTAGACATAAAAATAAAATATACAGGCGACATGTAAAAAATAGTGCCAAATGTCGCCAAGCTTGGATAACTGTACCCAAATTATTGAATGCCCAGTAAGTTAGCCTCCCCCCCGTTACGCAATCCCAGATCCGCCACTAGTGATCATTTTTTATACGAGGGTCCTTGAAAAATTAGAGATGATCCTTGAAATGTGCTTGAATTTTTACTAACAATTTTGGTGGACACCCTGTTTCGGTTTTTGTCTACTCCCTTTTCTTTTCAAAGCTACAATTAATCGTTCATCAAACATTCTAATCTATTTTTTTTTAATCGTGCTATAAAAATAAATGCATTATATGCTCTGTACTTTTTGTAAGTTTTTAACCCTTTAAATGCCGCACTGTGATCCAGCCCAGACAGCACATCAAACTTGCAGCAAGCTTGATTTATCAAGTCAATAAGCTTGAATTAAGCTTGAAAATTCCAAGCGTGTAAGCTTGATGCAAGCTTGAATCAAGTGTTCTAGTTTACACTTGCCCAGCTTGCATTAAGCTTGACATTTCAAGCTTAAAAAATTTTCTAAATACTGTTATGATTTCAATTTAAAGTAAAGTTTAATTAATTAATAGCCTACTTAATTAAAAATCCTAACCTTAATTAGTGAATTTTAAATCAAGTAAAATTAAAATTTCTAAACAATTTGTTTATTAAGGTGGTTTTGTTTTGTCACCATATACCAGTATTCATAAAGGAAGTAAAATAAAAATGAAGTGTTTAAAATTTATTAAGGTATATGTTGAATTACTATTGATGACTCATGGCTGACTCATTTTTATTTATTTGTTTACTTGTTCTATATTTTGGCGCCAAACATCTAAAAGATCGTTATTCTGGCGATCGTGTTGCCATCTTTGTGTAAGGTAACTATACATATTGTTCAAGTAATTAAAATAATTTGTACAACAATTTTCTTTTAAATTTTAAATTCATGAAAATACGTTTTGTGAGAGCTGACATCATTCAGAGGGTTGGTAATAAATTTTTTAGAGCTGACAATAAGAGTTTCATAAAAATGTTTGTTTTGAAATTGGTAATTTTCCTTAAAAAAATTAAGTGATTGTAATTACAGTTAATTTTTTTTTTCTTTCACTATAATTATCTTTTCTGGAATTCTCTAACCTTCTTTCTAATTTTTAATAACATCCAATAACTACGTGCATCGATACCAATACTTCGATTCAATATATCAAAGAAGAAAACAACAACGGCGCAAGGATATGGAGATCGGCACCCAAGCATTTTCAAATTTTTAAATCAAAAATAGAATTTCTACAATAGTTACAACGATAAGAACAACTTTCACATTTTTCATCTTCGTAAAAAATTAAGTTTCAACGCTCATCGATAATAAATCTACAAGTTTTCATTAATAATAATTGTATCTTCGACCGAACTACTTTACGAGCGGAAAGCGCCAACAAAAGAGGTAAAAAGGTGACTTAAGCCGGAGGAAGCGTGGGTTGACACATTATTGTGGTTGGCGTGATCGACAGAAGTTTGTGCCCCGCGAGCTGCCTTGCTAAAGAAAAAGAAATGGCGCTGACTAGAAATGAGTGTCAGTTGCTGGAGTTCTTGAAGATGACGACCTGATGAAAAAGATCTCGATGGGGGCCCCCTCTCTTCAATCAACGATAAGTTTCTATCTTTCCCTCTTTCTTTTTAATTAAATTTTTTTTTTTCTTTTTTTTTGTGCACAAGCGTTAGGTAAATTTTTAAGAAAAAAAGCTCGGGGTAAGGGAAAATGTTGTGTAGTAAAGATATAGTGTTTTCATGTTTTTCACGATATTATCTAGTTTAATTGTCTGATGTACAAGATTTAAAGATTTAATTAAATAAATGTAATTGTTTAAGTAAAAATGGCTCCTCTTCATTTATCTCACTTCGTGTGAATTTATTTCAGCAGTTCTCTTTCAGGTTTCAATCTTTTTTATTTAGCCATAATTTATTCGAACGTATGCCGAGAACCTGGTTGGTATATTGCGGTCACAACACTTTCTAAAACTAAGCATTTATTTTCTAAGTGTGAAATATGAAAAATGATAATTGGTTAAAATTTAAAATAGTAAATCTTTGAGTAGGATAAGATAAAGGTATGATAAAAAGAAAGGATACAACAATACACGGGGCGCCCACTGGCTAACGCGCCCCACATAATTTATTTTTCCGCGCATTTTCCCCCTCTACGCTGAAATTCCAATTTAATTTAATCTGTTTCCATCGAGTGTTCGTCGCTGGAATAGAACCCGGGCCCTTTGGCTTCGCAGTCGAACACGCTATCCATTCCGCCACCGGAGCCTTGTGTAGCTATGACTAAAGTTTGAAGTGACTTACCACACTGTTTTCTCGCCAGATTGATAAGTGGGCGATGCGTTATTTGTTTCTTTTATTTTTCTATGGGATGCATCAAAATTAAAATAATGCATCAAAATAAATTACATTAAAATAAAAATTAAAATAAAAAAACACGTTTTAAAAATTTCAGTACCGCAATACTCAAGAAGCAATACTGCTGGCCAAAATCGAGACAAACGACTGATTTTGAAATCAATTTCGTAGTATAATTGTATTTTATTTTGAAGATTTTCCATATTTGGAAATATAGAATGGGTTTACTTAACGCAAATTTTGTGTTAAGTAATCTGAAATGAAAGAAACAGATAGTTAAACGTTACTTCGAAATGCTATATCACAGTTGCTAACATGTATGGAATACAAACACTTTAGTCATTTTTGTAAATATTTCTTAAAATAACAAATAATTGAGAAATCTTGCTATTTTTTAACGCTAAAAATTCTCTTTACAAATGTGGTTATTTTCCTACACATTGGTATGCTATATTGATACAGAGCGTTTCGAAGAATTAAAAATAAGTTTAAATTAATTTATACAAATGTAAATTTGAATTATTTTCATTGTTCATACTTTATAATTAAAAAATTTATTTAGCTCCTGAATTTTTTTTTTATCCTTTGTAATTTTGTTTTAAAATTACAAAAGTGTAAGATGTAAGATTTTTGGGCCCTAAAATCTGTAGGCCCTGGGCAGTTGCCCCGTTTGCCCTGCCGGTAATATGGCACTGGTAATATAAAATAAAACGCATCTTTTACGAACTTTCAGCAAATTTGAGGACGCTAGACAATTAATGTCCATTCTCTTTCACAGATGACGCCATCAACGCTCCTTTAAAAGGAAAAATCACGTGAGTATCAATTTTCAAGCTTAAATCAAGCTGTATTTAAGCTTGACAATTCAACTTGACTCCTGCAAGCTTGCTGCCAGCTTAGAATGAGTTGAACTGTCAAGCTTGCATTAATGCGTCAAATTCAAAGAAATGTCAAACTTGATTTAAGCTTATGGGCTGTCTGGCAGGAATAAAAGATATAATTAATTTATTAAAATTACATTAGAATACACCCGTAATGACTATAAAACAAAAAAATTGCCATTTAAATATTTCCTTCACTGATTTCTTGGATGTTCCATTTTTGGAACATTGGCATGTAACGCTATCTTTCCTTTTCTGTATTTGCTTCATGTAAACAATAAAACGCTGTATGATAACTCTAAAATTTTCTGCAGTAATAAAGTTTTACTTGATAATTAGGCGCGAAGGGACTAAAATTTAAGCAAAACTCAATAAAGAAAATTGCAATTTTAAAATTAGCAGAATATTTTATAAGAAATGCAATGCGTAAATGCATAAAAGAATGATAAAAGCAATTTTACGCTTGCATACTCTTGACTAATAATACAGATAATATAAATAAATGCAGTTTTTAAAATGTCAGCTACTTGATCAAGAAACAATAAAATATTTTATTCTTTAGAGGGTGCTTAGAATTTCAACCAGCAGTACAAAAATTTTAAAACCCACTAAAACACTAATTTCTTTTTATAATTTTTTAGCATTTTTTTTCGCAATGTCTGTGATATTGTGGGAAGTGTACATGGACAATTTTCTTGCATTCAAAACCCATGTTTACAGCATTTTTTTTTTTTTTTTGGTATACTAAAAAATGCCCTTATCATGTAAGAACGTCATGTGCATGTGAATTTTTTGCAGATTTAAATTGATGAGCACTGGGTAGTGTTGATATTAGGCTTTATCTCAAAACAAATTTAAATTAATTTATCTTCTAAAATTCTATTACCCACACGTCTCTAGGTGTAACCAGCTCAAAACTATTATAATTTATTTCTTCATCAGTAATCTACCCGTTTTCATCAAGAGGCAGTTGACAAATTTCTATGATTGACTTATTTCAATCATCTGACTTGGAACTTTTTAAAACATCAACATTGTCTATAGTTAGAAATTTCTTCGACTGCACCATCTACATTGTTTCTACAAACATCTATACAAGTTCTTACTGAAATGGCCTCGAAAATTGCAGAGCATAGAAAGAAACTCAAGCACGTGACCTGATGTCACTTCCTCCCATGAGTTCCCTCTACATAAAAAGGACTTAAAATAAATAAACAAACCGTTGTGAAGCGCACATTCATTACTAACAGAAGAAACAAGTAGCTATCTGAGCTCAAATCAGAGGAATGCAGCACCAACTATTCACCTCCTTCTGACAAAGGGGTAAAAGATATGGCAACTTCCACCTTACCCCCCCCCCTCCCCCTCTAGTCCTTCACCCTTCAAAAATAAATAAAATATCGGTTATGCCTTTGACAGACTTATGTTCAGCAGAAATAAGCACTGAATGTATCAAAATCTAATAAAGGAACACAAACAACATATACCTGAGACGTCCCTTATTTCGTATATCGTTACATGTCAATGTTCCTCTTATGGAACATTGCACTTTTATGCAAGATTGAGAAAAGATACCTTGATATATTTTGAATTTTTTAAATTATTTCTTTGAATTCATCCATTGGAAATACAATAGGGGAATTTTATAGATTTTTTTTTCTTGTGTACTGTAAAAATAGTAAAAAAAAGGCAATTTTTAGAAATTTTTCTGGGCTGAAATTTTTACATTTGGAAAATACTTAATATATTAAAAAATCAATCACACTTTCAATAATAAGCAGTATTTTTTTTTCAAACTGATGGATATAACAGTTTATTTTTTAAAAAAATATTAAACATGATGTTCCAAAAAAGGAACATTACATAGGCATGTAAAAGGTTAAACTTACTTTTACTGTAAGTTTTTTAACTTATAATTTCATTCATTCCTTCTTAAATGAAGCTAAATGACGTATGTTTATTTCTTAACCACAAAATCATGCGAAAATGCTACTATTTTGGCAACAAAGATTTTAAAATGGCTACTAAACTGGAGACATTTTTACGTCCGTGAGGCTACTAAAGATACTATTTTTACCTCCTAGCATTGGTGGACACCCTGTATACATGACTCGCTAGGCGGTGGTACATTCACTGTAATTTTAATTTTTTTCGCTTTTAATTTTTGAACCTACAAATCTTTTGCGCCCAAGGCGCGTGCCTAATCGGAAAAGCGGCCCTGCACTGAACAGCGTTATTCCCATATTGATAAGGAAGAGTTGGCAATTGTTTTGATCGTACAAAAATTTTACTTTTATTTAAAAGGCAGACGATTTACTCTAATTACTGATCACAAAGCACTGGTTGCAATTTTCAGCTGCAAAAAAGGACTTCCAACTACCAGTACTTTCAGCAACCAGGTTGCTGCATTATGATTTAACTTAGCAAGCTTATCAATTTGATATAGTGTATAGAAATACAAAAGAGCATGGGAATTCTGATTTTTTGTCAAGACTATCTCTCAAATCTGAAGAGTTAAATTTAAGAGATAAAGTTTCCATTTTCCAAATGAATTAAATAGAGGCCTTACCTATAACATAAAGATTTAGCCAAAGCTGCTAAAGATGATGTATTAAAACCAATATATCACACATTAAAAGACGGGGGGAATTTAGCAGCAGAAAATGATAAATATACCAAGGGCGGATTAAAGGGGGCCCCCAAGAAGCAAGAAAGTAATGTAAAAGATCCTAGTTTACTACCATAAAATAGAACACACAGGAGGTTCTCGATAATCCTTATTTTTAGATGAATAATATATATAGTTTTGGAAAAGCACAAAGAAACGGACCCTGGCTGCAATCAATCCCAAACAACAATCTATAGTGATATAGAGCATTTCGAAGAATTAAAAATGAGTTTAAATTAATTTATACAAATGTAAATTTGAATTATTTTCATTGTTCATACTTTATAATTAAAAAAATTATTTAACTTCTGAATTTTTTTTTATCCTTTGTAATTTTACTTTAAAATTACAAAAGTGTAAGATGTAAGATTTTTGGGCCCTAAAATCTGTAGGCCCAGGGCAGTTGCCCCGTTTGCCCTGCCGGTAATATGGCATTGGTAATAAAAAACCCATCCCCGTTAAAACACATCTTTTACGAACTTTCAGCAAATTTGAGGACGCTGGACAATTAATGTCCATTCTCTTTCACAGATGGCGCCATCACCGCACTTTGCAAGCGAAAATCCAGCTTAAGCCAACCTTGCATTGCCAAGCCAAATGACAAGCTTGATTTAAGCTTATGTGCTGTCTGGGTATTATCTTTGTAAAGTACATACAGAATAATAAATATAATTAAATTATAATATGATATTTATTTGAAACCTAATTGATATGATATTTATTTGAAACCTAAAAAAAAAAAATAAAATCACTAATTCAAATTGTAAATTAAGTAAATTAAAAGTCTGCAAAAAACTTATTTCTTAACCAACTGAAAACGAAGCTTGGATGATTTTTATAGCATTGGGATTTGAGTCCTTGCTCGTTCTCCATGGACTCCAGGCAGAAACAGCTAAACCGTTATCAGCGCCGTCTGTGTAATTGGCCAGTTTCCATCGTAAATTTTGGGACAGACTGGCAGTCATATGACTGGGTTTGTTGTAAGCAAAGTTTGAAGGAATTTTACATAAATTTATCTTAGGGCGTTACTCTGTTAATTTTCTGAAGGAAAGATACCATCATCTTGCTTATTGTTTTTGTAATTCAGTTGGAAGATTTTAGGTATTTTTATATTCCATTTATAAGTTTTAAAGGAGAATCTGATTGGCTTTATTACATAGTTGAAACTTTGTTTTACTATTTAGAAAGCTAATCAATTGTACTGTATTATTGTTTTTATTTAATTCATATGTGATCTAGATTTAGTTATATCATGATTTCTGTGCATGTTTCGGTTTCGGCTCGTTGAATAATTTTATTGTAGCCGAGAGAAATATTGATACTGAGTGTTGCTTTCATCTTAATTTATTTTCTCTGTTGGACACATAATCATCTGTTTATATTATAATCACTGTTTAGGTTAAAATAAATTGAAAAAATGACGAGGGGACTTCCGAAGATCGCTGATGTTGAAAAAGAATCGGAGTTTGGATTTGTATATGCAGTATCAGGACCAGGTATGTTAAAAAAATTAGATTTTAATTATTGTGCATAAAAGTAGTCGTCTGCAGTTAACATGGCCATTTAAAATGAGAAAAAAGTAATCAATTTTGATGTTATATTAAAATGCACTTTTTTAATTTTCTATTATTGATTATCAAGATTTGTTTCATGTTTTCAGTTGTGAAGCACACACACACACACATATATATATATATATATTCTTTTTCAAGTGTGTATAAATTTCTTATTTTATATTGTGCTGAAACATTTTAATCCCCAGTTGAATAGCTTAACGAATTGAAATTATTTGAAAAATCACATACCACTAAAATTTTTATTTTGACATTTAAAAAGTTTTTTGACATTTAAAAGTCGATTATAAGACACAATATTGTAAGTGTTTATTATATGATGTAATAATAGATTGACACATCATGTGATTTTGACTGCCTTTTTTTTTGTTGTTAGGTTTTGTGTAGTAAGTGAAAGAGTTTTAGATTGAAAAATTAGTGTATTTGTATAAATTTATATGTATTTCATAGCTTGTATATCAATACTTTCTTGTAATGAATATTTTCAAATAATTTTGTAAAATTTAAGATATGTTTTATACTGGTCATTCTTGGAAGGTCAAAAGGTCATTCTGTGAAAATTTTATTTTAGAATAAAATTTTAACATTATTGGTAATCAGTGGGGTATCCAGAAGAAGTACATAAGGACATTTTTATTAGGAATGTAACAAATGTTTAGCTACTGGTATCTAGACAGGCTAAATACTGATTGTAAGTAATTGGTTAAATTCTTACAGCTGCATATTGATGCAAATTTTGCAGAATATCAGGACAGTGAAGAAAAATACCTGGTTAAAATCCAGGAATTAAAAAAAATTAAGTAATTTTGCAGATTATACATCTGAATAAATAAATTATGTACACCTAAGTTATTTTTAATATTTATTGAAAAGTCATTTATTTAATATTATCACAGAATTAAAAGATTTTTTGGTTACTGCTTACTATTGATGTACTGAATAACATTTTGGGGTACTTATGTATTATCCCAGCGGTCCGCCAAGACGAGTGATTTTTTTGCCGAGATAAATGTTGGGCACGGGCACATGAAATTAATAATGGTTTTGAATATGTTTGGCAGCTCATTTGATGAAAAAATAGTTTTGTGGGAATGACTGCCGGGATAATATGTAAGTACCCATTTTGGCTGAGTATCAAGTACTAAGTAAGTTTTATCAAATTTTACAGCGGTAATCTATTGCGTAAAATTTGATAAAACTTTTTTGATTTAACTGTCAGCTCAAAAAACGTAAAAACATTACAGTTTTAATTACACAAAGCAAGTTGGCATTATTCATTATTCTTGATATCACAAAAGAAGAAATGTTTTATTCCATGATTTTGTTCATGCAGTAAAATGTTCATAATAAGAGAATATTTAAATTAATGCAGCTTTCAAAAATTTTCTAATTTCTGTGTAACTAGATGGAGGGCCATTGAGAAGTTTAAACTCTTATCAACAGTTTTAGATTGTTTGTCATTGACATCTCTAATTTTAATCCCATTTTGCTCATTTTCTCAATCACTAATGTCTCGATTTTCACAAGGTTTCTGATACTGGAATGAAACTGTGTTTATAAGTAACTAAATAAACACAGATATTTTCTTTGGGAGCTCACTAAAGCCTTTCTGTATAAAGCCTTCATTTCATATGTGATCCTTTCAGATCTATCTTCTTCTATTGTCTAAGCAATCCATTTATAAGAATACTGATACTCGAACTAAAGAGTGCCAAGATCTTCAAGCTTTGAAATATATGCAAAATCTTGCATATATTCAAAGAAGCTTTGAATTTATTAAACGTTAATTAAGTTTTTTTTTTTTTTTTTTTGTTTTCTGGTAAAATACAGTTCCTAGGATGAATCAGGAAATAAAATTGAAAATAAAATTTGCTTTCTCTACTATTTTTGAATGCCATTCTCTCCCCCACCCCCTTTCACTTAAAAAATATCTAACTTTATTTAATTATAATTTGAAAAAAAAAACTAATTACTTCATACAATGAATTAATAAAAGAAACTTAAATTGGTTGTTTATTTAATAGCTGGATTAAATATTCATCTTTATGTTAATTAATTCTTATGTTAGTCTTCTTTTTAATTTAATTACCTGGGTACAAGAGCATCTAAAAAAATTTCTGGGCTAGTAATGTATATGCAACTTCTGGTCAAAATGTAATTATCTTCTAAGAAATTATAATAATAAGAGTTAAGAAGTGTATTATTTGTTAAAATATTCAGGGGTGCAGTAGGGCAGGGCGGTGCCCTGATACTTTTTTTTTTAACGGCGGGACAGCACCCTGATTAATTACAATATCAGGTGTTAAAAAAATGTCTCTAATTTCAGGTTTTAGTGCCATAAATTTAATCATTACTTCATTGCTCTCAAAAATTGTAGTAAAAATGTATCATTCTCAATGTTCATTAAAATTAATGGTCCTCCACTTCAGCAATGCGTTGCAATACCTTATGTCGAAACACGGTTGTTTTAACACAGAAATGCTAAATATAGCCAGTTTTGTCATGTCAGCCACGAGTGTTCCACTAGTCATACTGAATTAAAAGAGCAACTGTGGTCATTGCTGTAAATTAATGTTTTTTCTGCTTTGTTGTTGTAAATAGATAAATTGTAATTTAATAAACATTTTATTTAAAAGAAAAAAAGTTGGCCATGCCCCTTAAAAAATTTGCATATGACAGCTTTATTTATAGAGCCCCTTCACTTTTTATTTTAGGACTGCATCCCTGAAAATATCATCAAACAACTTCTATGATTAGTACTTGTTTTCATAAATGAAACAAAATACATACCTTGAATGATTTATTTTTTGAATGGAGTCTAAAATTTAGTTTTTGTAATCTTTGCAGTCGTTACGGCTGAGAAAATGTCCGGAGCTGCTATGTACGAGTTGGTTCGTGTCGGACATTGTGAGCTCGTTGGTGAAATTATTCGTTTGGAAGGCGATATGGCAACAATTCAAGTTTATGAAGAAACATGTATCCTTTCCTGTAGTTTTTTGTATATTGTTGTACACAAAAATTTATTATGTACAGAATATATATTTTTACTGTCATAAGGCAGCTGGATTACCTCAGTTCTATGTGTTTTTTTAATGAAAAAAAAACCCCCACTCTTGCTAGATTTTTTTAATTGCATTTTCCCCATTATTGGTTAAATTAAGTTATTAAAAATAGTTTTATCCACTGTGGTTGACACACAAATTAATTCAACCATTCTGGCTGTCTAGTCCTTTTCTTGGCAGAGAATTTACCTGGAATCTGCATAATTTTGTTTTCCATTATTAGATAAATATCACAGTTGAGTGGATGGGTAGAGGGAAATGTGTTATCTTAAGCAGAGGTTCTCAAACTGTGTGTCAAGGCACCCTGGGGAGCCACAAGTGTATCCCAGGGGTGTCGTATAGATAATGAAGAAAAGTTTTAATTGGTGAAGTATAATAAAAAAATTTACTATGAACCGGTATCCCACAAAAAGTTAGACATGCTGATGATCAGGCAGGCAAAAACAAATATTTCAGTCAAGTTCGAGAGAGTTTGGTGTTCAGTCACCTCTCATTTACAGGAACTCCCTGATATGAGGGGTGGGGGGAGAGAAAATTCTATATCCCTCTAATGAGTTAACTTGTTTACAATTTATTATTTTCTATAGCTGGTAAAAATGTGGAGACATTGCGTTGCAATAAATCACAAGGCTGGACCGCATAGTGGTAGTGCATGTCGAATTCCCTAAAAAACATCGGAGATGAGATCATGCGATCTCTTGTACATATTTACAGTTTAAATTTGAAGAATTAAAATGGAGAATTTTTTAATACATATTTTAGCGCACGTCAAACTATTTCTTCTTTAGTATGAAGCACATAATCTTTGAATACGAGGAAAGCACGCACGATTTTAGATGAAAAATTTCGCTTTCGATGGCTTATGCCATTTCACATAGAGCTTGGAATTTTGAAAATGAAGCGCAAACCTCATGGATAAAAAAAATTCAGTGAATCGATGACAAGCTATTAGCAGCACACATTTCATTTCAAGTTATATTTTTATTCTCTTCCTCCACAAATCAAGACTTCCAGATTACAGGATTACAATGTACATTCAAAGAAGGAAAAACTTGTTGAAGCAATCCACATGATGTTCATTACATGTCTGTGGTGAAGGCTGCCCCACTTAAAAGTTAGGGACCTCGCCACGCACAGAGTTCCAACTCCCCAACGGCTAAAGACCATTACAAAGCAAGCCGTTAAAAGAAGTTTAAAAAAAGGTACTTGTAGAAATCTCTCATTCAGGAAAGTTCAAGAGGTTCAGTAACATATGCTTCTCACAGCAGAAGAAAAACCGCAGTAATTTTGCAGCTGGCCAGAAAAGACTGCATGTGAAAGGAGAGGCGCAATTATTATTACATAATTAAAAACATTAAAAAGCCCTAAAATCTCCGTAAAATAGTAAAAACATGCACCATGAGCACTTTCGACAGCTTAGCCCGCTGTCATCATCAGAACTGAGTCGGCTTGGCTCGTTCACCGCTTCTTCACCAAGGCTTGCCATGACTGCTCGATCTGCGCATGCGCCATGTCGTTGACAGCTCCCTCTTGTGTCATTTGTTGGAAATAAGGACACAAGAGGGAGCTGTCAACGACATGGCGAATGCGCAGATCGAGCAGTCATAGCAAGCCTTGGTGAAGAAGCGATGAACGAGCCAAGCCGACTCAGTTCTGATGATGACAGCGGGCTAAGCTGTCGAAAGCGCTCATGGTGCATGTTTTTACTATTTTACGGAGATTTTAGGGCTTTTTAATGTTTTTAATTATTTACTAAGGTATTTCCGTGTTTAAATTTTAACTAAGTATTAATATTACTTTTTTTTAACAGTAGAGCAGAAGAGAAGAGACATGAGAAAAAATTTTGGTGTGAGTTCTTTTGCGAAAAAATTGGAAAGGGAAAAAATTAATTTTTAATTTTGATTACAGATTAAAGTAATTAAAATATCTCAATCATAAAAAAATATGTCCAATGAGATATAAGAGCAACAGGACAATCCCTTTCCCCTAGAGTGTACTTTCTTGATAATTACCCCTATAAACATGAAAGAAATAATGAAAAATACATCCGAATTATTTATTTCCAACTTTCATATTCAAATTGCTGTAAAGGTAAATTGCTACTTTGCAAGTTTTTAGCGTGACATAGGTGCTGAACCGAAAAAAGTTTGAGAACTCCTGATCTTGAGTATTTTAAAATGATATTTATGAGGGCGTGCTACTTCTACTTGTCGAACATTTGAATAATATTGCTATCTTGTGAATTTTAACTTAAAAATTTTTGTGACAGTTATCAAGCAGCATTTCTCCATTAATGGCATGCAAACGTGTCTTCATCTTCATTTTCGAAGTATTTCTGTACGATAATATCATTCTGATTTTATAAGTAATTAACAAAGCTCCCATATGTCATTAAGAATCTAGGAAACTTGGAAATGTCAGAATTTCTGAAGAATTTAAAATTTTCATCCAAAATCTTGCAAGTGCCTTGACCTGGAAAATGATTTTGAACCACATTTTAAAATAATTATTAATTTTCCTTGTTAAAATGAAGTTCTTTTTCTTCAGCTATTTGATATTTTTCTTCAGTTATTTATCTCAGACAGCCATTTATTCAAGCCTGATTACTAAATAGGCCCATACAGTGGCATAGCAAAGGGGGGCGGTCTGCCCTGGGTGTCACCCGATGGCTTATACAGCAAAAATTCAAAAATATTGCTTGTATGGGAGCAAAAATACTCATATGGGGGGTGACACCACTTATATACGCCTAGGTGTCACCCACTGTAGCTATGTCGCTGGGCCCATAAGGCCCAAACTTATAATAATAACAATAAAATAGGGGTCCTCAAGAATGCAATACTTGTTATTTAAAAAAAAATATATATATACTATTCTACTAAAAAAATTCATGTCAATGAATGCAATGCATTCCTACTAAAAATGATTTCGAGAATGTAATAAATTGGATTTATATTTCAGAAAATTGTGAAGTTAAAATGTATAATTTAGTTCTTGGTTTTTTCTTGTTTAATTAAATAACATGTGTTGGAACCACACAGTACTAGTTTATGTGAAGCTAACTGTACTTTTTTTTTAAACCTCTTGTGGAATTGAATACGAGTTGGAGAAGGTGCAGTAGCATAGCCAGGAATTTTTTTCAGGGGTGGATGAGAACACAAAAACTGGAAGCAATCTAATTTATAAAATTCTATGTAACGTATCTTCGGGGAAGAGAGGAATTCCCCCCCTTTTATTGAGCTTAAAAGTTTTCGTACATAAAAATGAATTAAATAAAAGAAAGAAGGCAATTTTTAAAAAATTCATAAATCTTTGAGAATCTTTGCAATTAAAAAAATATACATCAGGGAAAAAAATTAAATTTGACTTAGGTGTGTACCTGAACCTCAAATTTCTGAAGGGGAGCCAATAATCATGGAAATATGAATGGCAAAATTTCAAATCTGTCTGCATCTGCATAATTTTCTCCATATCCTACATTTATTCATTTTGGGGGTGGCAGCAGCCCCACCAGCCCCCCTTAGCTACGTCCCTGGGTGTGTGTGTATGTGAGGACTTGATAGCAAGCCAAATAGTATCAAATAGTGTTAATCAGTCCCTTCTAACAATATTTCTAAAAGTTGCAAATTTCATCTTAGATCTACATTTTTACTGTACTGGGTGTTCATAATTAAAAGTTCCCCTCTTCAGAATGATGCAGAACGAAAACTACTTCTCAGAATGTTTCCAAATTTGCAGGAAATCTTTATGAGGCCATGGGTGAGTGATTTGGGTAGAAATTTTTAAAAAAAAAAATGACCACCAAGTGGCTTTTACAATGAAAGTTATTGTTGCTGTGTGTGTGATATGCAAATTCTCCTACTATGCAGAGGTATAAAACATCTGCTTCACAACCTCTTAATTCTTTTCTTTGTTTGAGAATGGTTATTTTGCCTGTTTTATTTTCATTCAAATGTTGTGAAAAGCCACCGGCGGTGATTTTTGTACTAATTTTTTCCAATGCAGATCTCTATCCCATGGTCTTATTAAGGTTTCCTGCGAATTTCGTAGCAGTATTTGCTGTATAATTCTCTGAATAAGGAAACTTTAATTATGAACACCCTTTACATTTTCATTTAAAAGTCTTCGGAAATTTGAAGTTGAAAAAAGAAGTTTTCTATAACTGTTTTTTAGTAAAAGATTAATTATTGTGTTAATTATTTTTAAGTTGAAAAATGTTAACAAGAGGGTGTCAAAAAGTTATCTGAAAAGGTAATATTGCAACTCAACATATAGATCTCTTGCACTTGATTTCAACCCTTTTACTAAGTTTGTTTTATTTGAATAGAAGATGTTCTTTTGAATGGAAAGGTTCATTTTTACAATAGTTATATTTTAGTAACTGTGTATGCTTTAGACATGTTTTTAAATTCTGTAGTTTTACTTATTTTGTTTCTAAAAGTATTGAATACAGAGAATTAATATTAATTATTTTTTTTTCTTAAAGTATTGCATCAGGGATTTAATCAGCAGTCTCAGCTTTTTTGAAAAACCCTTAATGATTTGATCAGCTGGTGTTACTGTAGGTGACCCAGTACTGCGTACTGGCAAGCCTTTATCTGTAGAACTTGGACCTGGTATTATGGGAAGTATCTTTGATGGTATCCAGCGACCTTTAAAAGATATCAATGAAATCACTCAGAGTATATATATTCCTAGAGGTGTTAATGTTCCTGCTTTGAGTAAAGATGTATCTTGGGAATTTAATCCCGTTGGATTTAAGGTAAAATAGTTTGTTGAATTATTTTCTAGAGTAAATGTTTATTAACCACACTCAAGCAGTTTTATATCTCGTGTGAATTCTGACATATATATTTTCTTTAGATAAATACTTTTTCAGTTCATTTAATCCTTAATTAATAATAATTTAAAAAAACTTAATTTTATAACACCTATAAAAATGTAGATTGTTAAATTTTTAACTCCTTCTCTGTCCCTTCATCCAGTTTACTTTTGTAAAATTATTTATTAATAAATAGATGAAACTAGGGCACTTTTCTGTTATACAAAAACAGTTGGCATTTTTTTTTTTTTCCAAAATGGCAGTCACAAAGCTTTGAACACTGTTGCCTACAACATGTGTCGTCTACACAAATGTGTTCCCTCTATGCCGCCCCCTTAATTCAAAATTCATAAGCCATGAAAAATACTAAAAATAACAAACATAAAAAATAAAAAATTGTAGTTCTCAGGTTTATTCAAATGCCAAATGACCATCTTATCGTGCATGAATACATTGCAATATCTGTGTACAGTGGTGCTCACATGATTATCTCTTGGACTGATTTTCTCTTGTCTTCCTCAAAACTGTGACACCAACCACCTGAAAAAATGCGAATTTTTTCAGGTATACTGTGTTTATTCATCTTAATCGTTGAAAATAAGAATTTGATAATGCCTTCCAGCATATTTAAATGTCAAAAATTACATGATGATTTAATGAAGGAAAATTGGTAACTCTTTCAAGAGGGGTCCAGACCTCTTGGACCCCTCCCTTGTGTACACCACAGTCTGTGTAAGAATACGTTAAATACATGTGCATGAATAAAATAACTAAGCCGTAAAAAAATGCCTAGACAGATTAGTCCTGTCAGGGTTGCAAGAATGGTCACAGTGGCACATATTATGCCATTTAACGTTGATGTTGGAGATTTTTCTCAAGTGTTGTCTTAACAGAATAATATCGAAACTAGATTTTAAATATATATGTAATTATATATATATATATATATATATTTAAAAAGTAAATTCAAAAGAAATAATACATTCCAATATTAATTTCAACTATGATTGAGAAGAAGCTTTAAAATAAAGAAAGAGGAATTATGGTTAAAAATATCAACTTCTAAATTTTATATATTAGTGTTTGTAAAAATAAATGTGACTAGATTAATAGACATCAACTGAGAATTTTCTTTTTGGCAAATTATGAACTACTAATACATCCAATAAATGCTGTTTCATGTAGCTAGTTGCATATAAAGATGGAAAAATTCAATATGTGCTCCCCCTCTCCCCTCTCCTCTTTTGCTGATACTCACTCTTTGTTCAACAAGCTCTTCCCCACCTATAAAGCAAGGGCTTTTTGATGTTCACGTCCCTGCTCCAATGCTGGGAATGGGGGAGCATTACGTAAGAGAGAAAGTATTTCTAGCCCATCCTTAAAATTGACCATTCATCCTCAAATTATTCAACCAGCAAATATTAAATTTCTTTTTTGTGAATTATTTTTGAAATTTTTTCATACTTTCAAACATTATCGTTGTATTAATTCATATATTGACATTTAATTTTATTCTTTCATTATTTACAGACTGGCAGTCATATTACTGGTGGAGATATATATGGAATAGTCAGAGAAAATACATTAATTAAACATAAAATTATGCTGCCACCTAAAGCTTTAGGCCGTGTTTTATACATTGCTGAGCCTGGAAACTATACTGTAGATGTGAGTAGTGTATATTTTATTTTATTTAATTTTCTGTAAGTAATAAGAAAATGAGCCACAGTATTTCCAAGCTATTACAACCAGAGCTGACACTTTTTACTTTAATATTCGATAAAATTTAGTGTGAATCATTGAATATATATTTGGTACACTAATGAAAGATTTATAATGATGTGTGAGGGGGGGGAAAAAAAAACGTAACACACTATGGTTCTGCCAAAATTTGGTCACTAAAGAGAGTTGCTGCTTAATGCTAATCTCTTAAAACATAAGAAAACTGTGAAAAGTGCAAGATATCTATGTACATTAAATCAAATACATTAAAGTATTCACTAACTACTGTATAAAAAAATGTATTAAACTTTAAGATATTGTACTTCTAACAGGCCCGGACTGGGAGGGTGGGGCCCGCCCGTCTCAAGAGAAGGGGGGCCTGGGTTATTGTGCAACCGATAAATATTAGGATATGTTACATTTCAGGGTATGGGGGGAGGAATGGTGTTATTATTAAGTAATTATGATTGATAATTAATGCATTAATAAAATATTGACCTATTAATTAATATGCGTCATTCATATTAATTAATCCCTTGCTCATTCGGGAACCCTCTTTCAAAAATTTTTGAGAACTACATTTAAAATAAAGTATTTGAAAGCCTTCTAGGGCGCAATTGCAGCTACAAAAAATTTTGCTAGTGTCAAACTTCTTTTAAGTGCTATCAGTATAGCACTCTTTATTTTCTTTCTTTTTTCTGTTTGGGAGCCCGCCCTCAGCAGGGAGGGCCTGCCGAGGATGGGGGCCCACCCATCTGCAGACAATCGGACACACTGGCCAGTCCGGGCCTGATTTCTAACACCCTCTTAAAGCATTTGCAAATGTTAAAAGCATTTCCAAAGAAAGAACTTCGAAAGTGGAAGAAAAATTGAGCCTGCAAAACTTTGAGACTTTTTTTCTTTAGCTTCTTTAATTTTCATTATGTGTCTGCAAGAAAAAACTACACTTTATATGAATGTTGCACTTCAAACATTAAAATTCCTAATAATGCAACCATATTTTAAGCATAAGCAATGGCGGCCCGTGGTCAAAACTGTTAGTGCAGCCGGAAGCATATGAGCTCCCCCCCCCCCCCCCCCCCCGTCCTCCCCACAGGAATGGAAAATCTTTGTTACTGAATTCGAAAACGGATTAAGCCCTCACCGAGGAAAAAGAAATTTCATAAAAAATGCAAGAGATCCTATTTTACTTCCATAAAATTTACACAAATTTCAACCAGCCGCTCTTATCCTCAAAATTGCATTAATCCGTGCCTGATTCGAAGTTTCCTTAGATTTTTCTTTTGTAACAATAACTTCAGAAGGAAAGAGAAAAAAAAAAAAGAAAAAAGAAAACTTACTTATTTTTTATAAGTCAAATCAATCCTCCTTTCTTTTAAAGTTGCGAATCGGTCAGTGATGCCCTCATAAAAGGCGTTGTTTTAATTCAGATATCAATAATTTTAAAAGCTCTTTAAAATTTCCCATGTTTAAAGAATTTTCTCGCTCGCCATGTCCTTTAAATGCCAGTTCTTGCTTACTTAAAAGCAATACTGCTTTGATGGGTAATTGTCCATTCATAAGCGTCTATCCAGGCTTACCTTCTTGATAAATTCAGCAATATAAAGCCGAGAGTTTTCCCTCCGTACCCCTCCCTCACTTCTCGAGCCAATCAGTCAGTCGAATTCACTGCAGCCGTCGTTTGAAAATCTTTCATCAGCTGTACTTAGCTACTAACTCCCTATGTCGGAGAGACTGCTTACAAACTTGTTGCCATGGCAACGGTGCTGCCAATTTCTTGATCAGCTATGAGGGCTGTATCGAGGCCTCCGAGAGAGGAGAAAGATTCTTTCTCCTCTCTCGGAGGCCTCGGCTGTACCAAGACTGACAGTTGAATTGCGGGAAGATTAAAGGGCTTTTTTCTGAATGAGCGATCCGGCAGTTACTACAACACATTGTTTTTTGTTTTTGTTTTAGATTTTTTAAAAATTTATCATAGAAATTCCATAATTCTAATCTGAATTTAAGAAAGTTAGTAGAATAAATTATTTTAAAGTATTTGTTGATAATTTCAAGTGCAGCCCGGCTGTACTTGCTGTATCCCACGAGCCGCCACTGAGCATAAGTTTCCTTTATCAGATTAAGGTTTAATGCATAAGTATTCATCAAGAGAACACTCATATAAAGTACTGATTTGATATTTCTTCAAGAAACTGAGAAAAACAGAGATTTTATTTCTAAATGGCAAATTAAATCACTGTTGATATCTGTTCTTGCAGGCAGGCCTAATTTTTATGTAATTGAAATGCAATTTTTCAAAAAGTATTCGCGTAACAGGTGTCGATGTACAGACAAAAGTTGGGTCAGTTTTGCAGCCCCTTCACAAAAACACAATCGATAAAATTATTTATTAGCATTTTACCCTACATTTTAATCTGTTTTATTAATTATTTTAACAAAAGTAGTGACTTTTATTAAAAATTTGTATGAAAATTCACTGTGTGAAAAGTGTTGAAATTCACAAAATTAAGTTTTTAAACTCTCAAAAATAAACAATTTTCACAAAAATAGGACATTGGAAAAAATTTCTGGATCCACCCCTGCATAAAAACATTCTTAAAAAATTGCTTTTATGCAGGTGATGCAAAAGTATATGGCTTTAAATGTGGTTCAACTCTTCTACAAAACTTGCACTTCCTTAAAAATGAATACAAATAGTATTCAGAAGCCTTTTTCCGAATTTTTTCTACTCCTCTTAAAAAGCTTCAGATTTTATGCTTTCATACCAGGGCTGTGGAGTTGGTAAGGTAAATGACCGACTTCGACTCCAGGAGTTTTAAACTTACTCTGACTACCTCATTTATATGGGAATATATACACATATTACAGCTTATTTTTTTTTAATTTAAAATAAATAATAGATGCTACCGGAAAAAATATTGATGGCATGGCAGACTGTTTCTAATAATCAGCACTTATTATGAAATGAAAAAACTGGCATTAGTAATTTTTAAGAAGCAGTATAAGCTTTGGCAAAGTTCTCTTTTACAGAAAACTGTAAACCCGATTTGATAAATTTCAGAGCTGGTAATAGCTTTTCTTCACTAACTTGAGTAGGAGGAAGAGCTGTTATTGTCAGGGCTATTTTTAAAAAACTTTTCAGGTTAGATTTGTAGAGGAGTAGAACCGAGGAGTAGAATATGATCATTGTAAGAGTGATCATATTTTTCTATTTCTTCAAGGGCTGTGTACAAATCTTGCTTGTGTTTTTTCATTTTTATATCAAAGGCTCTTGGTTCTTTATTTTCATTCACTTTGCATTAGTCTTTTTCAATCTTGCTCAAATATTTCTCAAAATCTAATTCATTATTGAACGAGGATAATAGAGACTTAAGTTGTAATGTCTGCAGTCTGACACTGTCCTTTTTAATTTGTTATTCATCCAATAAAATTCAGCATAAAAAGTTAAATAAATAAAAATAATAACTCTGTTTATCATTAATTTTTTTATTTTTCAATTCACTTTAGTTTAATTTCAAATTCAAACTGTCCAACAAAAACTTGAGTCAGAAATTGACCTGTTTTTAGGGACTCTAGCTTTGACTCCTTTTACCCAGAAATCTCTCTGATTCCGACTCCACAGTTTTGTTGCATACACTTTTATTTTAGCAATTGATTTTTAAAAAGTTCTGAAAAAGAGGTATGTTAACTGCAGAAATTAAGCTATTTTTTTTTTTTTTCAAAATGTGAAAGAAAGTCTGGAATTTGAAAGAAATAGGTTTCTTTTGCTAAAATATGCAACAAAATTCTTTTGTCTTGCAAATATCACCCCTCTTTCTAACTTCCTTGTGCACTTCTATAGAAATTCAGAAACATAATAGGCATTCATCAATTATCCCAGATAGGAAAAGTTTTTTGACAAAGCTTTTTAAAAGTGGGGAAGTAAAAAAAAAAAAAAAAATCTGAGTTCTAAACCTAAATATTTTGAATAAAAATAAATTTATTCAAAAAAGTTGTATTTTTAAAATTATATTAATTCTTTTAGTTGTTTGTTTTCATTTATATTTTTTCAAGCTTCTTAAAAATGCTGTTATCATCAACTTTTAGGTGTAAATTACCATTTTAACATTTCACTGAAGCTTCTCCTCTGGTTTAAACCCTGGTTAATTGTCTTAGGAAGGGAAGGAAAATATTAATTTATAAAAATATTTTTTGTTTACAGTTATAGTAAAACTTAGTAAAATCATTCACTACTTTTCTCATTTCTATGCCCTCTTTTTATTTCTCACTGCATGCAAATGAATATAGACAGCTTTGCACAGTAATACTTACTAAATATAAAAATGAGACTTCACAAATGTAGAAAAGGGAAAAAATTTTGGTGCTGTCCAACTTCGGAGGAAGTAACTATTCATATTTCCCAAGAATATAATGTGTGAGCTAAATTTGTTTGCAATGAACAAAAAAGGGATTCTATGAAATTTAAAAGCTTCTGAAGTGAAAAAGTTTTCAAATATAGTGGTAATTAAAAGTTTAAAGAAAAAATGATTGGAACTAGAAAAACAAAATATGTTAAATGGAAAAATAGGAATTTTTTTGCAGAAATTCTGAAGTGGATTTTACTGTGTACTATGTATAAAAATAAATCTGTCAGATGTTGTTCACATGCGTGTCTTTTTCGACATAACAAACTAAAAGCTGATTTTTTATCTAAACTTCTGTCTTAATGATTTCTTTGCTACCCTAAGTAATTATTGTTGCCTAAAATTTATATATTGCATTTATGATATATTTATTTTAATTTCATTATTGCAATATTTTTCTGTAGGATGTTGTTTTAGAAACTGAATTTGATGGCCAGAAGTCTCAGTATACTATGTTACAAGTCTGGCCTGTTCGACAGCTGCGACCTGTCACAGAAAAACTTGCTGCAAATCATCCATTACTGACTGGACAAAGAGTCCTTGATGCATTGTTTCCGTAAGTATCTTTCACAGAATGTTGCTGCAGATATAAGCAAAAATATAGAATTGCACGAAGGTAGATAAGTTCTTCAGGGGTAGTAAGAACTCTAAGATACATGGGTAAAATTTTTATAATCATAAAAAAATCTGCTTTGGAACTTCAATTTTCTATTAATATTTATTAAAAGAAATTTTGAAAATTTTCCAATGAATGCATTAAAAAAAATTCTTGTTATGTTTGTTTGAAAATAAGAAAGCCAGTATTACCAGGCGTGCTATTTTGATGCTTTTTCAACCTACCTTTAAAGTTAATATTAAAATATTCATTTGAAATTGCATACATTTTGTGTTTGGTATAATAATAGTATAATTAAAAATGTAAAATGTCAAATGTTATATTTTGTTGCTACTATGTTGAACATTAGAATAAAATGTGAAAATAGATATATTTTTAACAAGACTAGGAAGCCAAGGCCCCTAGACTTGCTACGCTCGCATTTCGTATGAGGCATATGGCCCCTAAAAAGACTTATTTGTAAAAAAGACATAATTTCAACAAACAAAACCCAAATGTTGGATAAGATAGAATGTTACCGAGCTACACATTGCTTGGTTCTTGCATGTTGCTTGGAACGTAAAAATTTAAACCTCGCACTATTTGTAATTATGTGAAACCCATGGTACGCCTTGCGTATTAGCCAATTATGGAGAATTTTCATAATTTGGCGACTTGCGTATATGTATAGTTAATAATTAGCTATAAAAAAACAGTAATTCATGTTTTCTTTGATAAAAACTACGGAATAGGTAGGATAGCTTGCCACCAATGGCAACTTTTCATTATTTGGCAATTTACACATGCTCACAACCTATAATTACTGTTCATTTAAGGTTCCTCGAAAACTGTTATTCATATTTTCATTTACATAATTCTTTGCAGATTGGCGTACTTAGCACCACGAATTATACCATCTCGCCGAGCTGGCAAATATCCAAAGTGTACTATAACTGCTATAATGGCATAGTTAAAGCCGCCAAATATTTCTACTGGTAGCAAATAATCCAGCTGGACCGAACCAACTTTAAAATAATCTGCATTTTAATTATTTTTCATTTTCAAGATATTAGTTATTCTGTTTTGAAAAAATGAATAATCGCTTAGACATCAGGAGTTTAGAATTAGCGAACTTACTATTTGAAAATTGTCAACTTTGTGTAACACATTTTGAGTTACTTATTTCATATATTTTTTAATTTGGCATAAAATGGATGTAATTCTACTTCATGTTTGACAATTTCACGTGATTCTACATAATTGGAATTGCTTTGTTGCAAAGGAATGAATGATTTTATGCCAAATCTGGCAACCATTATGTTTTATTTTTTCAGTTTTTTATTAATATCTTCTAAAATAATTAGATTTTTGAAATTTAAGTCACCTTATCAGGTTCCTCGGATTTTTCCGCATTTGGGAACATGTTACTCAAAATTCAAATCCCCACATTTTAGGAGAAGATAGGTCAACAAGCTCTGACAGCGTCGACAGCGGCCGTTACTTTTTTTTTAGAATAGAGAGATTACAAAACTGTTAAAAAAAATTGAATATTTCTAAGAAACACGCACATCTGACTTTTTCTTATAACCATTATACATGTTTTCTTTTGTAAGCTTCTCATTTGATTTGCCACTTTATTAATACACCAAAGTATTTTTTTATATAGTATTTATATTTCACATTATTCTGTGTAAAAAAAAAAAGAGTGTATGAAAACTAAATTAAGTATTTGGCATGTTTTTCTCTATTTAGGTGTGTACAAGGTGGTACCACAGCTATTCCTGGTGCTTTTGGTTGTGGTAAAACTGTGATCTCACAATCTTTGTCTAAATTCTCTAACAGTGATGTTATTATTTATGTTGGTTGTGGAGAAAGAGGAAATGAAATGTCTGAAGTACTGAGAGATTTTCCTGAGGTAACTCATTTTTTAAAAAAGTATTAAAAAAATTGCCTCTGAACATTTTCTTGTATATTTGAAATAAAGTGAATAATGAATTTCTTGTGTTTGAAATTGCAAGTGCATTTATTCACTTTGCCCTTTTTTTGTATATTTATCCTTTCAGAAATAAAATGTTATTAGCATTGATAAACCAAACATAAGCTTAAATATTATTTAATGAATGCTCACCTTTTTGAATTTCCGTTTTGCAATTTCAGATTTAAGATTTAATATAGTGTAAGTTATTTGTTGACAATTGTATAGTATTAATTTGCTGGTTACTACTTTACATTTGTTAAAAAAGACATAAAAATTGTACTATAAGTGTTGCCCTTCTCCCTAAAATACACTTAATGTAAATTATTTCTGTAACCCATTTCTTCAGTATTTAGCATACCTGCCAACCTCAGGTATTTTGAAATGGATATTTTCTTCATAAATTACTTATGTGTCAAAATATTATTTTATGTAAGAGATAATCATTTTGAAATACTGAAGATTTTATCTTGTGCATGGGAAATCAAAAGAAGATTAAAAAAACAGAAAACCTTCCACTAAAATCCAAAGAGTAGTCTAGTCACCAACTTTTATTAGGCTAATGCCCAACTTGATTTTAAAAGGAAATTTTATTTTAAATGCAATAGATAAAAAAATAATTATCATGGAGACAAATCTTGATGATTTAATTAAAGTTTGAATAAGTGTACGATAGAACCTCAGTGTAGCATGATTCAAAATACATCAGATTTAAAATGTAATTAAGAAAAGTATTCCTTTAATATCGCAGTTTTTGAAATATAATTTTTACTTGGGAAAGTTAAGTTTAAGCAGTAAGTCCTTCCGCACAATGTTATCATTACACTTTATTTTACCATACATTCCTAGATGGCCATAACTTAAGGAATTTTAGTCTTAATGGTCATTTCTGTGGTTGCTTCATGTACTGTGACAGTATTGCAAAACTGTTAATGGAGAGGAAACATGTTCCCCAACAATTGCATTATGCTTATTGTCTATTCTATTTGAAACCCAAGCAATCAGAAATAAAGTGCAGTTTGTGTGGAAACATCTGCAAACATAATTTAATACAAATTCTAATTTTGGTACTTACGTATCAAGATGGACACCAGCAATGCTTGGCGATTTTTTAGTCACCAAACGCAACAAATTTCTTTTAAAAGTCTAGAGTATAATCTATATTTTACATTTGAATAACAACCTTTTTTATTCGAAAGCTTCCTTATGTACATACATATTAAAACTGTCACATGAATATTAAAACTTACGACTATTTCACTTTACATCGAAGTCTGTTTTAATACGTATGGTACCATACGCAACATACGTATTATAACTGACACATGAGTATTAAAGATACTTCTATTTTCACTTTACATCAAAGTCCATTTCAATACGTGTGTTACCATACGCAACATACGTATTCCAACGGACTTCCGTATTATATGCATAATCAATTTAAATAAAACTATATGCTTACCTTTAATAATTCAAGAAGAATCTCTCAAATAATGTTCATAATATCAAATTTGAGCCATTAAAATATGTATATATACACAAACTGTGTTGAAAATTGAAAACGAAGCATTCTTCGCAAAAAACTAAATGCATAGATAACTTTGAAAATTTAAATTATGGAAAATTTTAAAAATATTTACTTTGAAACTTTGAACACACATATTTCACGGAGATAATTATTCCAATCTATGGTTATTTTATCAGCTAATTCGAATTATCTTTCGGACCATTTAATTGAAGTTAACTCTTCAGACCAACAATAAATAAACCTAATGGCTTTCAAAAATGAAATTCTAGAACCATAAAACCAATTTCCTGCATGTGTTCCTAAAGAATTTCTACATTCTTTCACATTACATTTCCAAACCATACTACGACCTAAATACATCATCATTTTATGATTATTAACGCAAAATCTTGAAACTGGCAAAATGCTTTTTTTCTTATACAAAATGAATAGATTGTTCCTCATTGTTTGGTAAATGCCATATAGTTAACATAACTTAAAATCTTACAAAAATACAATACATTATAGTTAAACAACATAAGGAAAAAACACTAAATCCCATATAGTTAACATAAAATCTTACAAAAATACAATACACTATAGTTAACAATATGAGGAAAAAACACTTTCAAATGCCCTGCGACCATGGATTAAGATGTTCTTATGCGAAATGACGTAGCAAAAGAAAAAAAAACAGTTCATATGTACAAAAATGGCTGTGTTTAATGACATGTTCGATGAAGGGTTATCTTCGTTGAACATTTTTCACTCTTGGCATGTTAGCACATATTTGGCAAATTTTTTTTCAAATGAAAATTAGTGTTTTAGTATGTAAATACCCTAATTTCTTTGCTTATTTATTCTTTCCTTCATTTTAATAAAATGTGAATTATTAAAACTTACTTATAAAATGTGTTTATATTTGACATTTTAGTCAACTGATTTTTTATTTGTTTATTTTAAAATACCAGTTTTCTGCTTTTAGTTAACAGTAGAAATTGATGGAAATGTTGAGTCTATCATGAAACGTACTGCCCTTGTTGCTAATACATCAAACATGCCTGTAGCAGCTAGAGAAGCTTCCATATATACTGGTAATCTCTTTGTTTATAGTTAAAGATGCACACCATTAATGGGTTTCTTTCAAACAAAATATTTTATGTTAATAAAACAAAGCCCATATTGTAGTAAAGAACATATTTATAACAAAGCTGATTTTATATTATAATTTGTTTCTGTAAGAACTTGTAATTTTGTCTTTTCACTCTAAAAATGTATTTTACTGATATTGAAATCTCTAAATTTTTTTAAAACCATACTACTACAGTAGGTTTATTTCAAGCAGTTTTTATTTTAATATTATTTATTTTTTAGTATACTCATTATGTTTCTGTTTAGGTATTACATTATCAGAATATTTCCGTGATATGGGTTATAATGTGTCTATGATGGCTGATTCCACCTCTCGTTGGGCTGAAGCGTTGAGAGAAATTTCTGGTCGTCTAGCTGAAATGCCTGCAGGTTAGAATAAGGTTTAGTTTTCATTTTTAGTATATAGTTTTTTAAAGGTGGGATTTTATTTGGCAGTCTCTTTTCATCAATCAATTATACTTTGTTGGTAATTTAAGATATGTATATTGTTCATTCTGTTATTTGTATGGTGCTACCATTTCAAATTTTTTTACTATAATTATTTTTAAGTTACTGCTTAGTAGTTAATTGATGACTGACTACATTTGCTTTGGCCCAAGTATACCTTGTTATTTTTGCATAGAATGCATTAGAATGTAAGTCAAAAAGTGTCATGATATCCAAGGTAATTGGAAAACCTTTAACCTCTTGCACACCAGGGATGTATGTGCATGTTTTTAAAACATTGCAACCCCCCCCCCCCAAAAAAAAAAAAAAAAAAAAAATCAGGTAATTCATCACATCAATTTTGCAATAATTAAAAAATAATGCTAATTCAAATTACTTACAATAAATGAGAAAAATTAATGGAATATTAATATAATGCCTTAATTTGAAAGTGCTTAAAGGCAGACAAAATTATTGCGCTTATTTGTAAAACAGAGCTCACAATATTTTCCATGGAAATATGTTATCTCTTAGGAGAAGACAGCAGAATGTAGATGAACTATGATGACAAAGAATTATTAAAAAGAAGGAAATTTATTTTTTCTCTCACATGGTTGAAAATGTGAGAACAACATGTCTGAAAATTTTAATGCATATTTGCATCAATGTCAGGAATGATAAAATTTAATGCTGAAAAGGTGGAAATCCGCTATTAGGCAGAAAAGTAACATGTCTGAAAACTTAATAATCTGGTATTATGGTCCCTTTATTTATAAATTGGCTTGGTGCACAAGGGTTAATGTCAGACTGCATAAAGAGGCAGTTGCCAATTTCAGAATCAAAACCAGACATGGACGTGTGGAGGAATACCTAAATAGGATTAGTGTTCTCACCTCAGGTATTTTCCCAATATGTAAGTCTAGCAAAGCGAACTCTGATTAGATAAAGATGCCCAACAACTGAAAGATGTTCTTAAGCTATATTGGAATGCTAGGAATCTTATTGACTGATAAAGGATATCTGTTGACTAATTTCTAATAAAGCCCAACAACTGGGAGATGTATGCCCAACAACTGGGAGATTCTATGAATACACATGCATAGAATAAATTAATACATTATCTGATAAAAGGTATCTTGATATTTGAATTTAAATTTCTTGAAGATACTTTGTAAATTGATCTGATACTTTCGGTGGTTAAATACGGTGGTTAAATAAGGAATATACTGAAAATCAAATTTTCCTGGGAATTTTGGTGTTATGTGTACATTTAGGAACCACCAAGGTATTAAAAGAAATATTATAAAACAAATCACTCTGAATTACAAAGAGATCATATTTGTTTGAAAAGATTAATTATTTGTGGTATTTTCTTGAGTTTCTATAAAAAGATGTATAGGCAGTTAAATTTTTATAAATTCTGAATTTTTTTATATGGTTTTTCCTTATGATATCCAACATGACAAAACTTTCCCACAAAAAAAAAAAAAAAAAAAAAAAAAAGGTAACTAAATATAATGAAAATATTTCAGTAAAATTTAGAATTAAAATGTAAAATATTCAATGATGTTCAGATGTTGCCAGAAATAATGTCTTACTGCATAATTGAACGATACAAATACTTTTCTCTAAAAAGATTTAATTTTTGATATTGTTGGGCAACTTATATAAAAAAATCTATTTGAATACTGTGCAATTTTAGAAAAATTTAGTTAACAACATTTTATTTTGTCCCTGTAAGTAGGTGAAGAATAATTTACAAATGTCAAATTTAATTGGAAATTTTAGAATAGTTGAACTACATTATATAATGCTATAGGCAAAAATCCACTATTTTATTCAGAGAATATTCAATCATTTTAATAAATTCGTTTGCATAAAACTAGATTATTTAGTTTGCAGAAGAGAAGTGAAAACTGTTTTTGTAGAAAATTTCTTATATTTCTGCCAAAGAATCATATTTCTTCTCTTTTTGCATACATTGATCTTAATGTTTGTCTACTTCTTTTGTTCTGGACAAGCAAACAAAATTTACCTTCTCATTGGCTGCTATCTTCACATAAAGTTGATATTAAGCTGTGTACAGTTGAGAATGTCACCTCCATAAAAGTGCAATGAGGCATTTCTCTTCAACACAGGTAATAGCTTTATGAGTGGCAGAGCAGCAGTTGGGCTCAAATTATAGCAAATTTAATCAACGTAAAAAAAGAGATTGACTTTCCCACTATAATGCATAGTCTAAAAGTTGGACTAATATCTTTAATGAATTAAAAAAAAAATATATATCAAGTGAAGTTTGTAGTGAGATTATACTGCATACAGTAAAGCTGAAAAAAGTTGACAGTTTTTTTTTTTTGGATGCATGCATTGAATAGTTAGCAAAGGTCTTTTGGAACTGCAAACTTGTATTTTCACTGCTGGTATTGGAACTAAAAACATATCCATAAATGAAACTTCATGATTTGTTTCAGTTTTAGTAACTAAAATGACTCCATGAACTGGAATTCAGTGATACAAATTTATTGTGAACCAATTCTGTTTTTTCCTGAAATAATGTTAGTTACTTTTAGCTAACAAGGGCTATAAATTTTATTACATGCCTAATGTTGTGTGGTGAGCTGGAAAAATATCTTTATCATGGAAAGCGTTTCCCTTAGTAAATAAAACTTGCTTTTCATTATTCATTTGCTGTGTATGTCAGTAGGCTGTAAGGATTTTTGGTAGCATTGTTCAGAACTGCAAGTTATATTGTTTCTTTATTTTTCTCTAGATTCTGGCTATCCTGCATATCTTGGGGCTCGTTTAGCATCTTTCTATGAAAGAGCCGGAAGAGTAAAATGCATTGGTAACCCAGAAAGACAAGGAAGTGTCACAATTGTTGGAGCGTGAGTTTATAGCTTTTCTTTTTTTGATTGCATTATACCAGTTTTCATTGCTTGAAGTATTTTATGAAATACAATTTTATTTGCTCTCTTTAGAATTCATTTTTACTAAAATTACCGCTTAATAAAACTTCTCATTTAACTATTAAGCAATTGATCCAAACTACCTTATATGTCAAAATCAAACATAAAAGATATCTGTGGTGACTCACATTAGGGCCAAGAGGAGCTTGGTCCCACCGTCTAATTCAAAACCTCTTCCTATTATGCAACATAGTTCTTTTAATAATTTACTTTTATTGAAAAATGCAAACATTTTATTTTGTTTTAAAATGATTTTAATACTAAAAAAGCACTTAAAAATGCCTGTTATGTTTCCCCCCATCTAAAGCATTCATGGTCACTTCACGAGAGCCCAAAACTTGGTAATCTTCATTTATTGATTTGACAAATTTGGCTATTAAGCACAAAATCTCACAAATAGTCACAAGATGTGTCCAGATCCATTTCTCTGAAAATCTCCCTTTTTTCAGCCTTTTGCAAATAATGAAAAATCTATTAGGATTTCAGGCTTCATCTTGTGCCTAAATGAAACTTATATTGACACGGTGTTTACTAGCCTTCAAAACAGACTAGAAATATCAATTCCAGAGAACATCATTCTTGGTGCCTGAACCAAACCAGAAACTTGTAGTATATTTGTACCAATCTCCCTCTGTTGAAGCTTGGCATTACACAGGGTGTCCCCAAAAGGTGGTAACAGGCTGTAATTCTTTATCTATTAGGGATAAGTGGGCAGTGTAAATTGAAAAAATTGAAAAAAGTAAGGTTAGAAAGAGGATTACACTAAAAAAAAACTTGTTAATTTTCAAAAAGTTACACTTTTTAAATTTGTATACAACCCCAGTACAAAAAAATTCTCAGTTAGTAAAATGTGCCCCATACACTAAAGAGGTGACTTATAAAATTTGATAATCATATCCTTAAAACTGTCAGAGATATGAAGATAAATATAACGCTGAGTTAAACCATTTTTCAGTGGCTCTCGAAAGGAAAAAATCACGTCGAATGATAGCATTTCAGAGGTCATACAGAAATTACGAAAGAAAAACTTTTTTTCCACTAGCAATATACGTTTGCATTCAAAATCATGTATAGCTCCTGATCATCTTTCTTTAAAGATATCTCTGAGATACTGTATGATAAAAGGCTAAAATATAATACATCACCTTATTAGTGTATGGGGCACAATTTGCTAATTGGGAATTTTTTTGTACAGGGGTTGTGTATAAATTTAAAAAGTGTAACTCTCTGTAAATGAGCAAGAGGAATTTTTTCTTAGCGGAGTCTTATTTCCGCCTTATTTTGACCATTTTTCAATTTACATCACCCATTTACCTCAAGAATTAAAAACCATGATCCTGTTACCACGATCTTTGGGATACCCTGATTACATTTTTTTTTGTGATTTATATATTTCTATTTTTGCTATTTTTGGATAAAAACTTCGGGAGTTTCCCATGGGTGTACAGTTATTACACTTATATTACACATGAAACACTGTTAAGCTGCTGTTGAACAGCATTTGTGGCTACATGCGGCTTTTCATATTTTTTATGTATTTTTCATTAGTCGTACTGGAACTTGCTAAAGTTAACACCTTGTTAAGAGATCACTTGTCTATAGTTACCACTTTTGTACAATTTTACTTTACAATCACCAGACTTTATTGTCTTCGTATGGTGACCACCTTTATAAGGTGACTGATTTTGCTTTCCCGAGGGTGGTCACATTAGACAGGTTCCACTGTATATGTATTGTAAAAGCACTTATTTTCACAAAGCTTTAATTTTCGTGATTGTCGTAACCATGAAAATTAAAGCCTCATGAAATACTTTTTTTTTTTTTTTTTTTTTTTCTCTTCAAATAATAAAAAAATCAGAAATTTTTTACATACCAAAATTTAATGATTTATTGCGCAGTTACAAACTCTTTCTGGTCATCTTCTTTCTTACAACTATTTCTTGAATATAAAACAGTAATATGACTAATAAAATGCAGCATGAATATTTAAGTCATTCACTTTAATATTTATACTTCTTTGAAGCCATTCAAAATAGGGTGGGGGTTGGGGGGATGAACTTTTCAGACAAAAGCAAGTTTCTTAAAATGCCTTATGCAAAAGGAGTTCTATATTTAAGTACTTTTGGATTTTCAAACTTTCAGTTCTATTCATATAAAATTCGCAAAAACAACAATATCTTCATTTTCGTGAAAATTACGACTTGTGAAAATAAGTGCATTTACCGTATTTATTAGAGTTGTCCTATTTTGTCTTGAATGGAAGGAAAAAAAAAAAAAGAACCCCAACTATTGCTGATAAAATATCATATTATCCACTTGCTGCAATTTTTAGCACTCTTTCAATCACGGGTTTTTTATTACGCGAGCGTATCAAGTCACTTTCGAATTTTTGTTGATTTTAGGGACTTGGGTAGGGTTTTCTTTAGTTTTCAATCTATATTCTTGCATTTTGTGTGGTTTTAGTTGTGCACCTCCCCTTTTGGTCTCAATCGGATGGATAGTTTATGTACAGGACCGCCCAAAACATTCGAAATACATTACGCTCAATGGGCCGAAATTCATTAACTCGCATATCTCAAAAACTATTAGGCGAATGTTGAAACTTTATATTTAGGAATGCTGTAACATCTAGTTGTGCACCCCCCCTTTCGGTACCATTCGACTGGATAGTTTATCTACAGGACCGCCCTAAAGATTCGAAATACATTATGCTCTATGGGCCGAAATTCATCAGAGCGTTTTTAAGAGGTATTGGGCTATTTCCAACGACTCAGAAGTGATATATGCTGTTAAGAGTTACAAAATGAATTTCTGCATTCAAAGAAGTGTCTTTATCATTTATAGTACTGCTACAGGAACACTCAAAAGATTTCCAACACATTACGGTCAATGGCTATTTTAGGGGCATTTATCCATTTCAAGCACAATACCGTCCTACCATATAAGTTAGGTAATAGTCCGACTACGGTCACGTGCCTCCCTCAAGAACTACACCAATCTTGGCGACTTTTGTTATGTCGTAGGGAATAAATAACATTTGGACTAAGTGGAAAATTAACGGGTTTTTATTGTATTTAAAAAGTTCTTTTTTGAAAAATGAAAATAATTAAAGAAAGTTTTATTTAGGTTAATTTTACCCAGAGAAATTAAGTTTTTGGGGTATGTGAGGACATTATGGGGGGTTTTGTGTCAGTTGGATTTGTAATTTAGAGATCCATGTGCTTGTCATTAATTGCGCGCTAAATGACAGATACATATTTTTCTAAGTGAAATACCTGGTACAGTTTCTTTCATAATGGGTTGCACATATGTTGAAAACTGCCTTAATGATTTTGATAATGAATTTTACATTTGTATTTTTTGTGTTTTTTTTTGGTGGCTGACAATTTTTTTTTTGTGGCTGACAAAATTTTTTTTTTGTATAACGATCTTCTAGTTCCCTTAATTAATATATTAACATTAATAAATTTTAACAATTCTAATTTTTTACTAATTTTCTTTTGATTTACAACAATCACTACTGGGTAGCCATTTTCTTTTGGAGTCAGTACGATCCCGGCAGATACATGCGTTCCCGCGTCTTTGACGTTGCCAGATTCAAGGAACAAGAATTTTTACGGCCGTTCACGATGTGTTTTACATCTTGCAAATAATTTATAAGGAGTTATTAAATTCAAGTGGAAGTGCAAAGAATATTCGTTTACTAAAATATACACATCGTTATTTACAAAGTAATTTTTAGAGGCCGTAATTACGAAGTCAATAAAGAGTGCTGACTTAAACATCAACTCAATGGCCAACATTTCGCTGCAGCAATCGAAGTCTGAGTACGAGAGTATGAGGATTGCTATAAATATCAGAGCCAGCGGTGGCGTCTCGGTCTCCTGATTCGTTTTTTGTTCTCTCGACTTCTCATGCGGCTCGCTGTCTTCTTCCTGATAGATGAGTGGAGCGATGGTGCCGATGGACTTGAGTGAAAGGAAGTTCCTAGGAGGGCCCTCCCATATCTAATCCATGGATAAGTTTTTTTTTTATGCATGCTTCCTTTAACTAATACCTTTCTTGTCAGCCACTTAATTTTTTTTTGTGTGACAGGCGGGTTAAGCCTGAAATGTAAGCTAATTTTTAAGGTGTAATAAGAGGCATTAATAAGTGATATTTTCTTGTAATATTGTCTAATTTGATTAATATGGGGTTCGTAAGATCAATTAAAATAAATTTTTGTAGTCTTTGGATTAAATGAAATAGATGTTTAAGGATTAGAAATTAGGTTCTAGAGTGCCTCATGTAAATTGTTTTAGTATGTTCAACAATAAGTTTTATGTTGGAAGATAATTGTAATGTAGTAAAATTTTTAAGCTAAATGTTATGTTAGTACATTATAATCGAGATTTATTCCTAATTGTGGAAACCTTGGGCAGAAGAAAAAAGATTGTAAATACATTGTTAAGTTGCAAATGATATTGCTTCAGGAGTTTTAATCTGATATAATTGTTTAATGTTAATAAATGAATTGTTTCCACAATTTTAGAGTGTTTTTGTGTGCATTTTCTTTTTCACTCGAACTTCATAGGGTTTTTGCAGGAATTTAGATATAACACCAACGGTTTTGTACAGCTTTTTAAATCTATACGATCACTAAGCCATTTAAGTTTATTTTTGTTGCTTTATTGAATCTATTTGTATTTTGGAAATTTAAGGAAATGGTTTATTTTACGGCACCTCCTTTTGAACGGCCAAAGAATTTTAAAAGTTAATTTACTTAAAATGAAGTCAAATTTTGAGATATTAATATAAGTCAACAACAACAAGCAAGTATTTTTTTAAATCCAACAATGGTGCCGTGCGTCCTTTTAAATAGTGAAAGAGAGAATGCACTCTGAGGTATATATTGTGTTATGATGATTTGATTGGGAGTAGTTATACTGTTGTTTGTTAATTTCTCTGGGTAGATTAGTAAATGGCAGAGCACAACATAACAAAAAAAAAAGTTTTATTGTATCTTTATAAGTGTTTTGAAATTAGATTTTAACAGTATTATACATATATTATATTGTGATAGTATTTATGTCACAAGGTAGTGACAGGAATTTAGATTTAAGCCCACCTAAATTATATCCATTTGTTGTAACAATGCCTGGGCAAGAAATCCCACACTTTGGGGAGTTTTTATCATTAGTTCCACCATTCAGTGGTGAAAACCCAGACCTGCAAATAAATGACTTTTTAGATAAAATTTCGGAGGTAGCAAAATTCGCGGGATGGTCCGAAGACCACATGTTATTTGTAACTAAAACGAAATTAGTAGGGGAGGCTGCTAGATTTGTTAGATCCCAGCCTCAGTTAAATGATGCCAAGTTAGAGACTTTCAAGAAAACACTAAAAGACAGATTCACAAAAACAGGCTCCACAAATTATCTCCTTCAATTTACCACGTGTACACAAAGTAACATGGAGGCCCCTCGAACGTTTTTATCACGACTACAAGGTTTGGCGCATAGATGTTTTGAGGATGAGACTAGCAGGGAGAAAATGCTTGTCTCACAGGCTTTGGCTGGGCTACAGCCATCAGTTAGGAGATTTGTCATGTCACAGAAACACGAAAAATTTGAAGACATTTGGCAGTTAGTGCTTAAGGAGGAGGAATGCGCTAGTCTAGAACAGAGTTCAGCCACTATTAACTTTGGAGCGGTGAGCTCACAGGTCACACCGATAGAGAGAGATTTGCAAGAAATTAAACATCTACTACAGGCTACCTCTCTAGAAAACGACAAAAAAATTCAAAAATTAGAGCAGGACATGACAAAATTACAGGAGGCTGTAGCACATAAGCCAACCACGAGGACACAACAACAACACATAATTTGTTATTTTTGTGGAAAGCCCGGACACATAAGCCGATTTTGTAGGGAAAGGGGAAATCAGAGGCAGAACAGATCGCAAGGTTTTAGAAATAATAGGAGGGATAATTTAAACTAAAGAAGGGGCAAAGCGGAGGTGCACGACCGTCTTTGACTCGACCCCATGAGTGCATGCAAATCAACGCTACCCACAACAACAAAGACAAGCTGCCCATAATAATCTGTAAAGTAGGGGAAATCAAACTCAGAGCTTTAATTGATACGGGAGCTTCGATTAATTTGATGAAGAAAGAGACTACGGAAAGATTGATCAGAGAGAATTTAATTTTGGATAGGGAATCTTGTGCTTTAAGAGTAGTAGGCATAACACTCAACGATATGTTTTTAAATGACATAATTAAGGTGGATTTAAAAGTGGGAAATTTGTCAATACATTCAGATTTTTATATTGCTCCTACTACTTATGTAAACTATGATATTATTTTGGGCATGCAATTCTTAAAAGACAATAACCTAATCATAGATATTCCACATTCAAAATTAATACACGAGAAAGGGGATATTTTTTGGGACAATAGTACAGTGGGTAATGAAGTTAATTGTATTTGTACAGAAAAAGAGTTTGTTTTTGGTTATAGTGTAAAGAAACATATAATCCCTCCTTTAAGCGAGCAGATAATCGAAGTTAAAGTAAAAGCAAATTTTCAAAACACTCCTCATGTATTAATTTCACCATCTACACATTCCTTAAATAGTGATTGGACCATATCTCACTCGATCAATGACAATAATAGTAACAACAGTTTTTTTGTCAAAGTAGCAAATTTTTCTAACTGTAAAATCCATATAAATAAAAACACTAATATTGTTCAAATTGAACCTGTTGAAGTTGTACAATCGGAGGCCACTCATGTAAATGTTGGGGAAGTTAGGACGTTGGAGGATGATTTTGATTTATATGGGGGGAAATTTCAATTAGATCATTTAGATGAGGAGAAAAAGATTAAATTAATGTCAATACTGGATAAACATAAGTCAGTTTTTGCCGAATCTGTGTCGCAGCTGACAGGGTGCAAAACTTTGAAACACAGAATTTATCTCACCGATGAGTTACCCGTTAGACAAAGACCATATAGGGCTCCTTATGCTTTAAGGGAAGAATTAAAAGCTCAGTTAGACCAGTTATTAGATGCAGGAATAATATCAATAAGCGACTCTCCTTATGCAGCACCTGTTATTTTAGTAAAGAAGAAAAATAATACTTACCGATTAGTTTGTGACTATAGGAAGCTGAATTTGAAAACGATGCCTTTACCTTATCCTTTGCCTTTGATTTCCGAATTGTTAGATTCCTTAGAAGGAGCAAAGTTTTTCTCATCTCTTGATCTTTGCTCGGGGTATTGGCAAATGGAGCTCGATCCACAAGATAGACATAAGACTGCTTTCACGACAGAATTTGGTTTATTTCATTTTAATCGTCTACCTCAGGGACTCAAAAATGCTGCGTCTTCTTTTCAAAGATTACTTAATATTGTTTTGGCTGGGTTAAACAATTGGAACATAAATACTTACTTAGACGACTTAATTATTTCTTCAACAACTTTTGAGGAACATCTTGAAAAGTTAGATGTAGTCTTCACTAGGTTAGGAAAACACAACCTCAAAATAAATCCAGGAAAATGCCAATTAATTAAAGACAAGATTTCGTATTTGGGTTTCCAAGTAACAAATGGAAAAATATTTCCCGATACACGTAATATTGATGCTGTTAAAGACTTTCCAGTACCTAAGACTAAGAAGAATGTACGTTCGTTTTTGGGTCTATGCAATTTTTACAGAAAATTTATTCATAACTTTGCTGAAATAGCCTTACCTTTAACACAATTAACTAAGGGATCAGTAAAATTTAACTGGGGGGATAATGAACAAATTGCTTTTGATACATTAAAGGAGAAATTAATATCTTATCCATGCTTAATTATTCCAAACATGAACAGGGAATTTACCCTAAACACTGATGCTTCAGGTGTTGCAATAGGAGCAGTTTTAAGCCAAAAAGGGGAGGATGGTTGTTTACACCCTGTAGGATATGCCAGTAGACGTCTAAATGATGCTGAAACTAGATATAGTGTATACGAAAGAGAGGCATTAGCTGTGGTGTGGGGCATCAATCATTTTAGAAATTATTTGTATGGGGGTAAGAAATTCATTTTGTGGTGTGATCAAAAATCTTTGGAATATGCACTTAAACTAAAAGATGGTGGTCGAGTCACAAGATGGGCGTTAAGTTTACAGGGATATAATTATGAGATAAAACATATACCAGGTAGGCAAAATGTTCCTGCTGATGTGTTGTCGAGACCTGTAAATGCTATCAATGTTGTCGAACAAGTCCACACTGAATCTCTTTCAACAGACAGGGTTAAAACATTACAAGAAAATGACAGTAAATGTGCTGAAATACTAAATCAGTTAAATGAAGATAATGTAGAACTTAGAATTAATGAGATGACCTTTTTTAAGAAAAACAATTTACTTTATTGCTTAAAACACAATTCTAATGATAGACAGAATCACCCAGAAAAGTTGGTTATACCTAAGACATTAATTTCAGAGATTTTAACTTTAGCTCACGATTCTCCCACGGTTGCACACCCTGGTTTCAAAAGAACTTTACTACGAATAAAAGACAAATATTTTTGGTGGGGACTATATAAACATGTTTTAAACTATGTAAAGTCTTGCATACCGTGTCAGGAAAGAAAGGGATTTAAGAAAAACCAAAAGGCGCCATTACAAAGAATAGAAGTTACCAGTAGACCTTTTCAACAGATAGGAATGGATGCAGTTGGACCTCTTCCAATCACTGAGGCAGGACACAGACATATTATTGTTATAAGTGATTATTTTACACGTTGGGTAGAAGCTTACCCTGTAACAGACTTACAAACCCATACAATAACTTTTATCTTTGAAAAATTTATATGCCAACATGGCATACCTGAACATCTCATAACTGATAGAGGTAGTTCCTTTTTGTCTGAAGCTATTCTTAAGGTCTATGATAAACTTAAAATTCGAAAACATTTCACAACGAGTTATCACCCAAGTTCGGATGGCGTGGTCGAGAAAGTCAATGCCACAATTATCAATTCGTTAAAATTTTTAGTAGATAAAACGGGCCATGATTGGGATAAGCATTTACATTTTGCCTTATTGGCACATAGAACAGCTATACACTCAGCATTAAAAGACACTCCTGCTCATTTGATTTATGGAAGAGATATAACTCTACCAGTGGATTTGATTGTTAAACCCACCTTCAGGTCATATGCAGACACACGAGATTTAAGTGAGGACATAGAGGTCAGATTACAAAAGACATTTAAAATAGTCAAAGATAATTTAATAAAGGCGGCTGAAACCCAAGAGAAATATAGAGAGAAACACTGTAAGGACAAGAAAATAGTTGTAGGAGATCTAGTCTTGTTGTACACACCTCAGCTGAAAGTTGGGCAATCTAAGAAATTCACAGTAGTGAACAAAGGGATTTATAGAGTTAAGGAGAAAACAAGTAATGTAAATTATATAGTCGTACATGTAAACAATCCCAATGATCAACAATTGGTTCATGTAGACAGGTTAACTAAACTCACTGAAAGAATAGTATTTCCTTCCATGCCTGAGTTAAATAAACCTGAGGAGGCGAATGATGAGCCTGTTTTAGAGGATGTAGAGCAAGACATAGATCCCCTCAATTATCAATTTTTACCTTGTTGTAGGCGTAGGAGATATGAACACACAAGTACAGTAGATCCCAATAATGACTCGCAGGTCGTAATAGAGGAGGTCAGGTCACCAGTAGATAGCCAAAACAGTGATACTGTGTCCAGCTCTGATCAGAGTAATTCTGAACACTCAACAGAGAATGAGCAAGGTAATGTTGGTAACGATGGTCTGTCAGACTCTAGTACACAAGTTATCTCTACTCCACAACCAAAAGGGGGGTATAATTTACGTCCACGTAATGCTCAAGGTTTTGTAAAGTAATATTTCGTTATTTATGTGTTAAAATGTTTTACTGTGTATGGTCAATATTTAACAAAAAAAAAAAAAAAAGTGTGAGTTAAGTGAAGACTGGACATCAGACTACACTGACAGCTGCAGATGAAAGTGTGGACTTTCTGGTGAATCTCCAGTGTGATGACAAGCTTGAATAAGGAGTTATGGTTACATATAGAATGAAATGGGACAATTAGGGACGTTTTGTTTTACCATCTTCATAAAACATAAGACTCCTTCTAAACAATGGACTTATCTGCACTAAAGTCTTCACAATTCACCGAGTGAGATGTTGTATCTTTGTCACGTATTGTTTTTGAAATTATAAATGAAGTGCTAGTCAAGGTGTGATATAGTGTTTTATATATGTATATTTTTTTTTTCTTCATGATGTGTCGAGGCCAAAGAAAATTATTATCAACAACACACTTTGTAGTAACTGTTGATTTTTGTATGGTGTTTGAGAATGATACATGTTATATGATCAGTATCGATAATGTTGTTTTGTGATTATGATGTGTTATGCCATTTGCAAAGGTACACAAAAAAAAAATTGTTTTACAATTTTTTTTCCGTAAGGGGAAGGTATTTGTTATGTCGTAGGGAATAAATAACATTTGGACTAAGTGGAAAATTAACGGGTTTTTATTGTATTTAAAAAGTTCTTTTTTGAAAAATGAAAATAATTAAAGAAAGTTTTATTTAGGTTAATTTTACCCAGAGAAATTAAGTTTTTGGGGTATGTGAGGACATTATGGGGGGTTTTGTGTCAGTTGGATTTGTAATTTAGAGATCCATGTGCTTGTCATTAATTGCGCGCTAAATGACAGATACATATTTTTCTAAGTGAAATACCTGATACAGTTTCTTTCATAATGGGTTGCACATATGTTGAAAACTGCCTTAATGATTTTGATAATGAATTTTACATTTGTATTTTTTGTGTTTTTTTTTGGTGGCTGACAATTTTTTTTTTGTGGCTGACAAAATTTTTTTTTGTATAACGATCTTCTAGTTCCCTTAATTAATATATTAACATTAATAAATTTTAACAATTCTAATTTTTTACTAATTTTCTTTTGATTTACAACAATCACTACTGGGTAGCCATTTTCTTTTGGAGTCAGTACGATCCCGGCAGATACATGCGTTCCCGCGTCTTTGACGTTGCCAGATTCAAGGAACAAGAATTTTTACGGCCGTTCACGATGTGTTTTACATCTTGCAAATAATTTATAAGGAGTTATTAAATTCAAGTGGAAGTGCAAAGAATATTCGTTTACTAAAATATACACATCGTTATTTACAAAGTAATTTTTAGAGGCCGTAATTACGAAGTCAATAAAGAGTGCTGACTTAAACATCAACTCAATGGCCAACATTTCGCTGCAGCAATCGAAGTCTGAGTACGAGAGTATGAGGATTGCTATAAATATCAGAGCCAGCGGTGGCGTCTCGGTCTCCTGATTCGTTTTTTGTTCTCTCGACTTCTCATGCGGCTCGCTGTCTTCTTCCTGATAGATGAGTGGAGCGATGGTGGCGATGGACGGCGTCTTTGGAACGATGGTGGACAATGAGACTTGAGTGAAAGGAAGTTCCTAGGAGGGCCCTCCCATATCTAATCCATGGATAAGTTTTTTTTTTATGCATGCTTCCTTTAACTAATACCTTTCTTGTCAGCCACTTAATTTTTTTTTGTGTGACAGGCGGGTTAAGCCTGAAATGTAAGCTAATTTTTAAGGTGTAATAAGAGGCATTAATAAGTGATATTTTCTTGTAATATTGTCTAATTTGATTAATATGGGGGTTCGTAAGATCAATTAAAATAAATTTTTGTAGTCTTTGGATTAAATGAAATAGATGTTTAAGGATTAGAAATTAGGTTCTAGAGTGCCTCATGTAAATTGTTTTAGTATGTTCAACAATAAGTTTTATGTTGGAAGATAATTGTAATGTAGTAAAATTTTTAAGCTAAATGTTATGTTAGTACATTATAATCGAGATTTATTCCTAATTGTGGAAACCTTGGGCAGAAGAAAAAAGATTGTAAATACATTGTTAAGTTGCAAATGATATTGCTTCAGGAGTTTTAATCTGATATAATTGTTTAATGTTAATAAATGAATTGTTTCCACAATTTTAGAGTGTTTTTGTGTGCATTTTCTTTTTCACTCGAACTTCATAGGGTTTTTGCAGGAATTTAGATATAACACCAACGGTTTTGTACAGCTTTTTAAATCTATACGATCACTAAGCCATTTAAGTTTATTTTTGTTGCTTTATTGAATCTATTTGTATTTTGGAAATTTAAGGAAATGGTTTATTTTACGGCACCTCCTTTTGAACGGCCAAAGAATTTTAAAAGTTAATTTACTTAAAATGAAGTCAAATTTTGAGATATTAATATAAGTCAACAACAACAAGCAAGAATTTTTTTAAATACAACACTTTTGTTGAACGTGTGTATGTATTTAACTCTCAAATCTCAAAAAATTTTAGTCGTAGAATGTTGAAATTTCATACATAAGATTGTTGTAACATGTAGTTGTGCATCTGGATTTTTGGTTCCAATCTACTGGAGAGCTTATTTACAGGACCACTGAAAAAAATTTCAATACTTTAATGTCATGGCCATCTGTGGACATCTTCAATATAATTTAACTGTAGACAGTCATTGTTTGATCCATGCCCAAAATCTCACCGTCTGTCGTCGACTTTGGCGAGTTTTTCTTAAATATCGCCAAATTTAGTGATAGCCAGTCATTGGGACCATGCCCAAAATATCTCCATTTGTCATTGTCTGGGCGAGTTTGGCGATAGTTTGACGGTGGTGGTGGTTTCAGTTAGGTTCACAGACGCTCGATAAGACCTGCTTAACGCTTCGCCTGCCTATTATTTCCAAGGACATAACCACTGTGCCATGTTGAAGCATACTTCATACTTGGAACCGACATATAAAATCTTGGTGGTTTCGTGTGTGTGTGTGAGAGAGTAAAAGCATACTCAAGTGCGTAAATAAAATCTGGAAGAATTTCAGATTTTTCAATTTTTAAAAATTATTGTTTCAGTTTTTAATTTCGGTTCTGAATAAAAATTGCAGCAACTATGATTTAGTCTGTAACATAGGATTTGTTCTGAAACAAAGGTGAAGTTAAATCAGTTTTCATCTATGACAAAAATTTTCTAAAATATAGTGTTAATTTCAAAAATAAAAGTGGATTCAAAATAAAACTGGAAATATGAAAGAAATGCATTTCATCTTGACCTGTATTCGCATGCATTTAGTTTTAATGCATAATATGTTGTTAGAGTTTATTGTTTTAATATGTTAAATCATATTTTCTTTGGGAATGTATTAGATAATGATTAATATGCTAAAAACTTTTTGAAATGAGTCATTTTTAAAATTTCATTTTGATAAAATCTACTAACACAATATTATCACATAGCAATACTTTTTATTAGGATACAAATGATTTTAATTATGTCCAGTTCCACCAAGTGTCCAGGATTATCAAAGTTATCAACTCTCCCGATTTTCCGTCTATCTCCTGCCAACCGGATTTTGAATACATTTCTCCTAATTTTTAATGATTAATAATTTTCTCCTAATTTTTATCATTTGTCCCCTGTAAATTGCTCTTTTTGGGAGTTAAAATGATTTTTAAAAAGTTTTTTCTTATTCTAATGAATCATAACATCACAGTTCTCGCTCAATCTCCAGAGCTTATGCAGTTTAATAGCAGACTTTTCTTACAGTGATATTAGACTACAATAATGTCTTCTCCCCAAAGAGCACATATCACATATAAATGTGAAAGAGTTACTCAATAATAACTTTTAATTTGTGTTTGTGATCACTTTCAAATTCAGGATACTTCTTGAAATATTGGCCTCTGACGGGCTGTGTGTTGTTATTAACACTAGAACCGTGGGATGGGTCATTTTGACCCAAAACCAGATTTGATTATGTTTTTTTCAAAAAGTTACAAACTGAAATTTTTAAAAAATCGTGACTTTTCCTAACTTTATGTTATTAATTATCTGTAAAAAATTTAAGCTCGTAACTTTTATCTGTTTTTTGTTTTTAATATGTATACCTGATATTGCAGGATGGGTCATTTTGACCCAAAACTACCCAGGAGTTTGGAATTCGAAGTTCAAATTAAATAAATGTCATTATCATTCATAAAATGAACTGTAATGACATAATAAATCATATAATAGCATACCATTATGTCATTTTCATGGGAACGTGAATTTTACAAATCGGGTTAATTTGACCCATACCACGGTTTTAGGTATACCTATCTCAAGCGACGCGTTTCTAGTAAGAATTATAGCAACAATATTTTTGTACTTTTAATGTAATATTAAACTTAATACGAATGTTAAGATTGAACTAATATCATTACCGTTGAAATATAACATTATTGCTGCATTGCAACGTGAATTCTGCAAGTTGGGTCAATTTGACCCAGCCTGCGGTTTTAGGTATATCTCAAACACCGCGGTTCTAGTGTTAAAACAATAGTTTGGTACTTTACAAGAATGGGTTTCATGTTTAGAAGTTTTAATGAAGAGGGTATATGATAAGGGCCATTGGCAGCATTATTTTGAACACTTTGTTCTATCAGTGATGATGTATATACTTCTTATTTTTTAAATTGTTTTTCATTGTGACTAAGTTATGTTTTTAATAATCAACTTGGATTTTTATGAACTCTGTTTCTCTCTCTCTCTCTCCCTTTTTTTTTTTTTTTTTTTTTTTAATCTCAAACTTGTACACTCTATTGCTTAATGCTTTTATTAGTTTTATTTTAGATTATTTCAACAAACTACAGTTTTTTTTTCGCTGTGATTTATAATGAAGTTTTAGTCCATTTTAGACTCATTGAGTAACCAGTATTTTAAAGTCTCCTAATAGGTATGTGAACAACTATGCAGAAACAATGCTGGCATAGGCCTTTGCAAATTTTTATGTTTATCCGTAAATTTCACATTCTAATGATCATTATGTTTTTATTTTTAAAACAGATAGCCAAATTTTACCCCTGAACTTCTTTTGTGGTGGCCAAAGCCATGAAGCTGGTGGCCTTACCCCACCTATTCGCCTTTTTGGAAACGCTGCTTAAGATTCACGAATACAAATTTTTACTGTGTAAATGTTATACTTCAAATTAGGTCACATCGTTGCTTTGGACCTTAATATGACATTTCTTCCATTCCTGAATAAACAAAGACACTTTAGCTTATTGGGATCATATTGGGATGTAAAAGTGCATGTCTTTTTAATGCTGCTTTTAAAGAATGGAACTACTTTAATCATTTTGAGGTCCATAAAACTTGGGGCTCCTGGGCCAAGTCCTAGTTGACTTGGGTTTTAGTAACTTGGTTTAGTTTAGCTGACTTGGGCCCCCTACGCCCCCCCCCCCCCCTTAATCCGCTCTTGCTTGCGGATTTCGGATCGGCGGATTTTCGATCTTCTATTGTATTATTGAAACACGTCTTAAAATACATTCAAAACATCAAAAACAAGAACTTCATTTTTTATATTAACAGCAAAGTATTCGCAACTTACACATATGTAAGCAACATACATAAATAAGGCAAAAATAGAAGGTAAATATAGTATAGTAAATAAACAAAATTTTTGTTTGTTTCATACAATTTTTAATTGAAGTTTATTTATTACTTTTGATTGCTTTCAATTTTTCACCTATCACATTTTTTACTTCCCCCTCTCCCCTTTTTTAACAACCTCAGCAAACAAAAAAACCCCTCTTTAGTGCATTTTGTGCTGGACATTTTGATGTGGATACTTTTAAATAGACAATTAAAAAGCTTGAAGACTAAATCATTTCTACTTTCTTTAAAAGGAAAAAAAAAGGGGGGGGGATATTCTAATCTTCAATTCATGTATGAATACTGTTTTAATTATTTAACAAACAAATTAAATATAATTTAAAATGTTTTACTTTTAGTTGCCATCATTAAAAATTGTTTTATTTGTAGTGTATCACCACCTGGTGGTGACTTCTCTGATCCTGTCACTTCAGCCACCCTTGGTATTGTTCAAGTATTTTGGGGTTTAGACAAAAGGCTAGCCCAGAGGAAGCACTTCCCATCTATTAATTGGCTGATCTCATACAGCAAATATACAAGAGCTTTAGATGAGTACTATGACAAGCATTTTCAAGACTTTGTTGCATTACGAACAAAAGTATGAATTATTCTGTACTATTAAAAAAAAATTTCACTGCATTAGGTATATTTTATTCTTATCTGTATAATAGCAAAAATTTAAATAATGGTTTGAGTTTTTTTTAAAGGATGAATTTGTACTTGTTAAGAGATTGATTACTTAAACTGGCTGTCTACCGGCGACTAAAAAGGTGACTTTTGCTATTAATTAGAGATAAAGCGACTGGGGCAACTTTTTGAATAGAAAATGTCATTTTCAAGTTCTTGGATACTTGTACCTTACTCCAGGCGACTAATTTGAAAAACAAATTTCGATTTTTGTGAACTGCCTTTTCTTTTCAAAGTTGCTATTGGTCATCCATCAGATATTCTAATCTATTTTTTAATCATGCTGTAAAAATAAATGTACTGTATGCTCCATTATATAATGCACAAAGTTTTTTAATTTATCATTTTATTCATTCCTTCTTAAATGAAGCTAAATGATGTATCTTTATTTCTTAACTACAAAATCATGCTAAAATGCTACCATCTTTAGTGGCCACTAATTTGGCCACTAAAATTAGGAAAATGGTTCTAAACTTGCAACTTTTGTATGTCGGTGAGGCTACTAATGCTACTAATTTTGGCTCCTGACACTGCTTAAATCATAAAATCAAAGTACTGCTCTGTTGTCAATCAGCATGTTAATTTGTCTGTTTCTGAAGCATCAAAGACTAATTTAAATCGACTTTAAAAAAAAAAAAAAAACTTCTAGAATATGATAGTGGTAGAAAATATTATCTATTATATAAATGTGAATGTTTGTTTGTCCAAAAATTCCTCCCACATTGTTTGACCAATTGACTTGAATTTTTGCACATATATGTAAAACGGCATAGAATAGTCCGTAGTCAACTTTAAAATTCTGAAAACTCAATCGTTCCACGATTTAAAAAAAAAAAAATTTCATAATTTTTATCTTCAAAAAGCATTTTCAGTTTCCGATTGTCTAAAATAGTGATCATTTGATATATCATCTATATGCTGGTGATAGACATAACTGTAAAAAAAGTAGCATATTATAAATGAAATGATGCCATTTTGATGTCACAAGTTTAAAAATACGCTTGAAATTTTAATATTATGTAAAAAAAATAATCATTTGACATACCATCTATATGCTGGAGATAGAATGAAAGGAAACTTGCAATTTTTAAAATCGTGGGAAATTCAAGAGGTGCCACAAAGTTGAAAATACTAATTAACATCAAACATAGTATTCATTATGGGCTTGGACAGCCGCCGTATGTATTCCAAAAATGGTGCAAAATGTCGCCAAGTTTTGACAACTTTTGGTGGTATATGTATTAATTATTCCCTTTTTTGACTGAATTCTAGCAACTCATCAGGTTCTTGCACAAAAGTTACGTCATTAGAAAAATAACTCCGAAAAATGTTTGAAATACTGATTAGCTAGGCATAACCCCAGAACCTCAAAATTCACTTTAATAAGCCCTGTTCCAAGTGGGTTTTTCAACATTACTCCATTTGAAAACTACTGTGAGAAATAACCAGACTCAACGACCCTGGTAAGAACGTGACATCATAAATTAAAAAATTACGTAAAATTCGTAAACTCTGCCACACAATTTAACACCCTATTTGCAAGTTGGGCGAAACTAAATAGCTACTCAAGATTACACAGTTTGATTATTTTCATGAGACTGAACCATGAAGGATTTAAATATTTAGATTGGTGCAGCTTTGTTATTTTCTTTGATTGAGATGAAATATTTTGTGGTGCTAAATATGCCAATCTGACAAAAATTATGCTGAAAAAGATATGGAGAGGTGTTTTAATTTCAACTATTATAAATAATGTTTATCGTTTATGCTAATGCATAAATTGCAAAGAATCATTAAAGAGAAGAAAAGGCACCACTGGTTTCAAATATCTAAAATGATTCTTTAAATTGAGCATTAAAGAGGGAGAAATCAAGATTGATAATATTTAATAAGTAATAGATAGTATAAGTAATAGGTAGTATTAGTAGATTTGTTATGCTAATATTAATTAAAGCACAGTGTACCACATTAATGAATATTTTGTGAAATTAAAAGTGGTCTATTCATAATTTTTCAATGATCGTCTTACAACTAACTAAACTATAACCCTACGTTGCGGTAATGTATACCTTGATAATTTCAACAAAAAGGACTACCTAATTAAAATTAAAATTTTTTATTTGGGAATACCTTATTCCCCCGTACACGATATATATTTCGGTTACACACATAACCATCTTCAGTCGTTTCTGGAGCTCTCACTAATGGCGGCTTCTTTTTATATCTTCGTCGTTCTTCTTCTTGAAAGTTCGATGCATGACGTCGTCCCATGATTGGTCGATTGTATGAAGCGTATCGTTGATGCTGCCCTCTGTCGTCAATATTTCTAAGCTCTCACGAATGTAGGCATATATACTATTTTTAAAGTTGGCTATTTTTTTAATATTTTTAAAATCAATGGTAATGGGCTCTTTCAAAGCAAGACGGGCTAGGGCGGTACTTTGTTTCTGGAGGTTAATGTCTTTAAAATGTTCGTTTTTTCGTTCTTTAATTTTCCTTTTTGTAACGCCGATGTAGCAATTTTCTTTATTAGTATCGTTTGACATAAAATTAATTTTATAGATCCCTGCGGACCCCATCGAAACCGCAGGGATCAATATCAACCCCATCGAAACCGCAGGGATCAATATCAACCCCATCGAAACCGCAGGGATCTATAAAATTAATTTTATGTCAAACGATACTAATAAAGAAAATTGCTACATCGGCGTTACAAAAAGGAAAATTAAAGAACGAAAAAACGAACATTTTAAAGACATTAACCTCCAGAAACAAAGTACCGCCCTAGCCCGTCTTGCTTTGAAAGAGCCCATTACCATTGATTTTAAAAATATTAAAAAAATAGCCAACTTTAAAAATAGTATATATGCCTACATTCGTGAGAGCTTAGAAATATTGACGACAGAGGGCAGCATCAACGATACGCTTCATACAATCGACCAATCATGGGACGACGTCATGCATCGAACTTTCAAGAAGAAGAACGACGAAGATATAAAAAGAAGCCGCCATTAGTGAGAGCTCCAGAAACGACTGAAGATGGTTATGTGTGTAACCGAAATATATATCGTGTACGGGGGAATAAGGTATTCCCAAATAAAAAATTTTAACTAATTAATCCGCCGTATTAAATAATGTTTTATGTGTCTTTATTAGGACTACCTAAATTGTAATTTTTTTTTTGTCACTGGTAGTTATTTTAGGAAAGTATTCTTTGCCTACCGTGCGAAGAACTGACACGCTTCTAGTAGTTATAAATAAATAAAAGTATATTCTAAAAACAGAGGAACTTAGTAAAGAGATTAATTCATTTAAAAATTGATGTTTTGAACTGACTTAATGTTTTTAAGATATAGCTCATGTTGTTTGACCTTCCAGCAGTAAATAGTTTCAAATCCCCAAAATCAGTGAAAAATTTACTTTTTATTCTATGGGAAAATATGTATTGTATGTTTAAAAATGTGAAATGATGGAAGAATTCAACTTTCATTATATTTTATATTTATAATGTCTGGCTATGCATGGCAATAGAGCTAATCTTTTTAAGCATTATATCCATAGAGGTTATTCTGAGCAAATTGAATACAAGAATTTGCTTAATCCTGTTGATATCTTAATTTTTGGTCATCCAGGGTGCCCACTGGTGACTAAAAGCAACTTTTTGCTACTATAATCAGAAGTAGGCAACTATTTTGACTATTTTTGTGTAAAAGTAGTTAAAAAACAACTCTTTGAGGAAAGTGGTGACTATTATGCAGCCGCCCCCGAAATGGGACTCTTTAACTATCTTACAGTTTGATACTTAGTTTACAATACAACTTGATGATTATCCCCCCCCCCCCTCCCCACCCTTTTCCCAAAATAAAATTCTGGCTACGCTACTGCCACTCGGCTTTAGTAGAGTGAAGTGTTGAAGGAAGTGAATAGAATTAACGGCATCATCTACTATAGTATGTATAGGCAGCTTTTGGAAAGTTGTGGGCCAAACTTGAGGATCTTTACAAAGTTGTGGACTGTAATAATTGGGATTTATATGATTTTGAATGGTTTATATGGGGTTTTGATATGTTCTGTGGGCCAGCTATCAAAAGCTGGGGTGGGCCATATCCGACCCGCTAGATGGATATTGCACATATGTGTTCTACGGAGTACTTTATACTTTACAAATTTTATGTAAACTTTCAGAAAACAAAAATTTAAAAACCTTCTGTTATTTCTTTTAGTATAATAGTCAACTTTGTTGATACATTATTATTGTTTCAGTCTGTCAGGATTGTTAAAGAGTCTACCATTTAGCTATTATTTTGTACACTAAAGTTGGGTTAAGGAGGTTGCAAAGTCTTCAAAGAGTTGCGGTTCTATTCCTTTATGCACATAACAACAAATATCGGTCATTGGCACTGGTAGTAACAGTTGTCCATCCTTTGCTGAACTTCCTGTAAGCCAAATCTGTTAGAAATTGTTAAGTCTTTAAACCATAGAAGGACTGGCAGGCTGCTTGTGCTTGACCTTTTCCTGTCTGCAGTCTCCCAATACCTCTTATCGCAATTCGTTGAGCCTAGAGGTTGTTATTATGAATTGGCTATCCCGGATTTCTTACCATACAATCACATAAAAAATTAGACTTGATTAAAAACATGCAATTTATGCCTCTAGCAAATTATTAATTAAGGCTGCAACACAACTAATTTACATATTTGCAGATTTACTCAGCAACATTTACTTGACAGCATAATCCAATTTCATACAGAATGTCTCACTTTTTTTTTTTTTTTTTTTTTTTTTAAATTTATTGCCAGTTTTGTGGTTTCCCCCCCTTAATTTTTGGAAACCAGTGTATTAGTGATTAAAAAAAAAAAAAAAAAACTTTTTAACCTTTGTTTAATTTGCTTTAATTTCTTAATATCCATAACTAAATTTAGAAATAACAATTTCATTTGTGAAAGGGTTTTAAAATACTTGTTTTACAAGATTATCTTTTGTGCTAATTCCTTATGAAAACTTGGAAGAGTTTTGCCACAATTATTCTTTTACTTTTCAGTGTCAACAGATTCTTCAAGAAGAAGAAGATTTAGCAGAAATTGTGCAACTAGTAGGAAAGGTATATTTGACTTTTGTATTTCTACATGACATCTAGTGGGAGTTTATGGGTTTTTCTATTGGATTGGAAATATTAATGACATATACTTATTATTTTATATGATCTTCTGCATAGTGTTATTGGCTGTGCAGCATTAGGAAGCAGCTGAAGGGAGTTAAACAAGATATTGCCAGTTAGGTATAAAAACAGGGGAGTTAAGGATAAAAACAAGAAAAAATATTAGAATCTCCCTGCCTCCCATATATGCTAGTATATTGCTGAAAATTGTTTTAATATCCTTGGATCATATGTTTAAAAATAACTCTTTCAAAAGTGATTTGATGAAAGGCTTTCTATCAAAAGTTTTTCATAAAACTGTGAATATTTGTAATTGCCTTGACTTTAAAACAGCTGTTACTATCTATATAAATAAGAAAATAAAAATGTAAACCATTTAGTAAAATTTTGCCTTGTACAATGTTTTCCCACAAAACATTTCAGGTTATCTGAAAGTTTTGTAGAGTATCACAAAACATTCTGTTTTTGTGATCAAAAACATGTTTTCTGTTGCAGAAATTTGCTTAATAATGTTCAACATTATTTCCTTTAAAAAAAAAGGGAGGAAAGTTTAAAGTATATTTTTATGTATTACTTTTCTATGAATGAAATGTTATATTATCCTTTATCAAGATTAAAAAGTGTAAATAATTAAACCAGTCTTATTAAATTATACTTGTTTAAGTCCGGCAAGTTGTGTGACAAAATTAAAGCAATTTTCTCATGAAAGTAAGGTTTTTTTTTTTTTTAAATAAAATATAACGAGATATTAATTCATCTTTATAAGATCTCTCTCTTTTTTAACAATGGCTGTTACTACTGTAGAATGGAACAGTAAAGAAAGTTTTTGCTTTTTGTTACTGTCAATGTTAAGCTTTTGATATATATATATATGTATTTCTTTCTGCTGGTTCAGCTTTTGATATATATATATATACATATGAGACGTCAGATATTTCAGTAAAGTTCCAGAGTTAAGGCAGGTAAAACAGTTTATTAAGCATTATCTTTAAGTTACAATATCGTGTGAGAAGAGGAGAAGGGAGACGGGTACAAAAATCAGCGTGGACTAATTAAGCAGTTCCAGAAGTCTCTAGATTTTCGATGTGCGGGTGTATTTACGCTCACCACACCACGTGGTTTGCGAAGACATAACTCCGCCTCTCTCTTATCTCTGATCGAACCACACACATTTACCAACATGACCCGCATCCGGGATTACAAAGGCGTGGGGACACGTGTACACTCTAAAGAACTCAGAATCGACGGCCTGATGTCTAGCAATTAACTAAAGAATTAAAACATAGCTCCAGAGTGCGCGTGGCAAGTAAGACAGAAAAGCAAAACTTACAGTGAAAGTATCGCTTGAACAATACCAAAACTAGTAAAACCCAAATTACCTTTTTATACATTACAATATCCCCCCCGGCAAAAGAAGTCTGACGAGCAATATCATTGAGGTGGCCAGTCTCTCACTTGCGAGTCAGACGTCCTTGCAACCTAATCTTAAAACTGCGAACTAATCTAATTTTCAAGTTTAGACACCTTAAATTTTTCTGACTAGAATTCTGGAGTTATGTTGTGCAACACTTGAGGGGCAGGATGCAGTTTGTAAAATTTGACAAAACATAATGATGCAATAGTACGGAAATCTTACAATAAACAATAAAACAATGAGTGCGCACAATTTCTTTCAAAATATCACAAGTAAAATATTTACAACCTAGGTGGGATACAATAATATTGTACAACAATATAGTAATATAATTAAACAAAATGGATAAACATGGCTGACATTTATTTTCTTTGGCAAATACTTATGGCTTTGGCTTGCATGGCATAAAGTGAATGGAATGAAAATAACTTGGAAAAATGGAGTTGGCAAAATGGAGTAAATTATGTGTATAGTTTGTAGAAAATTTCGAAAACTAGCTGCTAGAAGAATTTGGCAAGGTAATACAATAAATGATAGCCTGAAAGAGGTACTGCATTTATGTGACCTGACATTTTTTATTTCTAGCAATGGCTTATTGTGCTTTCTTAATTGGTTATTACTAGTATTTCTTAACAATCTGAGGGCGAATACTCTCCTCAGAGGTTTAATTACTAGTTAACCGTCTAGGCAAATTTAAATTATATTACATGAAAAAAAAATGGTTGGCATCATTATTCAATAAAGGAAATAATATACGATCATTTTGGCACACAAAAATTTACACAGTAAATATTCAAAATAAAACATCTACATAAGCAAACCTAATATAATGCAAGAAATTTTTTTATTTACATTGACACAATAAGCATTTGTTGTTTTCATTTAAATTATCGTACCCGGGTGCATGAATTTGTCATAAATTTTCAAGTGACTTTTCAGTGAATAAAATGACATAATCTCAAGTAAATTAGAATTTGTGTCAAGTTGAGAGTCCCAATCGGTAAGCCATTTCAGGTAAATAATCAAATGAATCTAAACTACGTCCAAAAATTCAAATTTCAAATCTTCAGGAAATATAGGTAATGCAGTAGTAATTTAAGCATTAATTTAATAATAGTAAGGTAACCGTATAAAACTTCAATTGAAATAAAATATTTAATAACACAATTCAATTGTAAACTTACCTTAATGAAAATACTATATTAATCAAAACAAGTGCAGATATATCAATACATTTTTTTTTTCTTTCTTTCTTTTTCTTTTTTTTTTTTTAATCAACATTAAAATAGCACTTTTAAAATAACACACACACAATTAATAACCATTTAAATATAATACTCTAATGTTCACTTCAACTCTAAAATAAAAATTGCTTACTTTTACGAAAGAAATCAATATCCACAAGTTGAAATCGTCATTCTTCAACAATAAACAAACAAACAAAAAAAAAATGTTCTCTCGCTAGTTTAAGGCAGGCAGGAGAAAGAGGTTTGGTCAACATAAGCTGTACACGCGCACCACACATAAACAAAATATTCGGCATGATGACGAACGGCAAAACACTTTTCTCCCCCTAATTACTGCAAGAAAGAGGTGAGTTATATCGCAGCTGTGATGAGGCCAGGCGCAGCTTTGGCCAGGCATTCCTTGGGGGCCCCTCGGATTGCGTTGAAGGCAGTGAAACTCTGCCGATTTCCATCGGATTTTCAGAAAAGCAGCAGACGTGCGAAGAAAAAAAAAAGATGAATTAGGAGGCGCAGATTTCGGTATGATGAGCGCTGCAGAAATACGGCATAGGCTGTTCATCAATGCAGACGTTCTTCCATTTCGGCATTAACGGCATAGAACGTACAGGACGTTCTGTGAAGTACTTTGGAAGATATCCTGACTCAGCAGTCAGTGTTGAAAACTCCCAGAGCAGGGCTCGACGAAGTGTTGGCTGGCAGCGGAGAGCAGACTCAAGGGAGTCGGCTATCGGCTGGTTGGCGAAGAGGCGCGCTGCATCTCCTGCGAACGATGGGCGATGAACCCGTCTCCCGGACTATTGAGCGTTAATTTTTTACAATTTAAAATTTTTAATTGGCACACAGGCAATCATCCTGCCGACTATTTGAGACGTTAGATATTTCAGTAAAGTTCCAGAGTTAAGGCAGGTAATATGATTTATTGAACATTACATTTAAGTTACAATTTAGAATGAGAAGAGGGGAGGGGAGACGGGTACAAAAATCAGCGTGGACTAATTAAGCAGTTCCAGTGGCAGAAGTCTCTCGATTTTCGATGTGCGGGTGTATTTACGCTCACCACACCACGTGGTTTGCGAAGACATAACTCCACCTCTCTCTTATCTCTAATAGAACCACACACATTTACCAACATGACCCGCATCCGGGGCTACAAAGGCGTGGGGACACGTGTACACTCTAAAGAACTCGGAATCGACGGCCTGATGTCTTACAAATCCTCTTTAATAATAGCGTAGTATGCTAATGAGATGTATGTGTGTGTGTTCACTATAGGTAGCCAGAGAGCTTGTCGGATCCGGGTCAAATTTGGCACAGAGGCTAAATAGGTACAAAAAAAGCCAGTGCCGTAAAAAAAATTTGAAATTCGAATTATTTAGAAGATATTAATTAAAAACAGAGGAAATGAGCATCTAGCTTACCATATTTGGCGACCTTGCTTCAGCAAAAAACGATTTATGCTTTCGCAACAAAGCAGGAAAGCTCTTAAAAGTATGTTGGATTCGAAAAAACATGAAGTTGGAATTATGCCAAGTTAAGATTCACGAGAAATAAATACATAAGTTTACGAGAAATAAATACATAAGTAACATAAAGTTAAATATTTTCAAATAGCAAGATCATTTGGATACCAGGATTTCCATATTAAATATGACGCTTTTTTTTAAACCAGTCATATCCTTGGCAACATTCTGTGAATATATGGCAACCCTTGTGAAAGCCGCCATTTTATCCCTTATGCTATAATTGAACTAGATTTGATTGCCACTGAAAGAACATTCCAGCATTTTTGTTAATAAAAAATAAAAAATAAAAAACATTTTAGATTTCAAATGATTTATTTTACCCTTGGGAGTGCTTAACTAAGGTATGATTGCATCTGGAAGAAGATTTTACCGTATTGATTTAGATTTTCCTACATTCGTATTAGGTATGTAAAACTTTGTCCTAAAATCTAAAAAAAAAATTAATAAATAAAAAGAAATATACCAAAAATAGCGAAATGCAATCGGAAAGTAGTTTTATTTTGCAGCATGCATATGTTACGGTTGTAGCATGGTTAAATACAAAATTAAATGAGTAAATGGGAAATTTTAATGCATCATATTTCAAAAGTGATTTTGCAACATTCAAAATGAAGAACATTTTCAGCTGAGTGAGTTAAAGTAATTAAATTCATAAACCTAAGCAACGGACTAAAATGCCACTTATTAATTCTAAACTCAAGGCCTCCTGCAGACGATAATTCTGATAACACGGAAGAACCAATGCTAGAATAAGTTCGACTTTTAGTAGTCTTAAGAGGCATAGTGACGTCAGCTCAATGTATTCACAGTCGAATTGATTGCCAATGTTAAAAAGATGTTCTTTTTCTTTTTTAAATAAAAGAAATTTTACTATAATTATTTTAATTACTATATAGTTGCGCTGATCCCTGACTTCAAGATAAAACTTTTTCCGCCATTACTGCAAAACATTGCAATGTCAAGGACAAAAAGCCTAATAATTTCTACACCGTTTGTATGATCCGCTTGAAAATTTTCATAATTATGTATAAAAATATAGAAAACAATCTGTACCACTTTAAAAATCTGAAAATCCACCCGTTCCCTCATTTTAAAGCGATTTTTTGCTATTTTCAGCAACATTTCATTTCCGAGAGTCAAAAAAGTGAATCATTTGCGTAACAAAATTAGCTATTGCAAATGACAATGACTTCATTTTGACGTCATACTTAACAGCTTTTTCCAGATTTGTAAGTTTATTTATTTATTTCGTCTTATAAATAAAAATGAAATTCTGTTTGTGGATTTGATTAGTATACAAATCCACAAAAATGGACCTATCAGCCTGAAATTTTGCACAGATATGTAAAATAATATAGAATAAATTATAGTCCACTTTAAAACTTTGAAAGTCCACCCGTTCCCCATCTAAGAGATTTTTTATGTTCTCACGCAGAAAGCTTTCCGTAATTGTAACCCCTGTAGTGAAAAAAGTATGAAATAAGCATCATTATTGCCATGTGTGGCGATTTTGCCGAATAAAATGTTTTAAATTCTTAAAGTAAAAATAAAAGAATAATAATGATTTTTTTTTTAAGTTTATATTTGTAAGGTTATTATTTTTTAAATTATAATATCGTGTGCATGGGAAATCAGAGCAGGAATGTAATGTTTTATACGCAAAACAATAAGAAATGAAGATTTCCGAGGCTAATATGTAAAATTTTTTAGTTTGGCGAAAAATAAAATGGCTAATATGCCGATTTTGAGAAAGTGAGTTCTAGCGGTTTGCACAGTTTTCGGCTTGGCGCAATTTACTGAGAGCTTAAGGAAATAGATTTTTGAAAACAAGTGCATAGATTTTATTAGAATACAGCGTTAAATTCTGATAATCCGTGCAGAAATAATGCAGTTATTAAGGGATTTCGAGCAATCTATCTTCAGAATTCTCGCCAATTGAGTATATTGTTTAAGTTAGGGGAATTCCGCCAAATTTCAGAAAATTGAAATCTTCGCATTTAGTACATCGGAGTAACGATGAATAAAACACGTTATACGTTGATAATTTAAAAAATGCGGCTATTAAGGAATTCCACTTTTGAAATAAATGCCTGCTTTACTTATTGGCGGTCAAACCATTTCCCATTTTGATTGCTGCTAAGTCAATGCTTCGAATGATTCCCTGAAAAAAATTTGCAAAATGGCGTATGTTGGCCCTTCAGCGATACTTAGATTTGAAACTGGATTTTATTTGAGACTGGTATATATAATAACACTGGTTATAGATAAAAATGAATGTTGGTATGTGTGTATGAGGTTGAAAAACTCCAGCACCGTTTGACCGATCACCATGAAATTTGGTTGACCTAAGTCTTTTATCATGGAGAAGGTTTTTATGCTATCCGTTTTCCTCTAACTTGCCACTAGATGGCGCAGCAGAACGTCGAATTCTATTCCGTTTAGCCGTTTGCTATGCGAATATCGTCCAACTGATTTCGATGAAATTTGGTACACGCAGATATTAGAAAACGGGGAATATTTTTCACTATCCATTTTGCTGTAACTTGCCGCTAAATGGCACTGCAACACATCAACCTCTATACCGTTCGACTGATCGGCATAAATTTTTTTATACTTACACATTTGAGCACGAAGAATATATTCTAACTGTGTTCCTTTTGATGTTACTCACCATTAGATGGCACTGCAATGCATTATTGTTTTAACTCGCCACTAGATGACCCTGCAGCAGGCCAAATTCCTGACCATTCAAACGGTCGCTATGAAAATCAGTATACATAGCTATTTGAACAATGAGAATATTTTGGCGTTATCCATTTTGCTACAACTCGCCACTTGACGGCGCTGTAGCAAATCATTACTTTATTCACTAGATGGTTAACTGACCACTAGATGGTAACTGATCGCTATGAATATAGGTATACATAGATATTTGAACACGGGGAAGAGTTTGGCGCTATCCATTTTCCTATAACTTGCCACTCGATGTTGCGTCCACACATGAACTTCAGGACTGTCCAGCCGATCATCATGAAAATTCGTATACATTGATATCTGAATGCGAAGAATATTTCCACCGTATCCGTTTTACTAAAACTCGCCACTAGATTGCGCTACTCCGCATTGCCTTCTGCACCGTACAAACCATTGCCTTGAAATTCGGTATTGATGATTAATGAACTACAATATAACGCGATATCCATTTTGATATATCTCTTTATTACAATAAATAGTAATCACAACAAATCGTAACATCGAAAAGTCCATTCATTCCCGTGCGAAGAACGGGTACTTCAGCTAGTAACAAAATAAATAAAACATAGCTCCAGAGCGCGCGTGACAAGTAAGACAGAAAAGCAAAACTTACAGTGAAAGTACCCGCTTGAACAATACCTAAACTAGTAAAACCCAAATTACCTTTTTATACATTACACATATATATATATATATATATTTCTTTCTGCTGGTTCAACTTAAATTTAGAAATGGGACAGCAAAGAAAGTTTCTGCTTTACATTACTGTCAACATTGAGCTTTTGATCAAAAAGCTTTTTTTTTTTTTTTTTTCTGCTGGTTTGTGTAATTAGCCTTTTCGTTACATACATATATTTTTAATAAGGAATATTTCCATATAGACTACTTCTCTTCTTATGCATAAATAAATAAATACACATATATAAAATACATGGTTTCAGATAACATTAAGTTAACAATCTCTTTCTTACTGAAGTTATTTCTAGTCATGGAAATTAAAATATAGAATGTGTCCTGTGTCATTATATTATTGAATTTCCACATTTATTATTTTTAAATGATCATAAATATGAAATCAAAAATAATTATTATATTTCTAAATATGATTTTATCCAAAATAGTAGTTATCATTTTGCTATGATATTTTAATTTGTTAATGTAATTTGGTTCAGCTTATTATTATTATTATTATTATTATTATTATTATTTTTTAACCCAGGCTTCACTAGCAGAAACTGACAAAATAACATTGGAAGTCGCCAAGTTAATCAAAGACGATTTCCTGCAGCAAAACGGGTACACACCTTATGACAAATTTTGTCCATTTTACAAAACTGTTGGTATGATGAAGAATATGATTGCATTTTATGACCTTGCACATAATGCTGTCCAATCCACAGCACAAAGTGAAAACAGGATAACATGGTCTGTCATCAGAGAAGCCATGGATAATATCTTATATCAGCTTAGTAGTATGAAGTTTATGGTAATGTATAACTTTCTGCATAACTATTTAAAATAAAAGAAAATATTAGTGTTATCTACATTTTATGTATTCATGTTTGTGTTCTTGATATAATTAAATTTTTTAATTTTAAATTAATAATAGCAGATGGAAAATTTGGGCTTAAAAAAAATTCTGCTCTGCATTACTAATATTATTTGCCATGTATTTGAACAATGCATAGGAATTTCCAGTTCTTTGATTTATGAATGGATTATCATATTGATGAATGCCCTTTATTTTCTCTATATCGCTAGAAATCCAGTTTTTCAGGTTGCTGTTTTTTTTAAATGTGAATACGTCTTCAGATTTGCTTTCATAGTGGGAGATAATTCAGGAAACTGATGATAAATAAATTGGGGTTTACAGTTTGGTGAAGCAGCTATATATCTATCACCTGCATCCAAACTTTAATTACATTACTTAATAGCTAAAGGATAAAAGAAATCGGTACGTTGAGTGAGTACTGTGAGGCATCGCTTGCCACAGAGGGTGGGAAGCGTTGTCATTTTGAGGTTGTTTCACTGCATCCTATAATGTTTGTTTAGTCTAAATTTTAACAAGAAGTAGCTAGAATGTTTGTTTGTGTTTCAGTCATCATCTCTCATGAAGATCTGTTGACTGCTTTTATTAAAACATCAGTGTGAAATAGTTATAGTGAATATATAGAGTGTGGCCACACAAGATCGCCTCCATACTCAACACCCACCCAGCGATTGAAGGCCGGTCAGATGAGCACGTTTTGGCCTGGCTGGAAAATTACACAATCCACCACACGGATTTCACACAATCAAATCTGGCTCCCATTGCATGCTCTCCGTACACACCATTAAACTCGGGTATTGAGTTCTGTGAAGACATGCTATTGTCTACAGAACTGTCTGAAATTTGACACAGTTCATATTGTTAGGCTAATTAATTTTTATTAGGGCCTACATTAATTAAATTATAAGCATAATTAATTTTTAACTTTTAGTCATGATTTATGCTAAAACAGGATTTCATAAAATAACTGGTTTACTGTCTGTTCAGTTGTCCCATTACTCCCCATATTAACAGTCCCATTATACCCCACAGTATCAGAACTCAAAATTTTAAGAATTGAAAATCACATGTTCTATCGCACAATGCTTGATTTATATTATGATAATCTATATGATATCTGCCATCTTGAAGAATTTTTCCATTCATTAAGTTATTTTTATTGATTAAAAAATTAAATCGCATAAATATAAAAATTTACTTTGATGTGCTAGAAACAGCTATGATGCTCTCAGGCTTAATACTTAACTGCAGTGGTTGATTTGTCGTTGTTCAAAGATGTAGGATTATTGTACCTATTCTGTGGCATACAAACTCTTCATAGAAATATTTCATTTTGCACACAAACTGTTTTGTCCAATTAGCTCCCAGTTTCCCCCTAGTTGACAAGTTTATGAGATTACTTTATTACCACATCTTATTTAGAAGGGGGATGGTTTTTAGAATAAATTTTTTCAAAACTTGTAAAATTCAAGTCTAGTTTTAAAACACCTAAAATTTCTGAATTTTGTCTATCTCTTTACTTTATTTCTAGAGCACCTTTAAATATTTTCAGAATTTTGTTGAGACAAATAAGTTTGCTGCTGAAAGAATAATTTTTTTTTTTTTCAAATCTTTAGTTTACAGAGATGCCCTATAATTTGAAAATTTATAATAAAGTAAATGAAATAAGTGAAATATGCCTTCTCTAAAGTTACTGGCTTATAAAATCAGTTACTTCATTTGCTGAAATAGCCAAGAATGAAATATTTAAAAAAGTAAAACCATTGCTTAATGGAATCAGAATTGACTCTTAATCAACTCAAAGGTTAAAACTTGAAATAAAATTGTGAAAAAGTAGAGAACACACACAGCAATCCATTTTATCTCCCTCTGCTTAAAACTGCACACCTGCAGTATTGCAATCATGATTGTAAAAACCATCATTTGTCCCAGTAAATTTTGTTTGTCTGTCTGCTAGCTTGCCTTTCCATTTTTGTAGAACAGCTCTGGGCAAGAAAGTTATCTGCTGTTAAAAACACACACACACACACACAAAAAAAAAAAACACTGTTCTTTATCTGTAAATACATTGAATAACCTGTACTGCCCTTGAAGAATGCATTTTTGATTTTTAAAAGGTAAATCTTACCTCAGTCTTAGAAAATTTCAGCTTTTCTCCAGTTTGCAGTGGATCAAGTCCTTTTTGGTAGTGGATAGGCACATTATCCTTTAGATTAAACTGTGACTCCATATTTTTTTTTTTTTTTTCCTTCTGCCAACAATTCCCTGCAAATTAAGACAAACTAAAATATTGTTCTTAAAAGCAAAACCAAACCAAGGTAATACTAAGTTATTAAAGAAGCAGATGCAGCAATAGAGATGGGAAGAATTTTCTTCACAAAATTATTTGAATCAGGACAGTAATATATTTTAATAACATATGTTTTTGAACAACTCTAACAAGAAATAAAACTGAGTAATTTTAGTGTTTCAGTTTTGGATATTTAGTTGTTAATTACATAAGAGACACACCACTTACTTGCGAGAATCGCATGCAAGCCTGTAAGCCTTGTTATGAACACCCCTGGTTTATGATGTTTTTAATTTCTAATGGATAACTGCTTATAACAAACAGCAAGGAATTCATAAATTTTCTTCATTAATTCCAATAATTGTCTTTAATAATTTCTCCTGAAGTTTGGGGGGTGGCAACAGGTGACTCCCCCACTTTTGTATGTAGAATTAAAAAATATATATAATCAGTTTAACTTAGAACTAATGTGATTAATCACCAGGTATTATATATTATGGTTATATTATTGATGATTTTTCAAAAACTTTTGAATTTGGGAATCTGGCTATTAAAAGTTTTACAATTTACATATGTAGCCATGGGCTCTAAAATGTCCAAATAATAGGGTTTTTAGTTATTCTAATTTTGTATTTTAGAAAAGAATCCGTACTCAGGTTTGGTTTTATTATATTACAGGATCCTGTAGCAAAAGGAGAGGCTGAAATCAAGAAAACCTTTGATGAACTATATGAAAATATGCAACAAGCATTCCGTGCTTTAGAAGATTGAGATTTTACATAAAAGAAAGAACTCATCAGTGTTTAGTTAGGAACATATACTAGTCAAGATATTTTGAAGTGCATTCCAATATTGTGGATGTGAAAGCAGGTATGTCTGCTTACGGGGAACTTACTTTTTTTGTCTTAAATGGACCACTGCCTTCTGATTGTGTCTCTAGAGGTATGTGTATATATATATATATATATATATATATATATATATATATATATATGTATATTTAAATGACATGTTTTGATCCTATTTTGTAAAGCAGCTATGTACTATAAAAGTACAAATTGACATCTTAGGTTTTTGCTGCTCTTTGGTACAGATGTTTCATGTTGGTGCACTGATTTGTTTTGAGCTCAATTTTTATGTTTTTTTATTTATCAGGAAATCACTGTGAATACTTATTGTTATACATGTCAAAAGCTAAATACTTAAATATTCATATATGTTTATTGAATGTTGATATTTTGATAACTATAAAATGTTATTGCTTTCTAAAATAGATGTTATAAAAAATGTAGGTCGTGTGCTAGGCAGGTAACATGGATTCAGTATTTTTTACAATTGGAATGCCATATAAATAATTATCAAAGTTCCCACAGTTCTTGTAAAGGTTGTGGTTTATATAAAATAATTACAATGATAAGATTGCAATACTCTTCCATAGTTTCTTCCCTTTAAAATAGGTTTTAAGTTATTTATTTAGTTTCTGTTTACTTTTGATTTTTTAAATGCTCCAGTATTGGTTTTTAGCACTTGCTATAAACATATAAATAAAGTCTGTTTAAGTTGGCCTCTGTTATATAATTAATGTCTTTGAGGACATTATGTATTTAAAAAAAACAAACAAAAAAATAAAAAAAAAAAAAAAAACTGAAAAAGACTTTTTGTTTTATTCATTTTAGTAGTATAAGAATATTTACCTTATGAAAATATTTTTATTGGTATTTTTGGGTGTTAAATAATAGAAATTTTGAAGTCTCACTATTTAAAGCTAGGCAAAATCTTATTTATATTAAGTCTTATTTGACTGCACTTCGCTTTTACTAATTGCTGAATAATTATTAAAAAAATTATGAAAATAATTTTGCATACTGTTTTGTTATTTATTATGTTAAATATTATTAAATTGTTAATATTTTTGTAGTTTGTTTAGTTAAAAAGCCATTGAAAATTAGATATCTTTTGTAAATTATTGTTAATTTTGATTAACAATGATGTAAAGTAGGTATTGAGCTTTCAACAGTTTTTTCAGAAATTGATATATAAGCTGAAAGTAATTATTATTATTATTATATATATATATATATATATATATATAAATTTTTTAATTTAAAGATATATTTTGTTCTTTGTCAAACTAAATTTAAAAGTTTAATGGATTTTTCTTTGACATTATTTTGTGAGAATATTAGTTGGATTTCTGTGCCAAATGTCAAATGTTTATATTCTTTTAAGTATTTAGAAATCTGTATTGTTTGACACTTTGGAGGTACAAAAACATTTAAAATTTTGTTGCAATTTCTGTAAATGCTACTTATTTTATTCTATTTCTTATTATTTTCTGAAATTGTGAAGTAAATGTGAAATTCTACAAAAACAGATTTCAGAAGTTTAATTAAGTAGCTGCATTGATCTAGAACAAGGCTTCCCTACCTGTATATATCTGCAGACTGTCAAAAATAAGACAGTTATTTTTTGGGTCAGCATTGGGAAAAACAAACAAACAAACAAACAAAAAAACACCTATATAAGCATGTATTTTATTATTAAGTCAAGTGCTATACAGTTATAATTTTCAATTAGAATGACATTTGCTGCTGATTATTTCTTAATAAATTTGATATATGTGGATTAGTAGCGAAGTCTCATGGATCAATTGTTGGGAAACACTGTTCAAGAGCAATGTATAATTTCTTAGTATTAAAAAAAGTGTGCTTATTGATTTTTAAATATCGAAGGCTATTTTTGCATGCTTTATATGAATAATAATAGTAACAATAATGAATGTTTTTGTTATTCTTTCGAGACATGAGTTTTATTTAAGTGTTACGATAAGTTATATAATCCCCCCCCCCTCCAAAAAAAGAACTTCCTAACTATTTTAAGTTTCCTTTTTCTTAGATTATTTAATTATTAAAATTGCTTAGGAAAACACTGTGTAATGCATATCAGTAGGGTGTTAGTAAGTACTAGGAAAAAAGTTTGTGTTGTGCCATGTCACAGTGTGCTTTGTTAGATGCTATATGTATTGAAAGATTTAGAATGAAGTGAAACCAATTTAAAAATGTGATAGTGGAATTTGTGGAGGCAATTATACTATGGCTTTCTCCTTTTTTGGCTTTTGGAAATTCTATATTCCTATTTTAATATAATTTTTTTTATGTAAACATAATTTTGTAATAAAGGATATAAGAACACACTAATAATATAAATTTTAAAAGTAAAGTTATAATTTTATTTTATTAACAGAATATGAACTGCCAATGAAAATGTTTTCTACTACTTATTTATTAATTTCATTTATCTTTGATTATCTTTTCCCCAATGGTTTAACTTAAGAAATAATTCTATATTGTGTGTGGAAGTGCTTTATGTCATTGATTCATATCAAAATTTTATTTGTCATATTTTCCCACTGTTGATGTTATGTTTTTTTTAAACCATCCACTTTTAACAAAATTCTCAACAGCAAAAAAAAAAAAAAAAAAAAAAAAAAAAGTCAGTTTTGTTGTCAAATATATTATGTAATATATTGTTTTTACTTTAAGACTATTTTCAGCAAAATTTAAATATTGATAAATTTATATATTCAGCCATACTTCTCTATTAAGTATATATTTCTTTATAGCACAGGGAAGATGTATATCTTGAAATCTGTACTTCCTTTTCCTTCAATATTTTCTGCAGTTTAGTTTTGTTGTAATTTGCTTATTTTATTTCAAAATACAGTCAAAGTAACTGTTTATGTATGATTATATCAACACATTACACCTATATTATATTATACTTTCAAAATCCTTACACTATTTGCTTCTAATTTTTTGGCAAGTACATTTTATCAGAATTATATTTTCAGTAATAAATAAATTTATTACAATGCTTTTTCTTTCCTTTCTTCAACTAATTGAAAGCATTCAGTTAGCTTCGGAATGAAGATGCTGTTAAAATGTTATAAAATGATCCCTGTTCTGGTCATTGAATGTGTGAATCTCAAAAGCAAACTCTAGAACAAAGTTTCCCATTTGAAAGTAAATAAATAGTTCTCAAATTATAGGTCTTATTGGGTGATAATTTCTATGTAATTTATTAAACAATGTTCATAATTAAAGTGTTAGTCTGGATATTACAAATAACACCAGTACATTCAGCCTGAAATTGTGTAGTAAGATAAATGTACAATAATAATTTAAAAAATACAATACAAGAAATATGGGAAAAAGATAGTTTAAAAATTTTTTTTTAGTACTTTTCATAATATATTTATTTCAGAATGTATCTAGAAAAATTAAAGGAAAACAAGTGCTTTATTTTATTCTTTTAAAGATTGGCAAAAATAGTTATTGTTCTGCATTCTATTTTGGTTGGGTTTCTTTACATAAATGAATCTGCTTCTAAAAATAGTCCTGATTTATTATTGTTAAACTAATTTTAGTGCTTATGCATGTTTCTAATATGCAACCAAACAGAAATATTTTAGATCTAACTAAAGAAACTGCAATTACAGTGTCTTTTATAGTAATATTTTTAAGTGGCCCTCACAAGTATTGTTATTTAATTATTTTATTCTATTATACACTTGTTTTTACATTAGTTAATTAACATGTAATTTAAATAGGTAGTTTGAAGTCAAATACTGGATTTTTTTCTATAAAATTAAAGCACAACATCAATTAAAAAAAAAAAAAAATGTTAACAACATGTGCATACCTTTGTGTGTTGCCTTTTGTAACTATCTTTTCCCACTTATTCATTTTTAATCCCGATTCATTTTTTATTCTATGTTTATATATTCCAGAATGCATATTCTGTGTGAAAGGAATATGCTTTTATATTTATTGTTATATAATTACAAAGATAATTTTTTTTTCCATTTATATTTTGCTGTTCAGGTGGCACTGTCATTACCCCCTCCCCATCTTGTATATTTACTCAAAAGTAATTAAAACATACATATGTTTTTATGATCTTAATGCATATTATTTTCATCATCTCACATGTGTTTAATTGTTGGTGATTTGTAAAATTTTCCTCTTGTTGAATAGAAAGCGTCTGTATGTGCAGTTTTATCTGCATTGTGTAATTTAAAAAGAGTGAAAAAAATGTATATTAAATAAAAGTGCATTATGAGCAAAAGTTCTTTGTGAATTTTCTTTTAATTCTTAATCTCTTACTGTCAAAAGACTAAAATTTATGTACTGTATCAAAAGATAAAGTATCAGTTTTTATCTTATCGTAGGATACTGTGTCAAAACTGATTTATCTCTGTGGTCATATACCAAGAATATTTGACCATTATATGCTGATTATTTTTAAATGTAAAAGTCAGGGTAGAAGGTAAAATAGTTTCTGAAAGAATTTTGATTTATTTTAACAACTGAAAAAGAAACTTTTATCATTTGTATTGCAAATAAGAATTCTTAAAAATATTTTCAGATTGTCTTAAATTAGGAAATGTTGATTGTAAATTTAAAGTCAATAATTTATACACCAGCAAGATTGGTGATATTAAAACAAAGTTTCTTTCTTTATGAAGGCTATAAAATGGATAAATTCATTTTGAAATTTTTAATATGAATTACTTTTTGGTATCTTGTGCATATGTTTTCCATACAATTATTAAATTTCATATTGGGCACTATAAAATTATAAACACCAAATAATCCACCATAATAAATCTGACAACACTATAAATAATTCTGATATTAGCATGGCATAAGTTACTTTATTAAAGCTTATGAGAAAATTTTCATTTGCATTAAAATATGTTTAATTTAATGATTTTTCTTCAAACATTTCATTTTGTGTATGCCGAATTTTAGTTAAATCCAGTTTTCCATTAATAAATTAGCATTGTTCTCAAAGTTGTTTCAAGAGATCTATCTGATCTCAAGCATCTCCAGCAAGATTAATTTTAGTTAGGGACCAGGTCAAGCCTCTTTGCTTTCTTTAAATATGCTCTGGACAAGGCTGACTTTTGGTATTTTTTATACATTCCAACAAAATTGAAAAGTGTTTATGATCTCAGTTTATTTGTCTATCTGTTTGTCTGTACTTTTATTGCCACAAACATGCATAAATTGCTACAAAATGTATGTGTTATTCCTATGTACAGTACCCTGTACTTTACTTAAATGATGTATGTATCATCTGTAGTTTTTTTTTACAGGAGCACCCAAAAGAATTCCAATACATTACACTCTATGGGCAGCCATTGTTTAAAGCAGAGGTTCCCAAGTGTTCGCCTTGCTTGGAGGGCACAGAGCATTTTCAGGGGAGTGGGGAACAGAGCCTTACTAAGACATTTGGGAGCACTAGTCTTAGTACTTTTTTGAGGCCCCTGTATGGACATACCTTGTTGACACCAGGGCTAGAAATTGGGAACAAAAGTCTAGGCATCAATGGCAACCAGCAATTTTCTTTCAGTCGCCAAACTGTTTCACTTAAGTGCAATTTCAAAAACCTTTGTTTTGTTTATGTACATTACTATAAACCTACCATAAGGCATTTACAAAAGACAATAAACTGGTAATAAAATCTTTGATATATGCAAATAACAATTTATTGCAAAAATACTACAACTAATAATATATAATACTACATTTTAGTGAGCAGATATAGAAATGTGAAATTTTGACGACATATGTATAATAATAATAAAGAAGATTAGGATAGTAATTGAAATTATATGAATGACATGTAGCAGTTGCTAGAGTAAAAAAAAAAAAAAAAAGTTTAAATTAAGAATAGAAGATCAAGATACAAAGTATAAAAGATGAAATGACAGAATTTATCACAATGGTTGTAAATATATAATCAGTTCTTGTAATTTGGACATCTTACCACATCTTGTTACCATAAATTTATGGATGGCTGTGGGTTAAAATCTATTATGGAGGGTCCATACAGTCTAACAAACAACAAATCATTGACTATTGTAGTTTAAAGCCTTGTTCTTGATGGTCTCTTAATTAAATTCAGATGGCTGAAGCCTCTCTCACATTTTGCTGTGCTGCACATGGAAGAATTAACAACAAATGAATAATTTTGCTTAAATTGCAAAATGCAGATTCTGATGATTCCGCTATCAAACATTGCCAAGCAGCTTGACATGGAAGATGCAATTTATTAATACACCAAACTTTGTAATCTTGAAATTCTCTGAGAACTGCCTCTTTATCTATTATTATATTTATGGGCAATATCTGTATTAGATCTTTGAATTTTTTATCAGTTTGATGATTTTCATTTGGGTTTACTACATTAGCTGGATCTAATATTTGCAAATTGTTGAAAACTCCATCGCTTTGAATGCTTTTGTATCATGAATCCAGAGCCTCAAATATTTGTTGTAAGAACATTCTTCTGTCTTCTTCATAAACACTTAACTACAGGGTTGCTACGCGACCGGGAGAACCTGGAAAACCGGGAAAACTCAGGGAATTTAGAAATCGCGAAAAAAACCGGGAAAACTCAGGGAAAATGAAGAATTTTCATGAAAACCGGGAAAATACAGGGAAAAATAAATTTGCAGCGAAAAATTCATTTATATTTTTTAATTAATACAAATTTTAAATTTTTGTTTGGGAAAGATTATGCCTCTATTTCGTATTTCAGTAAAAAGTGAGATCGCGAACCATAACCTGCACCTTGTTTATTGAAAAGCCGGAGTCACGCCCGTCGAAGCGATTGATTGGCGCCAGTGGTATGCCTATGCATCTAAGAGAGCTGGCTAGAGAAAGGGTATTCCCCTTTTCCCCTCTCAGCTCCGCTCTGTCGTATAATCTCTCTACGGAACGTTCCTTTAGAAAGGACGATATTCCCTTTTGCGCTTCCTCCTGGTGGATTTTCCCCTTCTAGTTCTTCCCCATCTGCTTGTATGTGGGCACTGCTAGACACAGGTCGCGTGTTTGTTTTTATGGTTTTTACTCTTTCTCGCTGTTTAGTCTTGCTGTCACCTCGTGTGTACTGTTTTTTTTTTTTTTTTCAAAATCTGCAAGGAGTTCATACCATGATGCCTTGCAGAGAAAGAAAAATGCTCAACAAAAGTTGCAAGATGAAGGAAGAAATAAATGAAAAGTTTCTGAGCAGATCAAAATATTACAAAAGAAAATACAGAAAATTATGGAGGAACAATCTGCTGGATTGTCTAACATCAACCAACAGATTTTGGAATTAAAAAAAAATAATAATAATAAATCTTTAGATTTACTAGTGAAAGTGTTTATTTTATTTAAAATTTGCTTTTTTTCCCCAATGAGCAGGCACTTGTTCATCAATCATTTTGCCATTACTAAGGACCAAACTGCTGGTAATAAGTAATAATTTTAATTTACAAGGATAAAAATCTTCCACGGAATTCCGCATTTTAATTATTTTTATTTAAAAAAAATATGTAGATGATATAATCACGGCAGAATTCCGAATCTCGTATCTGCCAACTCAAGTTCAATCTTTTTGGTAAATGAGTATTTCCTTTTCAGTATTTCTTTATAAACATTTCTAATGCAACTACAAAATACTTGAATGCTTATTTAAATTTATGTTTATAAATTTCTTGAATTTTAAATGCTTCTGAAAGTTTGAATGTTAAGCTAAAAAATCAAGACATTGATTTGCATAGATTGACTATGAGAAAAAGAACTGCTTTTCTTTTAAGTAAAGGTAAATGCAGTTTTTAATATTTATTTTTTAACACTTTTTGTCAATGCAACTAATTACACTGCAATATAATTTTTACACTATTTCTGATGGAAGTTTTGCAAAAAAAAAAAAAGTAAATAATAATAATATTAAACCTTCCAAATCAGCCTTTTTATGTTATTTTATTTGTACATAAAGACATTGTCTGAAATCTATTCATGAAATTATTTACCTTGACCTTAGATTTATGGGGAATTTGCTTAAAATCCTCTTTTTAAATAATGATAGCCTGTTTTTCTATTGAACACTCTCTATCTAAAATTGATTATTAAATACTTATTTATGCATGAGTACTGGGATTATTTTAATCAAGATAAAAATAATTAATTTGGTTTGCTATTGATATTTTATGGAAAACAGTGTATGATGCTTGTCAAAATATTTTAACGGTTAAATTCAAGCTTACGCACTTATTCTCTTCAATCATTCTCATCCCTAAATTTAGCTTAACTAAATTAAGTTGATAATTTTAATTTAGTTAAGCTAATAATCAATGTGATATTATTAAAGATGCACAACTATTTAAAATATTAGGAGATGATACTATATTGCGTTATATGTCGTTATTGCGCTATGTCGTGTTTGTCCCCTTTTTGATCATGAAAAGGACAGGGAAAATACAGGGAATTTCATTTCAGGATTTGAGTAGCAACCCTGAACTAGTTAACATTTCTTGTTACTTGTAAGCCTTTATATTGCACATAATCACCTTGAATTTTTAATTCTGTTTCAAACTGTCATAGGGTTGCACATTTTCCAAAATCATTTTTTGCATCTTTCGTTTAGTTGTTTCTAAGATATAACATATTTTGCTAATCAAAACAAAAGTTCTTTGAAAGAACTTGGAAACACGTGCCAGTGTATTCAGAATGCCCTCCATCAGGCAAAGAAATCTGATAAAGCGTTCAGATTTTAAGTAACCTTTTAATTTTTGAGATATTTTTGTACAAGGTTGAGATATTTTGATACAAGCAGCTTGTTCATATGGATAACAACAGCTGACAAGTTGTTTTTCATTTTTAATACAACAGAGTGCTAATATTTGTTTGCTGTGGCATATATAAGTGTGTGTATGTGTGGGAAGGAGGAGGCTTACAAACCCCTCTTCAAAAAATTTTTATGCACAGAAGTATGCTTTAAATGACGTCACAGTGATAAATGTTCTATAATCAGGCATGAAAGTGCAAATTGACAAAACAGTCTGAACTTTGCTTGCGATGCAAAACTATCACATTAATATACAATTAATACATTACCCGTTATTAATATCTTATATATTTGTTATTTAACTATAAATGAATAGAATAGAACTTAAAAATTTTCTGTCTTTTGACAGAAAACTTTCATACCTGTATAATGGAATGCTTTGTATCTTAATAACATGACATCTGTTCTATCCCTGAATACAGCGTAAGCAAACTGTTTTAATCATTTAAGGTCTCCTAAAATTTGGATTTTAAAGAAACTTTAAACATGGTGGTGTTACTCATTACAACCAAAAGTCCAGTTATGAACCTGCCTTAGCATCAAATCCGTCTACTTCCTCTTGGCAAGTTTTACGGTATTGCCAAGCTGCTTTAAGAAATATTCCTTTTGCGGCTGAAATATTTTTGCGATCCAAAATTGAACTGCGGAAATTTTTTTTAGATGAAATATTCTGACTAAAAAATTGGAAATTATTGGAAGTCATTTGTAACTTTAATTTGAGGTCTAAATTTTTGCAGTATCACCAAGTTATGTTAAGAAATATTCCTTTTCCAACTAAAATATTTTTGCGTGACTAAATCTACAGTAGCAATCTACAGTAGTGATATGAAATATCTCTAACAAAAAAAAAAAAAAAAAAAATGGAGATTGAGAAGATCTTGTGACTTTAATTTGACCTCTAACTTTTTGTGGACTATGTCTTCCTTAATTCAAATATATCTTGTTTGAAAAATTTTACTTTGGGGGCGGGGGATTCTGATTAAATCCTCCCTCTCTCCTGTGGTCACACTACTGTCACCATTTGTCGCCTCTTAAGACAAAGGGAAACTTGCAACTGAAAGCAACATATTAATCAATGAAAGAACAATGAGATCATTTCGAACAGCATGCAAGCAAAGCCGTGCAGCAACATGGTCTAGCACCAACCCCCACTACGGCACAGTAGGTTCTAAAGTCCAGGATGACAAAAGCATACCGGCTTCTGGCCCTAACTGAGTCATCATTGGCTTCATTTCATTCACCCTGCTCATTCAGGGGATTATCGACACTTTAGTGACGAGTCCTCCCCCTAACCAGAAACAGAGCTAGGAATAGTACCATGCCTTTGACCGCTGCCGCGGAAGACTGATACTTACTCTCAGGTCTTGAATGTGGTACTTCCATACAGCTTGTGGGACTGAACAATGTGCCTTAATCAAGGGACAACTGCTGGATTAAGAACCATGTTTTTTCAACTTTAAATTTAGCTCAGTTCTTGTTTTCTTTATTTTCTAATGTGTCAAAAAAATATTCAAACTCTTCCATACAAGTGAGAAAGTTGGTTTAGTGGATTAAAAATTTTAGAAATCGAGAAGATAAATACAACATGCACTTAAATAAAAATATATCCGAAAATTTTATAAAATATAATAAATTTGCCAGGCTCATTGCAGCTAATATGAGTCTCATTTGCAAAAGTATATTGCTTGAACAGTCTTTTTTCATGCTTTTCTAATATTCATTCATATACTTAAAACATTTTACTTGGATGATGAAAAAAATGTCACCCATCACTATTGCTTTTAAAAAGCTATTAATGTGGAATCTGATTACAGAAATGCTACATCTATTTACAAAGAATTAAATTTTTAAGTCTCTTAAATACCCTAGCTTTCAAATCTTACAACCATATTTTTGACTCACAGCCGTAGTTTGTTAACTAGTAGACGTGTAATTCATACTACAGACGCAAAATTCACTACCGGAAGAAAAGGATGCATGGTATCTCTACTTACTATAAAAGAAGATGTCTGTGGGCTTGTGTCTGTCAGTGGAGTTACGGACAAACAGCTACACGTAGAATTACCAAATTTGGCAGTCTGGAAGTTCTAAACATGAAGTTATGCACCACCAAGCGATTTTCTCAAAATTCGACCTATAATTAATTTTAATTTTTTTACACTGCTGGCCACCCAAATTGCAACACCAAGAAAAACAAGAGATATCACAACAAAATTTATTGTGTAGATAACATGTTGACCAAGTAACAAATGATTAAATTTACAGCATTCTATGAAGCGTGGTTCCTGCCAAAATCAGTACCCAGAGTAGCCGCCGTTGTTGGAGATCACAGCTGCCACACGCCTCGGCATTGATTCAAAGAGACTTTGAATGTGTTCTTGGGGTACAGCAGACCAAGCAGCTTCCACACGTTGCCAAAGTTGATCTGGTGTGACAGCTGGGGATGAACTCTGGGTCAGTCGTTGAGCAACCATGGACCACATGTTTTCTATCGGCGAAAGATCTGGAGAGCGCGCCGGCCAGGGAAGCAATTCAATCTGGTGATTGACGAAGAACCCTTGGACAATGCGTGCCACGTGTGGCCGTGCATTATCCTGCTGAAATATGGCTGTTGGCAAGCCCTGAAGGTAAGAAAGGACAACTGGCTCCAACACCTCGGAGATGTAGCGCTGGCTGGTTAAAGTACCGGCAATGCGTACTAGAGGAGTGCGAGAGAGATATCCGATACCGCCCCATACCATAATACCCGGTGCAGGACCAGTGTGACGGTGCATAATGCAGCTGTTCAGCATCCTCTCTCCACGGTGTCTCCAGACTCGAATCCGACCGTCGTGGTGTTGCATACAGAAGCGTGACTCGTCAGTAAAGAGAATTTCATTCCATTCTGTCGTCCACATCCTTCTTTCATCGCACCATTGGCGGCGGAGACGTCTGTGGTTCCGCGTCAGAGGTAGACAAAGCAGCGGACGTCTTGCGGACAGACCATTCTGCTGTAAACGACGTCGAATGGTACGCGCAGACACTGGATGATGCGTTACAGACTGAATCTGCTGTGATATGGTTCGTGATGTGACTGAGCGGTCCGTCACTGCCATGCGTACAATCTGCCTGTCATCACGTGACGTGGTGCACTGAGGTCGATGCGGTCGATCACGTCTGTCCGTCGTACCCTCCTGCACCCAACGATCACATATCCGCATCACAGTTGTTTGGTTTCGTCCAATACGACGACCGATTTCCCTGAAAGATAACCCACAATCTCGGTATGCCACTATCCTTCCTCTGTCAAACTCGGATACTTGATCAAAAGATGATTGTTGTTTCCTACGAGGCATAATTTATCGTTTTTTTGAAAAAAAAGCAAGAAAAACACAATTGCTGTACTTGAAACCGTCGAAATCTCCAAGCCTTAAATAGCGCTTTGAGGTGGCGCCACAGGCGCGCTTGATGTGCGTCTGCGCTGAAATTCTAATCATTTGCATATCTCACCTCAGCTAATGCATGTTGTAAATTTCATATTATTTGCATGCTTCCTTCAGGGTGTTGCATTTACGATGGCCAGCAGTGTATGTTTTATGCGATTTTTGGCGTTTTTTCTCACCTAACTTATAATAACGGCGATAATTACTTTTGCAGCAAAACAGCATTTGCATCATCCGATAGAGGAGAAAATTTTCTTTTAAAAACAGTTTGTTCTGAATATGTAGTATAATTTGCAGATTTTTAGGATTTTTTTTTTTTTTTTTTAAAGAGATATTTGACAAAAATTTTCATAAAATAATTTTAAAACTGTCGCATCTTGAATTCTATCCGTCATAACTTTTTGATATTTTGGTAAATGATAAAACAGACATTTCGCCCTCTTTTAAAATGACGACAAGATTATATAAATTAGATCAAGAGGAAAAAAAATTACATAAATTAGGTGATTTTTTACGAATTTTAATGCACCAGTGTTTAGAATTTAATAGCATCAACGTGGAGAGTTTACGTCATTACATTATTAAATCACGGTACGAGAATTTATGCTATCAATTCAGGGCGCCTCAGGAAGGTTTAGAAAAAAGGTTTGTTTCAACCTATCGATAGAGTTTTTAATTGGGTCATCGGATTTTCAATTCACAAGTGAGAATCTATGACGTCAATTGCTTTATGATGCGTAAAAATTACGCCACAATTTTAACGTATTTATTTCCGCTCTTTTTTTTTAAACACAAGGAGGCGATGTTTTGATTACAACTTACTACAGAAATAAACTAAAAAATTCACGATTATTATTACTATAAGTGGTATTTCAATCCATTGCTTATCTAAGCATGTTTTTATGTTTCCTAACATATGCATGTTGGGAATATAGTTTTATTCTAATGTTAGATTACGTTCCTCTATAGTGGTCCTATATAAATCAAAAAAATTGTTCAACGTCGTTTAAGTTTTAATATGCCGTTTGAAAACTACTGTGCGGAATATCCAAAAATAACTCCCAATAGGGGTGTCTTTTACGACAGTTAAACAGTGATGTCATAAATAATAAAAAAAAAAAAAACGCGTGAAGATTATAAACTCTGCAACTCAACGTTCTGTCACAATTAAAGCGATTCTAAATAGCTACTCGAGATTACACACTTTGATGTTTTTCAGGAGAGAGAACCATTGAGGATTTATAAGATAGTGCTATATTGGATACATGGATATTTAAAATGGCACCGCTTGGATATTTTCCACCACGGTGAGATGAAATGTTTTGCGATATTAAATACGCCAATATTTCAGAACTATGCATAAATTAAATATATATGGAGAGCTTTCTTAATGGCAACCATTATGTGAAATGATTATTGTTTATTCTAGTGCGTAAATTGCAAAGAATCACCATAGAATAAAAAGGTCCCATTGGGGCCAAATAATCTAAGTTGTTTCTTTTAATCGAGCCTTGAAAAGGGAGACGCGAAGATAGATAGTATTAATATACGTAATAGGTAGTATTAGTAGATTTGTGAGGATAATATAAATAAATCGTAATATAACGCGTTAATAAATATTTCATGAAATTAAAAGTGTTCTGTTATCCCTTTTCAACGGTTGCCTTGCAACCAACTAAACGATAAGTAATTCGAATTTTGTCACATGCAGATATGATTTTAGCAGAATATTCGCTTCTTCCCGTATGAAGAGCGGGTGCGCAGCTATTTAAAATAAACGGTTGTCCATTTCATGCAGTGTCTGTGGTATTTAATGCTACAACTTGTTATAAAAGTTGTATCATTAAATATATACAAGTTAGTAAATAGTTATACAAGCTGCTATACAAGTTGTTTATACAACAACTAATGCTAAACCTAAAAACATTATGATGTAGAAATATCACATTTTGAAACTCAGGAGCCTAGCGGTTCTCTGCAAACCGCTAGACTTTTCACTTTTTTGATCGCGAATGACACTGACGTAGTTTTTTGAGTCATAATATTGCAATGATGTCAGTTAGTACTCATGACGCAAACGTTACATCATAAGTCAAATAATTTTGCTTTTATTTTAGATTTCAGATCACTGGAATTAATTGGAATTGCATATGTAAGGAAAATTTTTGTTTCCTACCGTGCGAAGAACGGGCACGCAGCTAGTAATAGATAAAGAAATTCGGCCATTATTTTGGATGTTACGGATTGAATTCTATTTTCTGCATTGGATTACCTAATTAACGTAAGATAACGAGGGACATTTGTTTCAACTCCATCATAACAATGGCATTTGGACAACAATAATTTAAAACCAACCAACTGAAACAATACAGAACAAATACTTTGCAAATCTATTGTTATACAAGCATTGTAGCAAACAATGCAAACTTCACATTGTTTTTCAACAGTTCATTTTGAGTTTACTGAAAAGTTGCTTTAAAACTGAACCATTCTGACCAATTCCTTCGAATTGATTGAAATTCTGCTGATTTCTTAATTCTTGATCTTCTGCCGAAGCTCTTGCTCTGCAATGGGTCTGTTGAAAAAGTTTCACGCAGCTGTGTAAGTTATTTTTACGTTTAAAGTGCTTGTTTCAATTCTGTTAACTTTAATTAGCATTGTAAATAAAATTTACTGAAACTGCTGTCTAATCCCTCGGATCATGGTTCCTTAAAAAACGCACTTACCCCGACTACTCCTTTGCTGTTAATTTAAGAAATGCCCTCCGTATGATAGCTGCCATAAATTGAAAAATCTTTAAGTAATAGCAATTATTAAAACTGCAACAGCAAAAATCTCCAAATCACACTCAAAATAAGGAACTCAAATAACAGTTAAAGAAAAAGGAGGAGCCTTTCAAATTTATCTATACTCTCTATAAACATGAAATCAAAGAACGCTTTTTCTACCTCCTTCCCAGACAGCACAGCAAACTTGCATCAAACTTGATTTATCAAGTCAATAAGCTTGAAAATTCCAAGCGTGTAAGCTTGATGCAAGCTTGAATCAAGTGTTCTAGTTTACACTTGCCCAGCTTGAATCAAGCTTGACATTTCAAGCTTAAAAAATTTTCCAAAAATTTGTTTTTCTAAATACACGGGGCGCCCCACATATTTTACTTTGCCAAGCATTTTCCCCTCTACGTTGAAATTTCAATTTAATTTAATCTGTTTCCATCGAGTGTCCGTGGCTAGAATAGAACCAGGGACCTTTCGGTTCGTAGCCGAGCGCGTTATCCATTCAGCTACCCAGCTTCGATGGAGGTCTGACTAAAGTTTGAAGTGAATTATCAAGCGGTTTTCTGGCCAGATTGATAAGTGGGCGATATGTTATTTTTTTTTTTATTTTTTTTTTTTCCATGGGATGCATCAAAATTAAAATAATGTTATGCGTGATTTAGAGACTCTACTAATAGGGAAATAGACATAATATAAACTTAAGAGCAGCACACGTTTTAAAACTTTCGCAACACTCATGAGCAATACTGCTGGCCAAAATCGAGACAAACGACTGATTTTGAAATCAATTTCATAGTATATTTGTATATAGTATATTTGTATATATTTCATAGTATATTTGTAATAGTATAATTGTATTTTATTTTGAAGAATTTCCATATTTGGAAATATAGAATGGGTTTACTTACTTAACACAAATTTTGTGTTAAGTAATCTGAAATCAAAGAAACAGATAGTTAAACGTTACTTTTAAATGCTATATCACAGTTGCTAACATGTATGGAATACAAACACTTTAGTCATGTTGCGTCGTTGCTTAGTGGTGTGTTTTATCCATAAAGAATATGCGAACTTTGTATAAATGCAAAAATCTATAATTGAATCTTGGTTACAATAAGTAAATATTTACAAATATTACAAAACATGAAGAAAATGATTCTGCGAAGTGCGTATTGGCTAAGGAGCCAACAGTTGTCGACCGTCAGGTCGTGCGGTTGTAATGCGAATGTCAAGTGTCTATGCAGTTCAGATTGTCTGTGAGTCCAAGTGACTGGAGCGCCACTCAAAGGTGTCACTGGGTGCGTATGTGCGGGAACATATACTCCCACCCTATCAGGGCCTTAGTCCTGATATAAAGGAAGAGGTGAGAGCTTTGCGATAGTACGCTTCAGAACACTGTTTTTGGTCTGTACTGAGGCAACTCGCACAAGACCATCGTTGCCTGGATGCGTCTCAATGACACGTCCGAGCTGCCAAATGCCAGGAGGAACCCCATCTTCGTGAATTAAGACGATGTCGTCCTTCTTGATGTTTGGTTGTGGAGTCTGCCATTTTTTGCGTTCTTGAAGGGAGCTGATGAAATCTCTCCTCCACCGCTTCCAGAAGCCTCGCTTGAGGTTCTGCAGGAGCTGCCATCGGTTAGTTGTTGTAATAGATGGATGATTGTCTGGGGGAGAAAAGAGAGTGTATCCTGAAAGGAAATGAGAAGGGGTGAGTACATCGATACAGTCAGGATCAGAATTTTTTACGTGGGTAAGAGGACGCGTGTTAAGCAATGCTTCTATTTGGCAAAGTAAAGTAGACAGTTCTTCGTAGGTCAGGAGTGTTTCGCCCATAACTCGTTTGAGATGAAATTTCACACTACGAATTCCTGCTTCCCAAATACCGCCAAAGTGAGGTGAGGCAGGCGGTATGAAGTGCCATTCAATAGATGAGCTTGAAAGATAATGAGCAGTCACTTCATTTTCTGGCAAAGAAAGCCAAAACTGCTGTATTTCGTTCAGTTTTCGTCGAGCACCTACGAAATTTGTAGCATTATCACTATAAATGTGACGTGGAGCACCTCGACGAGCACTAAAACGACGAAGAGCTGCTATGAACGCGTCAGCTGTTAAGTCACTGACAGCTTCAATGTGTACTGCTTTTGTGGATAAGCATATGAAGAAGGCTATGTAACCCTTTGTAGTCTTTGAGCCACGACCTGGACTGAATTTCAACGGTATTGGTCCGGCGTAATCAGTTCCACAGTAGAAAAAGGGTCTCTCGAGAGTTACTCGACACTTGGGTAAGTTACCCATTAGTTGGGTTTTGGTGGAGGCCTTAAATCTGTGGCACTTCAGGCATTTATTAATGTGCTTGTTTATGAGTCTCCTACCACCAATGATCCAATAAGATTGTCGGATGATATGAGCTAATAAGGTAGGACCGGCATGCAGATAAGCTACATGACGTTCTTTGATCAGCAGTTCACTGAATTTGTGTTCATATGGCAAAATGATGGGATGTTTTTTATTAAATTGCAACTCAGAGTTCTGCAATCGACCTCCCACCCGTAAGAGACCGGTTTCGTCCAAAAATGGATGAAGAGAGCGCAATTTGCTTTTGTTTAAGAGGGATTCTTGATCTTTGATGCGTTTTATGTCGTCAAAAAAATGACTATTCTGAATCGATCGAATGATTGTTTCTTCGGCAAACTTGATTTCTGGAAATGTGAGAGGATTGGAGTGTATTGCCAAGTTTTTGTCTGGATCTTTGCTATTTTCAACAGATATTTTGCAGTTTTTTATGAATCTCTGGCAGAATGCAAAAATGCGAATTATTCTAGATAACAAGGAGAATTTTCGAAATAAATTATCAATTAAATCATTTGATGTACTAATATGAAGATTGAAGATTGGATCAGATCTTTGTTCTGTTTTTACAACGTCATCTATCTCTTTATTGTTTACTTCACTCTTAGGCCAATTAGTTTCGTCTAATCGAAGCCATTGTGGACCACTGAACCACAAATTGCAATTTGGAAGATATTTCGGATCAATACCGCGGGATGCGATATCTGCGGGATTTTCCTTTGTAGGTACATGTCTCCAATGTTTGATGGGAAGAACGTCCAAAATTTGGGAAGTCCTGTTAGCTACGAAAGTTTTCCACTTACGTGGATGAGCCGATAACCACGAAAGAACAACCTTGGAATCAGTCCACGCGTAAACCGAAACGTTGTTGTCTTTGAGCGTGTTTAATACTGACACAAACAGTTTTGGTAGTAAATGGGCTGCACAGAGCTCCAACTTTGGAATGGATATCTGCTTGATGGGAGCAACTTTTGTTTTTGCGACTAGAAGTGTAGCTTTAGTAACTCCATTGTATGTTTGTCGACAGTAGATTACTGCCGCGAAAGCAAGAGATGACGCATCGGCAAAGCCATGGAGTTGTACTTCGGAATCTGATGCCAGAGTGACAGATCTAGGAATGGAGATGTGATTGATTTCATTGAACGCTTCCTGAAATTTGTACCAATCATCAATTAGATGCTGCGGAATCCCAATCTCCTTTGGTATCCCAATGTATCCCAATCTCCTTTGGTGAGCCATAATTTCTTTTAGAATATTTTAATCGAAACAGTGCAAGGAGAAAGTAACCCCAAAGGGTCAAATATGCGTGCGGATTCCGATAATATTCGTCGTTTTGTTATAGGTGGTGTAAGTGCTAATGTTGCCTTAAAAACAAAAGTATCAGAGCTCGGATTCCAAAATAACCCTAAAACCTTCGAACTGAAGTTAGAATCAGGAGTTATTTCAAAGTTTGCATTGTTGGAAGATTGACCTTGAAATTCGGCAAGGAATTCTGGTGAATTTGAATTCCATTTTCTAAGGTTGAATCCGTGTGATTCAAGAAGAGAAGCAATTTTTTTGCACGTGGATATTGCTTCTTGTGTTGTGTGGGATCCCGCTAAAAGGTCATCTATGTATATGTTTTCTTGTAAAATTCTAGAAATGTTGGGATCTTCTGTGTAATCAAGAGCGATTTGTTTGATACAACGAGTGGCTAAAAAAGATGCTGGGGCTAAACCGTAAGTTACAGTTTTTAATTTGTAAGTGCGCATTTCATCTGTAGAATTGTACCTCCATAAAATTTGCTGATAATTTTGATCTTCTTCTGATACTAAAATTTGCCTGTACATTTTTTCCACGTCAGCGGTGAAAACTATTTCGGGAAATCTAAAATTTATTAGAATATCAAAAATATCCCATTGTATTTTAGGACCGACCCCTAAGATTGAATTCAAAGATAAACCGCTGGAGGTTTTGCACGAACCGTCAAATACTACCCTTAGCTTGGTAGTAGTACTGGATGGTTTGATTACTGCGTGATGCGGGAGAAAGTAATGTTGTAATTCGGAGTTACGGCATGCATTGTCATCTAGCTCCATGTGACCCAAAAGTTGATATTCACGCATGAAATCTTTGTATTGAGTTTCAAACTCTGGTTTATCTTTAAATTTTCTTTCCATTGCAAGAAGTCGAGAAATTGCTGCTGGCTTTGAACTGCCAAGCTCCGATTTAGATTTATAAAACGGTAGTTTTACGACAAACCGATTTTGTGTATTTGTTGTATATGTCTGTTGAAAATGTGTTTCCACAAATTCTTCTTCCGGTGTGAGCATTTTATTTTTGGACTGAGGAATATCCTCCAGTTCCCAAAATCTTTTCAGTTCTTTGTCAATATTTATTTCGTAGATGTGGAGACTAGATACTGAATCAGTTTGCGTGCATTCGCTAGGCAATTTTCCCGAAACCATAAACCCGAAGATTGAATTCTGTGCGATCAGATTACTTTGAACACAATTTACTTGACCGGGAAGCAAAAGAGAAAAAAACACATCTGATCCCAAAATACAGTCAATTCTGTTTGGAATATTGAATGTAGTGTCTGATTCAGTTTTCAGTTCAGCATTCAGTCTTCAGTTTTAAAAACTGAATGTATTTAAAATGCAATAAATGCTCTTCATTTATTTTCGAGCTCGGTAATGGAGCTGTCAATTTATCTAAAATATATGCGTCCACTCGGATCTTGACCTGCGAGTCATATGGAGAAAATAATTCCATGTTTACACATCCTTTTGTGACCGAAATATTCCGGTCAGCTAGACCTTTTACTGGAAATCTAGCGTTTTTCCTCGCGATTCCTAATGAGTTAACTACACTCTCTGTGATAAAGGATGTTTCACTGCCGGAATCGCACAAGACTCGAAGTTTATGGGCCTGGCCCGATGAATCATTTATTAATACGCAGGCCGTTGGTAGGAGCGAAGATTCTTTTCGATCCGTATTAATGAGTGAGTTATTTGCTTGTAGTATGTTTTGACTAGCCGCTTCTCCAGCTGGGCTGACGCCAGAAGCTGATGATGGCTGAGAGGCCTTTAAAGGGGTTGAAACTGAAGTGCGGAATGTTTGGAAATTCTCGTGTAAGCTTGAGTGATGTTTTTTATCACAGTAATGACATGAATAAGGGGACAGGCAGGAGGAATTAGAATGTTTATCAGACAAGCAGTTGGTACATAACTTATTTTTGCGTACGAATTGATTGCGTTCTTTGATCGTCATTTCTTTAAATTTGCTACATTTAAAGAGCAAGTGAAAGGGCATTTTTTTACACAACAAACATTTCGCTGCGTGACACACTGGTTTTGAAGCGTTAACCTTTGGGTTTTTATTTTGTGACTCATTATCACAGTACAATTCTAGAGAAGCGCATTTATCGTTAATAAATTCAATGAATTCTTCGAATGTGGGAAAATCGTTGTTAACTGTATGTCGTGCCCATTCTTCGCGAGTTTTTGGGTCAACTTTCTGTAATAATATATAAATGAGCCAAATGTCTCTAGAATTAGCTTGTGTGTCTATTGATTTAAGCCCGCGAATTACCTCGTCGGAAACATCGGCAAGACTTCGCAGATTAATAGCATTTGCCTGATTGAAAGCTGGTTGATCAAAAAATGTTTGAACTAAAGAAGAAATTATTTGTTTTTTCCGATCGTATCTACTCAGAAGCTTATCCCAGGCTTCTTTGTAACTAGCTTCGGAAATTGGAATGTGTTTGATTATAGCTGCAGGTTCGTCAAGTAATAGGCCTCTTAAATATGAAAATTTCTGAATGGTTGACAAACTATCATTATTATGAACTAATGATGTATATAAATCTTTAAATGAAGGCCAGTCTTTGTAATTGCCATTAAATGACTGAATATTCACTCTCGGTAGTTTAAAATTGTTGATTTGGCCGTTAGAACTAGAATTACTAGATGCAAAATTTGTAGTACTGATATTATTAATGCATAATTTTTCAAGAGCGTCTTGTAGTTTGGCTTTGGTTTCGTAATATTTATCTTCAAATTCTTCCATTTCTGATTGTTCTAGAGGAAGATTTGCGTCCGCTTTGTCAAAATCATTATATATTGATTCAAGTTTTTCGATCTTGTTGTTAAGATCATTTTTTTTGAATGTCTGATTTTCATTGTTGATGTAATTGTAAATGAGGGTCAGAGCTCCTTTCGCTCTGCCTCGGAGAATAACTGCGTTTTTCTCGGCATCTTCCGCTGAATTTATTGTTTTGTTTTTGTCATCCATTACGCGTGTAATGGAAAGAATGTGAAATTACTTGCGATCAAAACCAAAGACAAACTATTGCAAAAGGAAAGAGTACTTATCTTTTTTCCAGTCCGTTCATCCGTTAATCTCGCCGGTGCCTCCAAAAAATGTTGCGTCGTTGCTTAGTGGTGTGTTTTATCCATAAAGAATATGCGAACTTTGTATAAATGCAAAAATCTATAATTGAATCTTGGTTACAATAAGTAAATATTTACAAATATTACAAAACACGAAGAAAATGATTCTGCGAAGTGCGTATTGGCTAAGGAGCCAACAGTAGTCGACCGTCTGGTCGTGCGGTTGTAATGCGAATGTCAAGTGTCTATGCAGTTCAGATTGTCTGTGAGTCCAAGTGACTGGAGCGCCACTCAAAAGGCGTCACTGGGTGCGTATGTGCGGGAACAAGTCATTTTTGTAAATATTTCTTAAAAGAACAAATAATTGAAAAATTTTGCTATTTTTTAACGCTAAAATTTCTCTTTACAAATGTGGTTATTTTCCTACATATTGGTATGCTATATCGATATAGAGCATTTCGAAGAATTAAAAATAAGTTTAAATTAATTTATACAAATGTAAATTTGAATTATTTTCATTGTTCATACTTTATAATTAAACAAATTATTTAACTTCGGAATTTTTTTTTATCCTTTGTAATTTTATTTTAAAATTACAAAAGTGTAAGATGTAAGATTTTTGGGCCCTAAAATCTGTAGGCCCTGGGCAGTTGCCCCGTTTACCCTGCAGGTAATATGGCACTGGTAATAAAATAAAACACATCTTTTACGAACTTTCAGCAAATTTGAGGACGCTAGACAATTAATGTCCATTCTCTTTCACAGATGGCGCCATTAACGCTTCTTTAAAAAGGAAAAATCACGCGAGTATCAATTGTCAAGCTTAAATCAAGCTGTATTTAAGCTTGACAATTCAACTTGACTCCTGCAAGCTTGCTGCCAGCTTAGAATGAGTTGAACTGTCAAGCTTGCATTAATGCGTCAAATTCAAAGAAATGTCAAGCTTGATTTAAGCTTATGTGCTGTCTGGGTTATAAAAGGATATGAAACGCTACAAAAAAATAAAAAAATAAAATGAACATTTCTCTGGTTAGTCATTAGGAAGAGATGAAATTCTTAGTAATAGTAATAGTTTGTTAGTAATATCGAATACTACCTGCAGTAACCTTCGATGACGTGTTAGTATGTAATGCAAATTTCCAAAAAGCCTAGTTTTGCACACCGGTGTACTTGAGACGACTTCAGCTATCTCTAACACTTTTTGTAAGCACTGGGTAACATAATGTATTTTTATTTTTCGATGTAGATGAATTAATTTCTTCAGTATATAATAATGCGATAATTTACTTAGTGATTGTTTTCGGCATATATACACGATTTATCGGAGCGAGGATTAATATTAACTCTTAATTTTGACAAGAATACGAAACACGCTTTGGAATGCTCAGAACGAAAAAAGAGTGCAAAATGTGAGAGAACTGCTCTTAAATTGTCAGAATTTTGTCCTAAAAAATTATTTTCCATATCATCCGGTATTTGATAGGAAGTTTCACTTCAAAATGTCTATTTTGGCGGTCCAGGGGCGGCAGTTCCGGTTGCCCTCTCCTAAATCCGGTCCGTCAAGGGAGTTCAATAACGGACTTTCACTGCATGTTCCAATGTAGGTTACCATTGGTGTTATGAGAATGCTTTAGTTTCATTTAAGGCACTTTTGAAAACTAGTTGAAGAAAAGTATGTCGATAACATAAGGGCCAAGCCATGAAAAAGTGGACAAAGATATAAAATTTTCAAATTGATTGTATAATCACTTGTGGCATGTCAAATTAAAGCTATTTTAATGCAGAGTATGAATTAGAAAAAAAAAAAAAAAACATCTTTGTAAAAATATCACAATTCTAGAAATTTGACCTCTAACATTGAAGAAATCTGATAATCATCAACTTCGAAAAACATGGTATTTACATTTACACAGAAATACTATTTAAACAGTCTCTTTTTAAATTGTGAGTGTAAATATTGTATGTAGATAATACCAATTAACATATGTAGTCCCATTTTCCTAAAAGAAAGTTAAACATAAATATTATTGATACAAAATCAATGAATCTTTCTGTCACGCCCGTCACGTAAAATATGCTTATAACTGTATGCACAACAAACCCTTTATTAGAGAAACTTGAAATTTTCTATGGGTGAACTTATTAACCAAAGTGTAACATGTTAAATAGAAAAAAATCCTGTTTTAATAGTCAAATTTTACAGTGACGGGTGTGACCCAATTCTTGTGACTGGTGTGACAAATTCAACAAGTTTTCATTTAGTGTTTTTAAAAATTACAATGCATTTCTAAATTATATAAATGTGAAATGCTCAAAACTAAAGTTTCTGCAAATATATATATGTATAATATACACATTTGTTTTGGCACTCTTTATTTCTTAACTGTAATCGCAATGTACTCCTAACCTGTCTGTTTTAACTGTAACCTACTTCGAGGTTATTAAATTTTTCTGCCTGTGCTTTTTATGAAAATCATGTTTACTAACACTGGGTGATGAGTGAAAAATCTTGAGAGATACCTTTAAACAGATATGATCGTATTCAAAGTATTTTCAAGTCTTTCCATGATTAAAGACAAGTTTCTTCTATTTTTTTATTTATAATATTATTTCTCCTTAAATACACTGTTACAATTTTAATATTTTCCTAACATTAATCCAAATATGTGAAGCTTGTTTGAAAATGCAGTTTCTACAAATTTCCTCCTAATCGGAAGATCCTCAAGATCAACATTAGAAAAAAGTAAAGTAATTGTTCCACAAAATGATAAAGAAATTAAGAAATGACAAATTCCCAAGAAAATTGTGAAGCAATGTGCATTAATGCTCAAATAGAAATTAAACTAAAATATTTTTTGGTTGGAAATTTCGTTTTGACTTCATTAGCTGTTGCTAGCTGTAGTGAAAAATCAAGTAGCATAATATATTATGCTACTGTATTTGCTATAAATGATGAAAAATTTGAAATTACTTTGAAATATATGCGTGCAAGTGGCGATTTTTTGTATTGGTCAGAAAAGGAAGACACTTCTGTGGAAAATCAATCCGTGATAATACAAAAAGTTGCACCACCATCCCTTGTTAATAATAAACGCCATTATCATAAATTTTGACTACCAAATATCCGTCCTTTACAAATATATATATATTTTAAAATAAAAAATCTGGAGTGACTCCACTCGACTTTCCGAACACTTGTTACTAAACGTTTAAATAAATTTCGTTCAACTGATTTGAATCTATCGTGAGGCAGTAGTGCACTAAAAATAATTTGAGTATATAGGCCACAATGTATAAGAATACTTTTTTTGCAGCCCTGTAAAAAACTGTACGGCGTACACTCGCTAAAATTTAAGCAGTACGTAATACAGCGACCTATAATATGCGTACCTAATTTGATGCTAATCGAAAGTACCATTTAGACACTAACTCACTTTAAATAATTTGCGTCCTTGAGCCGTAATGTATAAGAATTACTTCTTGGAAGTCTGAGAACAAACTATCAGCTCTACACGTACAAAAATCCATGCAAAACATGAGACCGTGACCTATAATATACATACCCAGTTTGAGCTCAATCGAATGCAGCCTATAGACACTAGCGCACTTTCGGCAATTTCCGTACACAGGCCATAATGTAAAAGAATACTCATTTGTTGCTCTGCCAAAAAACTATGAAGAGCAATACACAGCCCTATACACAGGGCTGTGTATTGGGCTGTGCTTGATGAAGCCCTATACACAGCAAAATCTATACATGTTGTGCACATGCCTGCAATATACTATATACATACCCAGTTCGAACTTCTTCGAATACACCATTTAGACACTAGCTCATTTTAGATGATTTGCTTCCATAGGCCGTAATGTATAAGTATTATTTTTTGCAATCCCGTGAACAAACTATTGTTGCAGAAAACTCTGCTTGATTCTTGGGTTCGTCGTTCTAAAGTCCAGCATGTGTAGAAAGTTCTAGTAAAAAGTCCACTTGTCAGGATGGAACACGAACTTTGCTGCTGCTAGAACTTCGTTGAAGAATCAGCTGTACAAAATTTCACAGGCACTAACGGCCAGTAACGTGCTTATAACAGTCCGCTTAATACAGAAGGTTTCACAGATGCTGTAATTCATACACAAAATAAAACACTTCCACAAGCTAAAATTCAGTGGAAATACTCGAGGAAAATCATAAACAATTCCTCAATGAAGAATTCACACACATAATTCGAAAACAAGCTCCTCGAATCAAGCAAAATATTACTTACAATAGCACAATTCTCATGCTAATGCAGTGAACAGAACGGACGTCTGTTTCGCTTGCAGTCTACAGCAATACTGACTCAACAGGGCAACGCGCTGTCACATTTATATGTATCGCAGAAGCTAGGAGAAATTTTTCGAAGGTTCCTTTTAAAACACGAATTTTGATTACGTCATAGGAATACAGTTGAATCAGTGGCTGTTCCGCAATTAAGGCAGGGAAGCAAACATTACAGGCCCCATTGGTAAATCGCGCCGAATGTCCGAAATGCCTCCAAGCTTGGCGACTCTTGGCGAAATATCGAGAAATATGTCGCCAAAAATAAGTACCCAAAAGTGATGTCAGCTAAGCTCTAGCATCAATATTTCTCGAGATTTCTAGGAAACCCTCTGTTAAGCAATGGGGGAAACCCAAAACTCCATATTTCCTGTTCTAGTTAAGGGATTTTGATGCAACAAAATGCAAAATTCAATTATTTGAGGCGTAGAATACGAATTACTGCTTTAGCCCCTATATAAGAGCGGGTTACCCCAAAAATTCGTGACACTATCAACTCTACACACACCAAAATCTATGCAAATCATGTGATCGTGACCTTTTATAGACATGTCCTTCTCCAATTTGTGCTCAATCGAATGCAACGATTAGAAGCTAGCGCACTTTCAAAAATTTCCGTCCATTCGCCATTATGTAAAAGAAATCTTTTTCGCAGCCCTGCAAAGGACTATAAATCCTATACTCAGTAAAATCAATACCAGTCTTGCGACGGTGATCTGTGATATACATATTAAGTTTGAGCTCAATAGAATACACCGTTTAAACGCTAGTGCATTTTCAAGAATTTCCGCCCATAGGCCATAATGTAAAAGAAATCAGTCATAGCCCTGTAAAAATACTACTGTCTTTTGGTAAGTCCTATACACACAAAAATCAATACCAGTCGTTCAACGGTGACCTGTAATCCCAGACAGAACAGCAAACTTGCAGCAAGCTTGATTTATCAAGTCAATAAGCTTGAAAATTTCAAGCGTGTAAGCTTGATGCAAGCTTGAATCAAGTGTTCTAGTTTACACTTGCCCAGCTTGCATTAAGCTTGACATTTCAAGCTTAATTTCAAGCTTAAAAAACTTTCCAAATACACGGGACGCCCGCGCCCCACATACTTCATTTTTCCGCGCATTTCCCCACTGTATGCTGAAATTTTAAGTTATTTTAATCTGTTCCATGAAACGTCGACGGCTGGGTTCGATTCCGGGAACTTTAGGCTGGAAGGAACGCGTGCTAACCGCTCGGCCATTATTGCCGCGGGTAGCTATGACTAAAGTTTGAAGTGACTGTTGTCACGCCAGATTGATAAGTATGGGCGACAGGGACGTACCCAGAAAAAAATTTCGGAGGGTGTTCAAACGGTGAAAATGGCAGAATTTTTTACAAAAAGACTTCATGGTTATTATTTTGTTATGAAAAACTAAAATTTCGGGGGGGGTGGGGTCCGGACCCCCTGGACCACCCCCCTGGGTACGTCCTTGATAGGCGATGCTGATAAGTTTCTTTTATTTTTCCATGGGATGAATCAAAATTTAAATAATGTTATGTGTGATTTATAGACTCTACTAATAGGGAAAAAAGAATAATATAAACTTAAAAGCAGGACACGTTTTAAAACTTTCAATTTCGCAACACTCATCGTTGAGCAATACTGCTGGCCAAATTCGAGACAAACGACTGATTTTGAAATCAATTTCATAGTATATTTGTATATATTTCATAGTATATTTGTAATAGTATAATTGTATTTTATTTTGAAGAATTTCAATATTTGGAAATATAGAATGGGTTTACTTACTTAACACAAATTTTGTGTTAAGTAATCTGAAATCAAAGAAACAGATAGTTAAACGTTACTTTGAAATGCTATATCACAGTTGCTAACATGTATGGAATACAAACACTTTAGTCATTTTTGTAAATATTTCTTAAAATAACAAATAATTGAAAAATTTTGCTATTTTTTAACGCTAAAAATTCTCTTTACAAATGTGGTTATTTTCCTACATATTGGTAATGTTGCGGAATTACTCTGCTACTCCTGGGGTTCGTCGTTTTAAAGTCCAGTTGGTGTATAAAGTTCAAGTAAAAAGTCTCCTGTCAGGATGGAACACAAACTTTATTGCTTCTAGAACTTCGTAGGACAATCAGTTGTACACCAATCACAAGCACAATCTAGCAGTAACGTGCTTTTAACAATTCGCTTGGGTCAGAAGCTCTCACAAATGCTGTATTTCTCACACAAAATAAGTCACTTTCACAGGCAAAAAATTCAGTGAAAATATACGAGAAATAACACTAACAGTCTCTCAAGACTCAGCGACGAAGAATTTACACACAGGACTTAAATTCAAAGCTTCACAAACAGCGCGAAACACAGCTTCCTTCATAAAGCAAGCGTATTCACTCTCTCAAAGCTTGATCAACACTGAACTGTCGGGGCAACGCACGCTTCTATAAATAGCCGACGCAGGAGGTACAAGAGGTTTCCAGAAAAGTCAATTTCTCGAGGGTTCTACATAAAGCGTGAATTTTGATTACGTCATAGAAGAGAAATGTTAGGTTATTATGCGTTTTAATGCAGGAAAAACAACTTCCAGGCCCCATTGGGAAAATCGCGCCAAATGACCAAAAAGTCGCCAAGCTTGGCGACTTTTGGCGAAATATCGCCAAATTTGGCGCCAAAAATAAGTCCTCAAAAGTGAAGAGATCTAAGCTCTAGGACTAATATTTCTCGAGATTTCTAGAAGCCCATAGAAAAACATATGGGAAAGCGAAACCTCCGTATCTCCGGTTCTAAATGGCCGATTTTGATGCAACAAAAAGCAAAATTTATCTATTTGAAGCGTAGAATACGAATTTTAAACCATTTTAAGCCCCAGAGCAGCGGGTTGCCCCGAAAATTCGTAACATTGCCCCCTTCCCAAGGACTGCACGTCCCGGGCAGTACAATCCCCAGTTAGCAGGTCACAAAAATATACACAGTGTCCAACCGTTAACCAAATCTTAACAACATAATTTAAGCAAATAATCAATAAACACAGTAAGCAAATACACTCTAATAAATAAATAATAGACATAATAAACAATTACACTAATAAGTAATCAATGTAATAAACGAATACACATTAATAAAAACCAATATATTACAAATATGTACACTAAACCTGGCGTAAGTAGTGAGTGAAAGAGAGTTGATGAAAGAGGAAGAGAAGAGAAAGACAGGAAAGAAATGAGAGTTGGGAAGAAAGGAGGAATTACGCCATAGTGACCATGGTCTGAGCTAATTACAACCGCGGTAGATGGCTAGCCGATCGTAATGTACAACTCTTGGCTTCGAGTTTGGTGACTTACGAATCCGTACGATGACGTCATTCAGCCGGTTTAGGACTGTGTAAGGACCGTCCCACGGCGATTGCAGCTTGGGAGACAGGCCTTTCCGTCGAGTAGGATTCCATAGCCAAACTTTGTCACCTGCGTTGAACTCGTGTCCCGTAGCCTTCGTGTCGTAGCGAGTCTTCATCTTTTCCGTGTTCAGGTTGATCCGCTCCCGAGCAAAATGATGTACATCTTCAAACCGTGCCCGAAGGTTTTCCACGTACTCCTCTGGCGATGAAGGCGCATCTGGAGGGCGGCCGAACACTAGATCGGCGGGAAGACGAAGATCTCTGCCGAACAGCATCTGGGAAGGTGTGAAGCCGGTAGTCTCATGGACGGCGCTCCTATAGGCCAGCAGGAAGAGGGGGAGTTTCTTGTCCCAGTCCTCTTGATTCCTAGATACCAGAAGCGAGAGGTTGTTTAAAATTGTGCGATTGAACCTCTCCACCATGCCGTCGGATTGTGGGTGTAAAGGTGTAGTCTGGGTTTTGTCCATTCCGAGAAGTTGGCATAGTCCTTTAAAGACTGCAGAGGTAAAGTTCGTTCCTTGGTCGGAATGAAGTTGCAGAGGGGTTCCATATCTGGAAATCCATTCTTGCACCAGTACCTCTGCTACGGTCGTAGCTTCTTGATCGGGAATAGGAAACGCTTCGGGCCATTTAGAGAAGTAGTCAATGACAACTAGGATGTATTTGTTGCCATCCGAAGTTCGCGGAAGAGGTCCCAGGATGTCGAGGGCAATCCTCTCAAAAGGCGCTCCTACATTATAACGGTGTAGTTTTCCACGGCTTCGCTTCTTCGGGCCTTTATGGGCGGCACAGGCGTCACAAGCTTGACACCACTTTTCGACATCGCCTCGAGCCCTAGCCCAGTAGAAGCGCTCGCGAACTTTCTGCAGGGTCTTCATCACGCCAAAATGGCCTCCAGTGTAGCTATTATGTAGCTTCTAGAACCTTCGGAATCCTCGAACGAGGGAGTACTAACTGCCATCGGAGCATCTTGCCATCGTCCGACTCCCATTTACGATACAGGACTCCATTCCTCAGGCGAAGCGAATCCCATAAAGCCCAGTACTGTTTTGTTGCCGGACTGTAAGATGATATTTCATGCCAACTGGGCTTAGCGCTGGATTTTTCCATAAATTCCACAATAGGTTTGATGTCGCTGTCTGCTAATTGGTCCGCCCGAAGATTTTCGTCACTCCAGGGATCTTGAGATGGTGCCGGTGATGTAACTTGGCGGACAACGGGATGTTTCAGATGGTAATTTTTCTCTGCACTGGAGCAATAGCGACAACTGTCTATGCAGGGCCTTCTCGACAAAGCATCTGCATTTCCATGAGATGCCCCTTTCCGATGACGTATCTCGATGTCATATTCTTGTAATCGCTGTATCCACCTGGCTATTTGGCCCTCTGGATTCTTGAAATTTAGAAGCCAGGTTAAAGAGGCATGGTCCGTTCGGAGCAGGAACTTTCGGCCGTACAGGTAATGATGGAAGTGCTCCACGGCTTTAATGATAGCAAGAAGTTCCTTTCTCGTAACACAATAGTTACGTTCTGCCTTTGAGAGGCACTTGCTCCAGTAAGCAATGACGTGTTCTTGGCCATCTATCTCCTGGGACAAAACTGCTCCAACACTCTCCTTACTTGCGTCTGTGTCCAGGATAAATGGCTTGTCAGGGTGAGGATACGACAGGATCGGCGAAGATGTTAAAGCCGTCTTCAGTTCGTTGAATGCGTCCTCACATTCCTCAGTCCATAGAAATTTCTGTCCAGTCTCGGTCAATTTGTGAAGAGGTCTTGCAATTTGAGAAAAGCCCTTCACGAATTTTCGATAGTAAATACACAGACCGAGAAAACTTCTTAAGTCATGGATATTCTCGGGACGACTCCAGTTCTTGACTGCGGACGTCTTTTCGGGATCGGTTCGGACTCCGTGGGCGGATATTATGTGCCCGAGGTAACGTACTTCCCGACGGAACAAGTTGCACTTCGACGGGCTTAGTTTCAAGTTTGCCTCTTTTAATTTCTGCAGTACCTTTCGAATGTTCTCGAGATGCTCTTCGAAAGTCCTTCCGACGATGATGATATCGTCCAAATAAACGAGACATGCTTCGTAGGAAAGTCCTCTCAACACTGTCTCCATTAGACGCTCGAATGTAGCCGGTGCGTTGCAGAGTCCAAAAGGCATAACTTTGAACTGCCACAATCCTTGTCCCGTGGTGAACGCAGTCTTTTCACGGTCATCGGGATGGATTTCTACTTGCCAGTAGCCACTCTTGAGATCCAGAGTGGAGAACCATTCGTTTCCCGATAAAGTGTCCAATGTGTCGTCTATCCTGGGAAGAGGGTAGCTGTCTTTCTTGGTAATGTCATTCAGACGTCTATAGTCAACGCAGAACCGGGTGGAACCATCTTTCTTTCGGACCAAAACAATCGGCGAGGCCCACGGACTAGTCGATGGCTCGATGACGTCATCACGCTGCATCTCCTCTAAAAGTCTGCTCACCTCTTCTTGCTTAGCAAACGGCAGCCGCCTAGGATGTTGCTTGATGGGAGAATGGCTGCCTGTATCTATCCTATGTTGAGTTAAGCTCGTACGGCCAAAGTCACCCGAAGTGCGGGAGAAGAGGTCTTCAAATTCAGCTATTACTTTCTCCGCAGCGCTTCTCTGTTCTGCCGTTAACTCCACGTCTTGTATTAATTCCTTCGTCAGGCACTCGGAAGATTTAGCTGTCGTTTGGCTGATGTTCTTATTAATGCAGGTAACAGGAGTGCATGTCGCCAACACTTCATTTTTCTTTATCACCTTCGACTTGTCCGTCACATTTACTACTCTAACTGGAATTTCTGTTCTCGACAAGTCCACAAGTGTTGCTCCCACAAGCACTCCTCTGACGGAATCACTATTGCTTGGGTGTTCGATTAATCCAAAACGGAATTTATTGCTTTCTTTTACTGTTCCAGAAATTATGGAATCAGTTCTGGGAGGTAGAGTGATATCAGTCTGGGCTATTATTTGCTGAACAGGCAAAACAGTTTCATTTCTAATATCGAACGCAGCTATTTCTTCTGAGTCTGAACGAAGCTCATTATTCTTAAAGTCCAAATTAAATTTGTGTGATTTTAAAAAGTCCAGTCCGAGAATAAAAGAGTCTGTAATATTGGCGACATATACCACATGGTCGTATCTGGCATTCCCAAACGTGATTTCTACTTGCGCTTTTCCGCCCACTTCGATCTTGTCACCTGTCACAGTCTGGAGGGTCAGCGAGGGCGGAGTCCAGATAATCTTCAAATTTAATTTCTTGGCCAGATCCGCGCTTAGGATGGTTACGTTCGTGCCAGTATCAATCGCCATGTGGCATGGAGAACCATTAACGTATCCCAGTACGAAGAGTCCATTACTGCCGCCATTCACTGATGAAATCTGCAAGACTTTTAGGTGGGGCTTTTGACTATCTGGCAACCTCCGCCCCGCGAGATGGCCACCTCCTAGTTTCCCTCCTTCATGTTTTTAGAGTTCTCTTGCTGGTCATGAGACTTTCGACCACAATACTTCTGTACATGTCCTTCGACGCCACACTTCCAGCATTTCACTTTCTTTGGGCCATCTCTCGTTCTATCGGATCTTAATTTTCGTTCTATGAGATCTTCAATTCTCTTTAACCTGTTCTCGACGCTCTCTGTCTCTTTGTCAGCTTCCTCTTGGACCGTGACAGCTCTAACAGCATGCCGATCTTTCCTGACGGCCCGTTGAGCTGCTTCTAGCGTCATTGCGAAGACGAGAGCAGATTTCAAATCCTTATAATCCTCCAACATAAGTGACTTTTGGGTTTCTGGATCACGGATGGCTTCAATAAAATGACGCACCGCCATTTCTTCTCGGACATTATCAAGGTGGTCCATGTAGGCTAGATGACACAGCCTATCTATGTCCGAAGCCAGCTCTTGAAGTGTCTCGCCAGATATCTGCATCCTTGACTTAAGTTGCATTCTACTATATTCTTTCTGGCACTTCTCTCCGAATTTCATCTCCAAGGCACTGGCAAGGGCGTCAAAATCTCCTATCTTCGTCGCTCCGATAGTTTGCAATACATTAATTGCATCTCCGCTAAGGGAAGCGGCCAGTTGGTTCGCTTTCTCGGACTCGCTCCAACCATTGGCTCTGGCGACGATCGAAAATTGGGTCTTGTAAGCTTCCCAGGGAGTCTTTCCGTCATAAGGCGTTAGTTTCACTGCTGGGTGGCGTGACGGCAACCTGATATTTTCTGGTACCTTTCCCAGCTCTACCAGACTGTCCAGTTTTTCTTCTAACTTGTGATTGATCTTTTCCTCAATTCTTTCTTCGTATTTCGCTTGACTTTCTTCCAGGAGCGACATTCTCTTCTCCATATTTTCTTGATTTGTCTCTACTCTCTGCAGTCCGGATTTCATTTCTTTTAGCCCGGCTTCTATTTTCCGCTCCAGTCCTGATTTCATCTCGTCGTGTGCGGCTCTTAACTCCTCCAATCCGGTTTTCATTTCATTGTGTGCAGCCTTTAATTCCTCCAATCCGGTTTTCGTCTCGACTTGTCCGGCTACAATTTTCTTCTCTAAATCCGCCTTCATCTGTTCTTGTGCGGCTTTCATCTCGTCTTGTCGGGCTTTCATCTCGTCTTGTCCGGCTTTCATCTCGTCTTGTCGGCTTTCATCTCGTCTTGTCCGGCTTTCATCTCGTCTTGTCCGGCTTTCATCCCGTCTTGTCCGGCTTTCATCTCGTCTTGTCCGGCTTTCATCTCGTCTTGTCCGGCTTTCATCTCCTTTTTTATCTCATCTTGTCCGGATTTCATTTCTTGCATCATATTCATGAGCTTTTGAAGTTGTTCTTCCATTTTTTTGTCTAGTCAAAACCATAAACTGGAAAATTAAAGTCTTTCTTTAGAACCCCGATTCTGACACCAAATGTTGCGGAATTACTCTGCTACTCCTGGGGTTCGTCGTTCTAAAGTCCAGTTGGTGTATAAAGTTCAAGTAAAAAGTCTCCTGTCAGGATGGAACACAAACTTTATTGCTTCTAGAACTTCGTAGGACAATCAGTTGTACACCATTCACAAGCACAATCTAGCAGTAACGTGCTTTTAACAATTCGCTTGGGTCAGAAGCTCTCACAAATGCTGTATTTCTCACACAAAATAAGTCACTTTCACAGGTAAAAAATTCAGTGAAAATATACGAGAAATAACACTAACAGTCTCTCAAGACTCAGCGACGAAGAATTTACACACAGGACTTAAATTCAAAGCTTCACAAACAGCGCGAAACACAGCTTCCTTCATAAAGCAAGCGTATTCACTCTCTCAAAGCTTGATCAACACTGAACTGTCGGGGCAACGCACGCTTCTATAAATAGCCGACGCAGGAGGTACAAGAGGTTTCCAGAAAAGTCAATTTCTCGAGGGTTCTACATAAAGCGTGAGTTTTGATTACGTCATAGAAGAGAAATGTTAGGTTATTATGCGTTTTAATGCAGGAAAAACAACTTCCAGGCCCCATTGGGAAAATCGCGCCAAATGACCAAAAATAAGTCCTCAAAAGTGAAGAGATCTAAGCTCTAGGACTAATATTTCTCGAGATTTCTAGAAGCCCATAGAAAAACATATGGGAAAGCGAAACCTCCGTATCTCCGGTTCTAAATGGCCGATTTTGATGCAACAAACAGCAAAATTTATCTATTTGAAGCGTAGAATAAGAATTTTAAACCATTTTAAGCCCCAGAGCAGCGGGTTGCCCCGAAAATTCGTAACAGTATGCTATATCGATATAGAACATTTCGAAGAATTAAAAATAAGTTTAAATTAATTTATACAAATGTAAATTTGAATTATTTTCATTGTTCATACTTTATAATTAAAAAAATTATTTAACTTCTGAATTTTTTTTATACTTAATTTTATTTTAAAATTACAAAAGTGTAAGATGTAAGATTTTTGGGCCCTAAAATCTGTAGGCCCTGGGCAGTTGCCCCGTTTACCCTGCCGGTAATATGGCACTGGTAATAAAATAAAACAGATCTTTTACGAACTTTCAGCAAATTTGAGGACGCTAGACAATTAATGTCCATTCTCTTTCACAGATGGCGCCATCACTGCGCACTTTGCAAGCTAAAATCCAGCTTAAGCAAGCTTGCATTGCCAAGCCAAATGTCAAGCTTGATTTAAGCTTATGTGCTGTCTGGGATATACATACCAAGTTTGAGCTCAATCGAATACACCGTATAGGAGCTATCATGTTCACTCACATACACACAGAGACACACACATACATACATACATACATACATACATGCATCTAGTAAAAGCAATACTGCTGGCCAAATTCGAGACAAACGACTGATTTTGAAATCAATTTCATAGTATATTTGTATATAGTATATTTGTATATATTTCATAGTATATTTGTAATAGTATAATTGTATTTTATTTTGAAGAATTTCTATATTTGGAAATATAGAATGGGTTTACTTACTTAACACAAATTTTGTGTTAAGTAATCTGAAATCAAAGAAACAGATAGTTAAACGTTACTTCGAAATGCTATATCACAGTTGCTAACATGTATGGAATACAAACACTTTAGTCATTTTTGTAAATATTTCTTAAAATAACAAATAATTGAAAAATTTTGCTATTTTTTAACGCTAAAAATTCTCTTTACAAATGTGGTTATTTTCCTACATATTGGTATGCTATATCGATATAGAGCATTTCGAAGAATTAAAAATAAGTTTAAATTAATTTATACAAATGTAAATTTGAATTATTTTCATTGTTCATACTTTATAATTAAAAAAGTTATTTAACTTCTGAATTTTTTTTTATCCTTTGTAATTTTATTTTAAAATTACAAAAGTGTAAGATTTTTGGGCCCTAAAATCTGTAGGCCCTGGGCAGTTGCCCCGTTTACCCTGCCGGTAATATGGCACTGGTAATAAAATAAAACACATCTTTTACGAACTTTCAGCAAATTTGAGGACGCTAGACAATTAATGTCCATTCTCTTTCACAGATGGCGCCATCACTGCGCACTTTGAAAGCTAAAATCCAGCTTAAGCCAAGCTTGCATTGCCAAGCCAAATGTCAAGCTTGATTTAAGCTTATGTGCTGTCTGGGATATACATACCAAGTTTGAGCTCAATCGAATGCGCCGTATAGGAGCTATCATGTTCACTCACATACACACAGACACACACACACACATACATACATACATACATACATACATACATGCATCTAGTAAAAATAGTATAAATGAACTCAGAAGACCTCAAAACGTGTAAATACACCAAAATCTGGAAGTCGATTTTTTTCATGATTACAATACTTTCCTTACATGGTACATGTTCGGAAAGTAAAAATTACTCTCATCAATTTTACATTTTATTTGAGCTTAAGTGTCTAATTATGAAAAAATTTGCACGATATCACACCGGTCACAGGAAATTTAATTTTTTTTTTCAGTTTAAATGAGTGAAATTTATTTTGAAAATGGTATTACTTTGTTCAGCTGAATGTGTTTTAACCTTGAAGAAAAACAAACAAACAATAAAACAAGTAAGTAGTAAAATTCGCTGATATTTTTACAAATGTAGATACTATAGTGAAAAGTCATGTCACGAAACTGTCACACAATTTTAAAAATTTATATAAGAAAATTGAACTGTGCAAAATCTATGCTACTGCTTTAGAATCGTAAGTTAGAAGCTAATTTATCATACTAATTTTTCTGAAAAAGATTATTTAATAAATTCTGCATAAAAAATTATTATAACACCTTGAAATGAGTAAAAAAGTCACATCTGTCACCATGGAATGGCCCATAATAGTTTTGTGAAATTTGGCTCTGGTGATAAGTTACTTAAGCTAATTCAGCTCTATTTTACTATTTTGCTATGAGATTCAGACATTTCTCCGCTATAGGTTACTCCATTTTGAGTATCGAATAGTAAGCATTTACTTGAGAAAGTATATGCATTTCATATCTAGGGTTCTTAATTTAAACTAATTTAATGTAGCGAGTACAGAATTATTCTACAAACCTGTAACATTACACATTCATGGTGTATAATGATTATAATTTAACTTAAATTTTTTCCGTAAAAGGCTCTAAAAGTAAAGGACAAAAAAGATGGTGAGTGTAAATAAAATTTGATCCCCTCCAGTAAATTAAAAAAAAAGCATTTTGGAATGTCCAACTTTTTAAAAAAATCTGTTTTCTTCTCTCCTACTAAGTTAACGTGATAGTTAAAGGGAAAAAAAAAAGCAACAAACTGAATCGAATAATGGCAAAAATAAAACTTGCACATCCTGTTTAAGCTAGTTAAAATCCTGCTCGCGATTTATTTATTTACAGGCTAGCGAAAACAGCTTTCTTCATCCTCGTCTGTTTTGAATTCTGCCGTTAATGTGAATTTGACTGACACTAATTCAACACAGTACATTTAATTAGCGGGAAAAACAAAACGAAACAAGCGGCTGCTTACAAAATTCAACGTAGGTTAAATGAAAAAAAAAGTGCTTGATGAATATATACTTAACAACCTCATTTGCACTTCAATTGCTGTTTAATTAGTGCTTATAATGATTCAATGCCTTATTAGAACTTTATTCTTTCTAAATTGGCCATTTTGTTATCTTATTTTCTTTATAGCTTTTGAAGGTGCCAAAATATACAATCGAAATTTACGTGACTGGAAAGTGACTGAAATTTTGTGCAAAAAATCGACATACGTGATAAAGGTTACTATAGAGGAGAAAAAAATCCTTAATCATAGATAATTTACTGATGAAGTTGTTACGTGATAAAGGTTACTATAGAGGAGAAAAAAATCCTTAATCATAGATAATTTACTGATGAAGTTGTTTCGTGTAAATTTAATTTATAATACTGAATAAATACTAATTCTCTGAAAAAAATCATTATTATTATAATACACTGCCCTGCAAAAGTTAAGGTACAGCATGCTTTTCAAAGCCCATCATTCAAAAATTGGCAGTAACAATAAAATTCATGGTTTAGAGTGGCTGGGCAAATTATTAGGGATAGCCATAAAAAAGGTATTTCTATACTTCAGTTAGGAAAACTAATTAGAAAAACACTGTTTACACAAAAAAATAATTTTATTATTATATATTTATTGTTCACTACTTCCTTATTCTCACTACTTCCTTATTTTCAATACTCCTTATTGAAGATATATATATCACCTAAAGCAAAAGGGAACTGTGGTAGAAAACGACTTACTATTCTGCATTCGGACAGGATTATTCCGGACATTTGTATGGAAAATAGGAAAAAAGTGCTGGATATCTGACTCAATTAGTGCAGAAATCTGGTACGTAATGTTGTTTGTGATATCCAAAACTTGTCTGTTAGTTGGTAAAATCACATAAAAATCCTTCGTCGTACCAGCTTGGACGGACCTTCACGTGTCCGACAAAATCCGAAGTTTTGAACCTCTGCCTTTCAGCAGTTTTGAAAGAAGACCCTATCGCTAACCGAAAAATAATTTTCTGTAATTTTCCACTAAATCTAAATAAAATAACGTTTCTATACAACATTCTGCTGTGTATTTAGCAATAAATTTGAGTGAATGCACAAAGCCAGAAATGTTGTGTACTCATTTATCTCTTTAATATGAACTTGTAGGCCACGGTGTACCTCACTGAGTTGAAGGAATTCTTATAGCTTTGACCACAACAGTCTTTGATATCAGTGATATATATTTTTTAAAAGATCAATGTATGTGCAAGTGTGATGTATAAATTCCTAAAGTAAGTTGTTTTTTGATTAGGATGATGCATGTCTTATTTTCTTTATTTGCAAAGCATTTATATCCCGAGACTGAAAATTATCAATAGTGACTATATATTAATTCCAATAAACCTAAACAATTTCCAATTGCGAGTTGAGCCAATATTTTCATCATTATACTGAAATGCAAGACCTCGTTTTGTTAAAACTTGGATAAATGCAGTAATCCGCTCTAAAAGTGTCCACCAATATTTTTGTTCGATTTCAATTTGGCTTACGAGTTGAGAGTTGACACACCCATCCCGATCTATTTTTTTATACATACTTATGAAAAATTTCAAGCGGATCTTACAAACGGTGTAGATGTTATTACGCTTTTTGTGCTTAACTTTTTATTCCTTCTTTGGAGTAATGGGGGTAAAAGTTTTATCTTGGAGTGGTTACCCGGAAATGTTACAGAATCAGTCAGTCAGGGATCAGCGTAACTATATAGTAGGATTTGTGCTCCAATAAAAAAATAAGATTTAAAAATTTTTTAGACTATTTTTTATTTTATAAAAAAAGCTACATTAGGGAAAAAAGAAATATACGTACAATCTACGCTTTTTTTTTTTTTCTCTAAGCGCGGGACTCGTAGCATTTGCTAATTCGGCTTTATAGCTAATCTGGCACTGTATGAGACAATCAGAAAAATGCTATCTTTTAATAAAGTCAGAAATATTACGAAGTCCATTTGGTTTACTGCAGAGGCTATTTAATACATTTGTTTCAGAATTTTTTTTCATTTTACTAGGGGCCAAGGCCCCCAGACTCGCTACGCTCGCTTTTCGTATGAGGGATTCGGATCCTAATCAGGCTTATTCGTAAAAAAGACATAATTTCAACAGACAAAACCCGAAGATTGGATCAGATAGAATGTTACTGAGCTAAGCTACACATTGCTTGGTTCTTGCATCTTCATTGGTAGATAAAAATTTAAACTTCACACTACAGTAGACCCCCTACCCCTCATAACACGGAAGATATTTTGTTATGGGAATCCGTGTTGTACGGGTCCTGAGCTATACTCCACCTGGATTGCGGACTCCGCTTATAATCTCTGGAAAAATTATTTGCACTCCCCAGAAACACAATGATATTTAAAGTTGCCATTCAAAAGTTATATTAATTAGGAGCTAAAGCGTAATAAAATCAGAACATATGTTTCAGCTGTATTTTTAATAATGTAAAACCTATTGGACACCTTGCGAATTTGCCACCCATGGTGATTTTTCATTATTTGGCGACTTGCGTACATGTAAAGTTAATAAAAGCTACGGAACAGATAGAATAGCCTGCCACCCATGGCGACTTTTCATTATTTGGCGATTTACACATGCTCACAACCTATATTTACTGTTCATTTAAGGTTACCGGAAAACCGTTATCCATATTTTCATTTACATAATCGTTTGCAGATTGGCGTACTTAACACCACTAATTATACCATCTCGTCGCGCTAGCAATTATCCAAAGTGTCTGTTGTCTAAGCGAACTTACTATTTGAAAATTGTCAACTTTGTGTAACACATTTTGAGTTACTTATTTCATATAGTTTTTATTTTGGCGTAAAATGGGCGTAATTCTAACTCATGTTTGTAAATTTCACGCGATTCTAGATACTTGGAAACGCTTTGTTGCAAAGGAATGAATGATTTTATGCCAAATCTGGCAACCATTCTGCTTATTTTTTCTGTTTTTCATTAATATCTTCTAAAATAATTCGATTTTCGAAATTTAAATCAGCTTAGCAGGTTCCTCGGAATTTTTCGAATCTGTGGGCTCCTTAGTCGAAACTCAAATCCCCACGGTTTAGGAGGAGATATGCTGACAAGCTTTGACAGCGGCGGCGACAGCGGCCTTTACTTTTTTTTAGAATAGAGAGACACCTTTGATTCCAATATGTGCCAAAATTATTTTATGAAGTTTCCAATTTATTATACCTTTTAACACCAGCATTTTTTGTTGAATCTTTTGAGTTATTAATAGCATGTGTGAGCCCTAGGGTACGTGACGCACCTCTGCAAACGTAAAAAGGTGCCCCCTTTTATGCTCCAGATCAAGTTTTTCAGTTTTTGAGTTCGAAGATGGCGCCCCTATGCGATGCTTACCTTGCTTACCGTATCGGGCCACCCATGTATATAAGCAGCAAAGTGTCTGAGTTGTTTTTACGTTAATATTTCTAACATTTTAAAAGTCGTTCCAACAAACTGAGTAATTTTGAGAACTTCCAATATTCAGGCATTCTGTTCCTCGTATCATAAGTCCAAGTTGTGAAGATAATAAGCAAGCGAGAAATCGTAAACATCGCGTAGTAATGTAAACAGTTCTTACTGCAGCTACCTAACTGACAAACGAATTAACCGACGTAAAGATAGACAGCATTTCTATTTTGTGTTGTGAATTCTTTTTCTATGAACATATGGCTCATTCAATGCTCCAAATTTACGCTATTTAAACGAATAGAGTTCTCCACATTTTACTAAAATATTAAATAAAAAAATCTGGAGTGGCTCCACTCGACTTTCCGAACACTTACGATTAAGATCATTACCAAGCATTTAAATAAACGCTAGCGCACTTTCAACAATTTCCCCCCATAGGCCATATTGTAAAAGAAATCTATGTTGTAGCCGTGTAGAAAAACTGTAAGTCCTATACACATCAAAATCAATACGGTCTTGCGGCGGCGGTTTATAACATATATACCCAACTTGAGCTCAATCGAATGCCCCGTTTAGGAGCTATCGTGTTCACTCACAACACACACACACACACACACACACACACACACACACACATACATCTCGTAAAAATAGCATAAATGAATTCAAAGGACCTCAAAACGTGTAAATACACCAAAATCTCGAAGTCGAATTTTTTCATGATTGCTATACTTTCCTTACATGGCCTATGTGCGGAAAGTAACTAATGCATACTCATAGAAATAGGTGAGGTCTTTTAAAGTTTGTTAACAAGTTTAGAAGCCTGGCTTTATGCGAAGCATACTCTTTCCAGCCAAGGGCGGATTAAAGGGGGGGGGAGGCGAACGTCCCCCCACCCCGAGAAAAAAGAAATTAATGTAAAATATCCTATTTTACTTCCATAAAATGGATGTATATGTCAATCTTCTAACTAACCACCTCCCCCGACAATATTGCATTAATCCGCCACTGTTTTCAACTAGCTATTTTAAATGAGTAAAGCAAATTTGTTACGAAGTCATGAAGCGCCCGCCTTCGTTGCTATGCCTCACGCTGAAATTGCGTTGAGTCTCAATGAATACCCATCAATAATGCTTAGAGTAAATATAGCCGAAATCGGACCTTTTATGAACACCTAAATACAGTCTGTCCTGCCGAAATGTTTGGCATTAGTCGGAATGAATGAAACGGAAGGGACATCAAAACTGAACTGAGGAGTCGTTGATGGATTTAAATATAGGATTTCATTCATTTTAGAAAGTTAATTTAGTGTCGGGATGAATGCCAGATTCTATCTGCTTAATTCGAATGCAGTTTTGATAGTGTCGATAGCCGATGCGCTTCCCTAACATGAAAACTTGTTTCCCTTTGATAGTTTAGTGGGGGAAATGTAATTAGAGTTCTGAAGTCGTATTGTTAGGTGGTTTGATTAGACTACTATTTATTACCGATGGCAGAAAAAGATGCATTATTTATTTATTTATGGTGTTTAAAAGTTTTTATAAGTTTAAGGATTTGTTCTAAATAAATAATTCATAATAAGAGGTAAGGAAAAAATACTTATTTTGAGCTTTATTTAGCAATGAAAAAAAATTACATAAATACACAGACATTTGCATCTTTCGGAAAATATCAAGTCTGTTCTCTTATTTTCCTCCTGACGTTGTTAAATTCGTTTTCTTAAACAAACAATACAACATCAGAGCAGCTTTTTAAAAAATTAAAAAAATTTAGACTGTCCTTCTACAAAATGTTCTACGCATTTTTGCAAATGCCTAACTAATTAAGAGTTATGAAACACCCAGGAAAAAATATTAGAGCACACGACATTTCTCAATATTTCCATGCACGAATGGAGTGTAGGACCCTTTCACAATTTAGTAATCAAATGACGGTCATTTGGCCATTAGGGCATTTAGACCAAGGGCTCTCTAATACACTGCTCAAAGCAATTAAAGGATATTGTAAGTTTTATATAAAATAAAGATATAAGCGAAATTTTTTTTTCTTCCGAAAATGGAAGAAGAGAATCACAAATGCAAATTTTTCTGATTTTCAAACTGTGGAGTATGCTAATTTTGAGTTCGACGTCAAAAACGTCGCTTCAGCGGCAGCGAATGAAATTGGACTTTCAACTGAATAAAAGACAATGAAGACAAGGATGATCGGCATTCAGTGACTGCTTTGTTTCGATGAGTACGATGTCTCAGCGAAGTCATTTAACCGATTCAGAAACTTGGAGAGTTGCCGGTAGATTAGAAGGGGGCCAAACTCACAGGCCGAAATAGCGCAAGCCATTGGAGTGTCACAAAGTGTGGTTTCCAGGATCTGGAACCGGTTTTTGGCGACTGGAAATGCAGGCCGAAGACCAGGAATGATGCCCAATGAAGATCGTTATTTAGTGTTAACGGCTCGGAGACACCGGAATATGAACGCTACTCTTCTCCAACAACACCTTCGCTCGGCTACTGGCACCACGGTTTCAACTCAGACTGTCCGAAACCGGCTCCATGGTGTAGGTCTGTATGCTCGCCGACCGATGGTATGTGTTAGAAGGCATCGTCGCGACCGCAGGGAGTGGGCAACAGAGCATGTGAACTGGAGGAGAAATGAATGGAGCAATGTTCTTTTTTCTGACGAGTCCCGTTTTTCAGTTCATCCTGATAATAGGCGTATTTTCATTTGGAGGGACCGTGGCAGTAGGAATAATCCTGCGTTCGTGCACGAAAGTGTCAGCTTTGGCAGTGGGGGAATGTTGGTGTATGGTGGCATCTCCATTGACGGGCGCACAGACCTCTACATCATTCGATGTGGACCTCTGACTGGTCGCCGATATAGGGCGACCAGTCAGAGATCCTCAGACCTATTTTAGTCCCTTACGCTGCAGCAATCGGAGATGACTTCATTTTAATGGACGATAACTGCAGGCCACATCGTGCTAACCTGGTGGACTATTTCCTTTTCGAGGAAGGAATCGTACGAATGGAATGGCCAGCGTGTTCTCCAGACACGAATCCAATAGAGCACGTTTGGGACGCTCTAGGAAGACGAGTTGCTGGCCGCCAACCACCCCCACGAACTCTCCAAGAACTGGAAAGAGCTCTTCTGGAAGAGTGGGACAGAATACCCCAACTCTTGATTAATAGCCTCATTGACTCCATGCCTCAAAGGTGTTCAACGTTGCTGGCCGTCCGTGGAAACCATACCACCTACTGAAAATGATTTCCTTTGAAGAAAACACCTTTTGTTATCCTTTTTTTCTCATATGCACAAATTGTGTTTTTTTCCTTTCCTACACAAATGCGCAATAAAATGCATTTTTTTCTGCCAAACATGTGTAATTTATTCTCATATAACCTACTACGCCTGTCGACCATGTATCAATCAGCAAAAAAGTTTCCCAGCCACATGATCCACCTAAACCCGCAATATCCTTTAATTGTTTTGAGCAGTGTATTTCTCCACTTGATTTGAGAAAGAAAAGTGTGCAGGGCACTCGTCCAAATGCAAAGCACTCATGTTCTGTCCAGTCACACAAAGGGAACATATAGGAGAGTCATCTATGTTTAACCCTTTCAGGCGCAACCCTTTCCCAATGCTGAAAAAAGGGCAGCCGTTGCCATCGCTCGACTTAACTACCAGCAATATGGCGGACGATCAAAACGTTCATCGCGTGCCACAGATCTAGAGACTTTTTTTTTGACGCAGTTGGCTGTGCCGCACAGAACATGCCAATAAAGTGGCAAAAACGGCCCTAAATTATTTCTACGTCACTCGTGTGGGGTACTTTGACCCTCCCCCCCCACTCATAATTCTTCTAAATCTATCTGGAACCAATATCCTCCTGCTATTGTCGGGCGGTGGGCCTGTTGTGATATCTATATCGGTGTTTCACTATAACTACTGCTTTTAAATGTTTTTTTTTTTTTAATAATAATGTTCTTAATTAAGGCTATTGTATTTTTATAAAATATAAGTTTTATGAATAATTGAATTTTAAGTAAAAGGTTGTCACTAATCAAATTTCACTAGCTAAACTATTTTAGACTCTTGCGTGTTTTAAATTTACCAAGATTGACTTATTTTAACTTCTTGTCGGGCCTACGGTGATATTTATATTGATGTTATCTTTTAAAAATGTAAATATAGTTTTTAATCTAATAGTTGAACTAATTGTGGCTTTAATCACAAATCTTTTGTCACAACTTTGTAAAGCGGACGGGCTACTGACTAATAAACCTGGCTTGGTTTTTCTTTTTCGGTTTTAAAACTGGTGATTTTTAGTTGGTGGTTCGGTATACCTGGCTCTGTGTCTAGAGTGGGTATAGTTTTTACTGTTTTGATACTGCGGTTTCGGCGCTTTGTGTCGGGGACTTTTGTTATACAGTGTAACTGGGAACCTGGCGTTTAATAGAAAAAAAAAAAAAAAAAAAGAAAAAAAAAGAAAAAAAAAGGAAAGGAATTAATCTGGTGAGTTGGTCATGGTTGGCCGGTCCGCTATTGTCACCTTTTAACCCATTGTTTGTTGAATATTTGTTATAACATTACCTTTTTGGTCCAGCAATATATCGTCTTATTTATCGTGCACCTCTAAATCGTCTCGGCGCGAAGTATTGTCTCCGGAAGTGTTTTAACTCTAGAACTGGTTCTTCTTTAGATTCGCGCCTTTGGTGACTCTTTATACTTGTTCTTTGTACTTTTATTATTGTATTTCATTTGTATGTATTTTAGTGTTTTTAGTGTTTATTTCTTGTGTCCTTCATGTTTTTCTTTTGTTCTTTTGAAGTCTTAATCCCCAGTGGGAGTTCTGTAACTTAATGTAAATTTTTGGATTCAAATAAAGTTCGTGGGCTCGGCGCCGGGGGTATGCCCTTGGTCCGGGGTGGCCATCCATTTTTCCCCCGGGGGGGTATTGGTTGGCGTAAACCGCCTTCGGCGGTCGCTCCCCCCCCCCTGTGGGTCTTCCCCCTCATAATTCCAAAACTAAAAGAGATAAATCAAATATATTTCAGTTTTGTTCTTTCCTTGGGTAAGGCAACACAAGAAAAAAAAAATCATGAAATTCTGAGATGGTGATGGAAACTTTTTTCTTTTTTTGCCCGATTTGCTCTGGCAATGCCTCTTAAAGGATGTTTTGATGAATTCAACCATTTTGGAAATTTTATTGTCTAAGAATTATATCCAAAATCTCTGAAACCTTCTATAAATTTAGTGATTTTTAATATTACACTGCTACATTCATAACAACTGAGAAAATGCTTTGGGTCTGGTATTATTTTAATAACTTTGCTGTACAAATATTTACTTGCAAGGTCGATGAGTTTAAAACTCACAATTTTTTTCCCCGAGAAAAAACTGAAATAAGTACTTTAATACATCAATTACAAAATAAATAACGATATAATGCTGAAAAAATGAAAAATTACTTTCCAGGAAGGGGAGGGGGGAAGGGATGAGTGGGACAAATATGTGCCATTGGTATTTTTTGGGGGACATATGTGTCCCAGTGGCACTGAAATAATGATGGGAAATGCAATGGAAAGATAAGTTACTTTTACGGAATTACACATATTTTACTATAACAAGGATACAATGAAACTATAATAAGCATATAATGAAATGATGCAATAACAAATAGGGTATACTGCAAAACATTCTTTGCAAAGTGCAATTTTGCACATTGTACATACAGCTTTCATCCTATTTTAACACTTTCCAACAAGGCTGAAAGAGTTTATGATTTCGGTTTGCCTGTCTGTCCGTGCTCTAACTCCCGTAATTATGCATCCATTACTACGAAATTTGTATATGTTATTCCTATGTACTGTACTATGTACCCTATTGAAAATGGTGTGTGTAGCATTTATAGTTCTACAGAAGCAGTCAAAAGATTTCCAATACATTACACTCTATGGTAAGTCACACTTTAAAGTGTATTTTGGGGATATTCAGCTACTTGAAATGAAACACGATTGATATATGTTATTAAAAAGTGCAAGATAAAGCTCTCCATCGAAAATAGTGTCTGTATCATTAATAGTTCTTTTACAGGAACACTCAAAATAGTTTCAATACATTACGTTCAATGGAAGTTTAGAGACCGGCATCCATTTAAAGCATAATACTATCTTACAATATAATATTATCTAATGGTCCGGGGGCGATCATGTGCCTCCCTTAAAAGTTGCGCGCGCTAAAAGCCGACAATTTGGCGACTCTAGCGTGTTTTAGAGGTATTCGGTTCTTTGAAAGCAAACAAAATTAACATATATGTTATTACGGCTCCCTAAATAATGTTCTCCATCGAAAATAGTGTCTGTATTATCAATAGTTCTTCTACCGAACACTCAAAAGAATTCGAATACATTACGATCTATGGCAGTTGGGAGACATTAATCCACTTGAAGCACAATACAATATTAGTAAGATGTTTATAAGAGTTTACTCTTCAGTTAAACAATGGTAAAAACTTTTAAAGCTCTTTTACAGAGTCTCACAAAATGACATTTGTAGTGATGATACGACATATTTTTAAAAAGAAATCTCGCCAGATTTACGGACAATACAACGCCAAATTTGGCGCAAAAATATTGTTGTGTTGGAAAGTGTTTTATAATCGATGCGTTTGTCACGATTTATCTTCCTTGTTAATTTTTCACTTTGGCACAGCATACACATCTTCTGGACCTTCTACTGGTGCCCACAGTCAACGTAAGTTTTGATGCATTCGACACGGTCTACAAGTTTTTTTCTTCCTTATATTCGCCTTTTCCTTTCATCCCATCATCATTCCTTTGGACAACAGCCACACTAAATTGTAGTGGAGGCACCACACTGAATTATAAAAGTTCCACTAAATTGTCAGTTATATCAAGGAATACCAGGGAGACATGTATTCATATTAATACAAAGCATATTTATCCCATAGAGTTATTTGAGACCAGGGGAGTAGCCAAGGGGGGGATTAGGGGGGTCATAACCCCCCCATGAGGAATTTTTTGCCATACAAAATGTATATTCTTCACTCCCTTATCACACACATGTATGCATATATGTGAGTTGCAGTAGTCGTAACCCCCCCCCCCCCCCCCCATGAAAAATTTCTGGCTACGCCCCTGTTTGAGACGAATATTTAGGTAAATTTCAGACGACGTTGCGCATTTTAACCCTTTAACGCGCAGTGTTCCCGCTCTGGGAACACCAAACTCTGACGTTTTGACTGTTGCTAGTCACGAAGAATAGATTTGATTTCTATAAAAATAGTTGCGGGTGACATAGCTCCACGAGAATCCTTTACTTTTTAGCACGTCATTTCCCGAAAAAAAAATGGTCACGATTATTTTGAACAGCACTGACATCTGATGAAAAATGGAAGAGCGCGAGAGAGAACAGCTGGATAGATTGCCCAATGCTGAAAAAGGGCAGGCGTTGCCATCGCTCGACTTAACTACCAGCAAGATGGCGGACGATCGAAACGTTCATCGCGTGCCACAGCTGGCTGTGCCCGCGCACAGCCAGCTGGCGTCAAAAAAGGGTCTCTAGATCTGTGGCACGCGATGAACGTTTCGATCATCCGCCATGTTGATGGTAGTTAAGTCGAGCGATGGCAACGGCTGCCCTTTTTTCAGCTTTGGGAAAGGGTTGCGCCCCAAAGTGTTAAATAATTAAACACTTTGACTATACTACTATTAATGATTATTTGACTACTTATTATTTGTCTATTTATTATTACTTCTAAGACTACTGCCTAAAAGTAAAAAATGGTATGCAAAAATAAATCGTAACATTTTTAGGTATTTTAATTCTTTTTATAATTTTATAATATTTTCATGTTACACATTTACGCTTCTTGAAATTTTAATTTCTGTATTTATTATTTTCTGTTTCATGAACTTCAGTTGCCGAGAATTTTATTTTGATCTTAATGAATAGAAAATCAAAGCATCTAAATTTTAAAAACCATATAAAAAAAGAAATAAGAATAGGTTTGAGATGCTACATTTTTTTGAGTAAGTTCATAAATTTTTCATACGACACTTAAGAAGTTTTTGAAATTTAAATGTCTGTATTTATTTTTTCTCCCCCGTGAATACTACTTGCCTTCGAATACCTTGTTTACCTTGCGGCATCAGCCATCTTTATGCAAATGAAATGACGTCTTGATGTTTATATAAACTTTTCTCTGAAAGAATAAAATATTATGCAAATGCATTTCTCTTTTTTTCCATTTTACGTTCCGCTGTTGAAGATAAGGCATTCGTGCGTTTTCTCCGGAAATGTCACTTTATTCAAATAAGTTACCAACACATCTCCAAGCAAGGTAAAATTGGAAGGAATCTCTCTATTCTAAAAAAAAAAAAGTAACGGCCGCTGCTGTCGACGCCGTCGCAGCTGTCAGAAGCTTGTCCTGCTATCTCCTCCGAAACCGTGGGGACGAAGGTGTCTACGGATTCGAAACATTCCGGGGAACTTGATAAGCTGCCTTGAATTTCGAAAATCGAATTATTTTAGAAGATAATAAAAATCAGAAAAAATGAACATAATGGTTGCCAGGTTTGTCGATTTTCGCCAGCATAAAATTCCCTAGTAGCACAACTAGTTCAAAAAACGTTTAAATTACGTTGGAAACACGTTTTTTGACGCTAAAAAACGTGTTTTAAACGTTTTTTGGACTAATTGTGCTACTAGGGTTATTCATGCCTTTGCAACAAAGCAATTCCAAGCATGTAGAATCGCGTGGAATTCACAAACATGAAGTAGAATTACACCAATTTTACGCCAAATTAAAAATTTTATGAAAAAAATAACTCTAAGTGTGCTACACAAAGTTGATGATTTTCAAATAGTAAGTTCTCTTAGACAACAGGAGTTTAGAATTAGCGACAACTAGTAAATAAAAATGTTCACTAGTCGTGGAGAAAGAGATATTACTAAAGAGCTTAGTTTATGATAATCTTTCTTACTTAAAAGTCATAAAGTGCTTCAATTTTCCAAGTGAATGTCGATACCGCATGGCCTTTTTTCCGAGGGTATAAACAAAAGGTGTCATAAACATAATCAGTTAAGAGTTATCGTAAATTTCATAGAAACGTAAAGTTCGAAACTCCGGATCTTTTATTCCTCACAAAACGTCTTTTTTATGTATCCGAAGATGACGTTAATGGCCTATTTTGACTAGAATTTGCTGTATTGAAAAGAATTTTTTATTGACTTCCGATTTTTTTTTCAACTCAAATGTTTAAAAGGATTTAAATAAATCCTGTTATTTTTCAAAAAGCTATAATTTTTTAATGGCCTTTGTATAAGAGTGTATTTTTTAAAAACTTAATACTATTGACCTGTTTGACTGCTTTATGTGCTTATTTTGGCATTATTCGATTACTTGCGCTGAAAGGCAATACTTGCCTAGCATGTCTGGAAGTTACATCCTCAGAGTAAAGTATTCGATTTATGACTTAATTTTGTAATTTTAGTTTTTATGAATAACTGACAAGTTTTTTTTTCTTTTTTTTTTCACTCAACTCAAAAGGAATCTAAAGAATTCGGTTTTTACTGAAAGAAAATTGTTTATTTATGATGTAACGAAAATGTGAATTTTTTCTTGCACTTAAGTACTTTCTTGAGAGAGCCACCATGCTGCTAGCGTTTTAAATATGACGGTTTAGTGCAAGATACCACGATCATTTCACATACTCTACCTGAAAGATAGCGAATCACCTAGTAACTACTAGCAGTGGTATACGCTGGCGTTGGATCGCAGGGCCTCACGCATTTTTTGTAGCAACTGCTAGTACTATTGCGGGTCTTATCCTCCAGTAATAAAACTTTATTTTAGCGGATCCCAGGAACATAGTAGAGTCCATAGTAATGAGATCGCCGATTCATTGGCCAAAAAAGGTGCCTTGACTATGCAAACGTCTCCTTCCAATGTCTCTTTTTTGAAAAATAAAGCACGCGATCAATGTCTGAGCAGCTCAAACAGAGCCTCGCTGTAAAAATCTCTGAGACTTGTAAAGATAAAAATGGCCCACACATAAGATGGTGGCAGAGTTTAGACTAGTCACTGGCCATGACTGTCTCCTGAAGCATCTACACCCATAAAGCAGATATAAGGGATAGCGCTTTGAGCAACCCAAACTTGCGGCAGTTAAATAAGCTGACTTGCGACACGATCTCACGCGCATAATTCTTGCGCATTCAACTCGCTTTAGTCTTCTATGGAGCATTTGCGGACAGCGCGCTATTTTCCGTCTTCATAGTTCTATGTTTAAGAAAAAATGGCACATAGCTGCTCTACATAGGGATGCAAATCATGATTTGTGAAAGGTTCTGTAATAATTTTTCACAAGCCAATGCTTTTTATGATGTTTTTAAAACATACTTTTATAAATGAAGAATTTTTCTAAGTATAGACATCCTTGGAGATAATGTTTTTGTGCCAAAAGAGTTTGTAATGCGTCTGTTGACCCCAAATTTGCCTTGTAGTAAACTACAAGACAGATACAGACAACTACAGATACTAACCACTCTCCAAATATTGTTATAAAACACAGGTCTGGCCTGGCCTCTCTCTTCGTTTCTTTGTCACAACTCAGATGGTTCATCGTTTCCTCATTTCTCCAGCGGGTTTTGAATAGCGATACCTTTTTTAGTAAATTTCTACTCTCTGCTTACACCGCCTCAACATGATTCCTAGTCCACTTTGTAGGCTCTGTAATCTGGGAGAAGTCATGGATGGTGACTAGTGGCGTAGCCAGAAATTTTTCATGTGGGTTGTTACGACTACTGCAACTTATATATATATATATATATATACATGTGTGTGATAATGGAGTGAAGAACATACATTTTGTTTGGCAAAAATTCCTCATGGAGGGGTTGTGACCCCCCGAACCCCCCACCCCCCCGTGGCTCCGATACTGACGGTGGCAATTTGATCCATTGCTGTGCGTGTGCACTAAGTGATCTCTTGAGGATCGTTAGTGAGCGGCCAGGGTCGTTTTAGGTTCATAGACTATTTGCTGCAACTGATTGTCCGTAGTTTGATTATTTGTTTGTTTCCGATAGGGTAGTATGTTTTCGCTGTAGCTGTAATTTAATCTATGCCATTGGAAGAAAAAACAAACAAGTTCCACAGCACACTTCCTAATAATTGAATTAACAACAGTCTCTGCAAGCGACAATTCAAACCTCACTGACTGGGCCGGTCTGTTCTCTCTTTGTAGTCTCTGTTGGCGTTTCTTGAAATTTCTACGTTCTTCTCTCATTTACCAGAACTTTCTGTACCTTTCTCATACTTGGATTGCGTAACACTTTTGCTATGCAGAAAAGGAAACCAAAAAAGCTCCAAATAGCGCAAAATATCGCCAAATTTGAGTCCTAAAGGATCTTAAAACTGAATCACTCGGGCGATATTGCCAATATTTGGCATAAGTCGTCACCCGAAATGTCAAATTTAAAGCAAAATAAAGATCAGGATTTCAAATTTCAATCAAAATACTTTGATGCAATAATTAATTATTTCACTTGTAAAGCATGAATTTTAAAATAAATTGATCCCCAAAAGATCAGATCACCCTGAAAATTCGTAGCAATGTATTTATTTTTTATTATGTATGTGCAAACAATATTCAACGTTTAACTCAAATACTTACTGCATTAAAAATGTCACATTTTTAAAACTTTAGTTATCTTAAGCGTGATATCTATATAAATAAAGTTAGACTTTTGTCTGTACATTTCTTGGAATTCAAAAATTTTGCGATTTCTATCCGTTTCAAGCACCCGGGAATCCGATGCGACCCTCAAAAAAAGTTTGTCTGTCTGTCATTCTGTCATTCTGTCATTCTGTCCGTGACGCTTTTTTTGTTTAAGCATCACGTAAAAACGACTGAAGCGAATGATATGAAATTTGGTGTCATGATAGGTGGTCACTCAACTTAAAACATAGGCGTCAAATTTTTAAAAAATCTTGATTAGATTTTCAGATTTTGCGAAAATCGTTTCAAACTGCGTAAATTTGTGTTCAAGCATCACGCAAAAACGACAGAAGCGAATGATATGAAATTGGGTGTCATGATAGGTGGTCACTCAACTTAAAACATAGGCATCAAATTTTAAAAAAATCTTGATTGGATTTTGAGATTTTGCGAAAATCCTTTCAAACTGCGTAAATTTGTGTTCGCACATCACGTAATAACTGCAAAGGTGAAAAAATGATATTTGGTGAAATGATAGGTGGTCACTCACCTTAAACTATAAGCGTCTAATTAAAAAAAATTGATCCGATTTCGAGATTTTGCGAAAATAGTTTAAAACTGAGTGAATCTTTGTTCCCGCATTAAGTAATAATGACTAAAGCAAATGATATGAAATTTGGTCACATGATAGATGGTTGCTCAACATAAACTATAGGTATCCAATTTTTTAAACACTTTTATTAGATTTTGAAATTTTGTGAAAATTCTCTCAAAATACGCTTATATTTATTCAAACATCACGTAATAACGACTAATACGAATGATACGAAATTGAGTGATAGGATAGGTAGTTGCTAATCTTAATTTATAGGCATTGAAATTTTAAAATATATTGATTACATTTTGAGATTTTGCGAAAATCGTTTTAAAATGCTGAAATTTTGTTCCAGCATCACGAAATAAAGACTGCAGGGAATGGAACGAAATTGGGGGACAGGATAGGTTGTCACTCAACTTAAATTCTAGCCTTCAAAATTTTTCAAAAATGTTGATTAGATTTTGAGATTTTGCGAAAATTATTTCAATATGCGTCAATATTCGTTCGCGCATCACATAATTACGACCAAAGCGAATGAAATGATATTACTTAGTTACTCTCTAACCTGTAATATTTTAACAATACTTAAAAATTATAACTTCGCTTTCTTTACTTTGGCAACATACTACATCCATTCTGTGTACTCCTACAATGCTGACGAAAGTTCTTGCTTTTTGGAAATTTGCATTCACTAACCCGTCAAGGACGGGTACTTCAGCTAGTCTATATAAATAAAATTAGACTTTTGTCTGTACATTTCTTGGAATTCAAAAATTTTGCGATTTCTATCCGTTTCAAGCACCCGGGAATCCGATGCGACCCTCAAAAAAAAGTTTGTCTGTCTGTCATTCTGTCATTCTGTCATTCTGCCGTGACGCTTTTTTTGTTTAAGCATCACGTAAAAACGACTGAAGCGAATGATATGAAATTTGGTGTCATGATAGGTGGTCACTCAACTTAAAACATAGGCGTCGAATTTTTAAAAAATCTTGATTAGATTTTCAGATTTTGCGAAAATCGTTTCAAACTGCGTAAATTTGTGTTCAAGTATCACGCAAAAACGACTGAAGCGAATGGTATGAAATTGGGTGTCATGATAGGTGGTCACTCAACTTAAAACATAGGCGTCCAATTTTTACAAAATCCTGATTGGATTTTGAGATTTTGCGAAAATCCTTTCAAACTGCGTAAATTTGTGTTCAAGCATCACGTAAAAACGACTGAAGCGAATGATATGAAATTGGGTGTCATGATAGGTGGTCACTCAACTTAAAACATAGGCGTCCAATTTTTAAAAAATCCTAATTGGATTTTGAGATTTTGCGAAAATCCTTTCAAACTGCGTAAATTTGTGTTCAAGCATCACGCAAAAACGACTGAAGCGAATGATGTGAAATTGGGTGTCATGATAGGTGCTCACTCAACTTAAAACATATTCGTCGAATTAAAAAAAATCTTGACAAGATTTTGAGATTTTGCGAAAATCATTTCAAACTGCGTAAATTTGTGTTCGCACATGACGTAATAACTGCAAAGGTGAAAAAATGATATTTGGTGAAATGATAGGTGATCACTCACTTTAAACTATTAGCATCTAATAAAAAAAAATCGATCAGATTTCGAGATTTTGCGAAAATCGTTTAAAACTGAGTGAATCTTTGTTCCGGCATTACGTAATGGCGACTAAAGCGAATGATATGAAATTTTGTCACACGATAGATGGTTGCTCAACATAAACTATAAGAGTCCAATTTTTTAAACATTTTTATTAGATTTTTGAGATTTTGTAAAAATTCTCTCAAAATACGTTTATAATTCTTCAAAAATTCACGTAATAACGACTAATACGAATGTTACGAAATTGAGTGATATGATAGGTAGTTGCTAATCTTAATTTATAGGCGTTGAATTTCAAAAATATTTTGCTTACATTTTGAGATTTTTCGAAAATCGTTTTAAAATGCTGAAAATTTGTTCCAGCATCACGAAATAAAGACTGCAGGGAATGAAACGAATTTGGGTGACATGATAGATTGTCACTCAACTTAAATTCTAGGCTTCAAAATTTTTCAAAAATGTTGATTAGATTTTGAGATTTTGCGAAAATTATTTCAATATGCGTCAATATTCGTTCGCGCATCACATAATTACGACCAAAGCGAATGAAATGATATTACTTAGTTACTCTCTAACCTGTAATATTTTAACAATACTTAAAAATTATAACTTCGCTTTCTTTACTTTGGCAACATACTACATCCATTCTGTGTACTCCTACAATGCTGACGAAAGTTCTTGCTTTTTAGAAATTTTCATTCACTAACCCGTCGAGGACGGGTACTTCAGCTAGTAAATAAATACTTCATAAAAACTTTTATATCTTAATTATGATGTAAATAAATGCTTAGTAAAATAAAATTTTAATCTTAAAGTACTTCACCTTTTTCGTGTAAATTTTCTCAACTTGAAAAAAAGTACAACGCTTGAAAAAAAAAAATAGTTATATTAGTTTTAAATGCAAAGATATTAAACTCCATTAAAAGCTGTTTTTTTTTTTTTTGTCTACAAAGGTGGGGTAAAACTTTATTAAGAGTTGCTTTTTTTTTTTTTTCTATAAAGCTGGGATAGAAAGGGTGATGGATTTAAAAAGAAAATGATAATATTACAGTGTGCCAAACTTCTTTAATCACTATGATGACTTACAAATTATTCGAATTTAAAAATATTATGGCCAGTGCTGTTCGACTTGGGTTCTAGATTAAAAATTGCATTCTGCGACACCTATAGTTGTAGGATAAAATGCGGCTAAATGAATAGGAGTTTCTTGATCAAAAATATAAGTAGCTTTTTTTTTTTTTTTAAATGACTAGGGGCCAAGGCCCCCAGACTCGCTACGCTCGCTTTTCGCATGAGGCATTCGTCCCCTAATAAGGCTTATTCGTAAAAAAGACACAATTTCAATAGACAAAACCGGAAGATTGGATCAGATAGAATGTTACTGAGCTACACATTGCTTGGTTCTTGCATGTTCATTGGTACATAAAAAGTTAAACTTCACACTACAGTAGACCCCCTGCCCCCTCATAACACGGAAGATATTTTGTTATGGGAATTGTTATGGGAATATTTTGTTATGGGAATGTACGGGTGCTGAGCTATACTCCACCTGGAGTGCGGACTCCGCTTATAATCGCTGGAAAAATTATTTGCACTCCTCAGAAACACAATGATATTTAATGTTGCCATTGAAAAGATATATTAATTAGGAGCGAAAGCGTAATAAAATCAGAACATCTGTTTCAGCTGTATTTTTAATAATGTAAAACCTATTGGACACCTTGCGAATTTGCCACCCATGGCGATTTTTCATTATTTGGCGACTTGCGTACATGTAAAGTTAATAAAAGCTACGGAACAGAAAGGATAGCTTGCCACCCATGGCGACTTTTCATTATTTGGCGATTTACACATTTTCACAACCTATAATTACTGTTCATTTAAGGTTACCGGAAAACCGTTATCCATATTTTCATTTACATAATCGTTTGCAGATTGGCGTACTTAGCACCACGAACTATACCATCTCGTCGCGCTAGCAAATATCCAATGTGTACTATAACTGCTATAATGGCATAGTTAACGCCGCCAAATATTTCTACTGGTAGCAAATAATCCAGCTGGACCGAACCGGCTTAAAAATAATCTGCATTTTAATTACTTCTCATTTTCAAGATATTAGTTATTCTGTTTTGGAAAAACGAATAATCGCTAAATCTAAACTCTGTTGTCTAAGCGAACTTACTATTTGAAAATTGTCAACTTTGTGTAACACATTTTGAGTTACTTATTTCATATAGCTTTTATTTTGGCGTAAAATGGGCGTCATTCTAACTCATGTTTGTAAATTTCACGTGATTCTAGATACTTGGAAACGCTTTGTTGCAAAGGAATGAATGATTTTATGCCAAATCTGGCAACCATTCTGTTTATTTTTTCAGTTTTTTATTAATATCTTCTAAAATAATTCGAATTTCGAAATTCAAGTCAGCTTAGCAGGTTCCTCGGAAATTTTCGAATCTGTTCGCACCTTAGTCGAAACTCAAATCCGCACGGTTTAGGAGGAGATAGGTCAACAAGCTCTGACAGCGCCAGCGGCAGCGGACTTCATTTTTTTTTTAGAAGAGAGAGATTGTTCTTCTTTAGCCTATATAGGCAACATTTATACTCATTTATACTCATTAAAATGCTTATTAAATTCGTTTGGAAACATAATATTAACTAAGCCTATCTGTATGTCCATTTCATCCCACCACACTAAAAGTGAAATAGAAATAAACACACTTTTTTTTTTAAAGTTCTTACTTTTTAATGATAATGAGATGTTTCTACCCTTTTCAAATTGAAAATAATAAGAGAACGTCTCAAAATTTCAGGAATGTACTAATTTTTCAAAGTTTCTTGGAGACACAGAAAAAGAATACGAATTCAAAAAGCAGATAGAAACTGATATTATTTTTCCAAATGCTATTAATGAAGTTTCTAGAGTATAAATTTTGCGAACTAATGTCTAAAAATACAGGATTAAAAAGAAATATCATTTAAAAACAATTTATTTATATTTTTTGCTAAAAAAGGAATACCTACCCACTTTACCTCATCATACCCTAATAATTCAAATACAACTAGTCATGCTCAATGCACACATAAAGAAATACACACAGATAACACTTTTTTTTCTCTCTCGCCAAATCTCGTTTGTACTCACATGCTTACACCTAATGCCTACACGACATCTGTTTTGATCTTGGCTACTTAAAATTCGGACACAACACCTACTTTTCCTAATTTATTTGTTTTTGTGGGAGTTATCTGCTCAACCACCCCGCCTAAGAATGAACTGCTGGTCCATCTGATAAAAGAATTTTCACCTCGCGCGGATAAGCCTTATTGATAAGTAGCTGCATCCAGAGAGACATACGAAGCCCATTATAGTGGAAATTTAATCAAGATGGGAAAAAATAATAAGGCATTTTCGTACCCCCTCCCCTCCTAAAGTCAAGGTTTTGAACTCTGGCAGTGGCATCGACATTTAGAGTTAAAAAAAAAAAGAGTTTGGTTTTTATTTTTCTTTCCTAAAGCTGTCGCTGCCGATTACATTCACTTTAAGCAATTTTATCTTGCATTCTGTGATTAAATGTGATGTAATACTCTACATTTTTTGTGGTTCTTGAGAGGTCAAGGTAGAAGGAAGAATTTCTGAATGGAAGAGAACCTGTACGTGGAGGAGAATAGAATTCGTACTCAAAAATTATCATTTAATATCAGTAAAATTACAATTTTGTATCTCTCTTTAATTGAAGTTATACCACAACATAATCAAAGTCTCTCTCTTTCTCCCACTCACTCATTATTATTATTATTATTATTATTATTATTATTTTTCATTAGCTCAAATCAAAGCTAAAACCATTTTACCGATGAAGACGAAGTTACAAAGTGGCTTAACAAACACTTTAATAAATATACACGAAATATTTATTACTATACTATATTGTTCCTTACTCCATATTATCGCAACAAAATTTTCTGATAAAACGTTTCTATTTGAATCCTCCATGGCTCAGCAGAAGAAAAAAGTTTACTTATTTTAATCTAGCGAAAAATGATAAACTGTGTATTATCGAGGAGCTAACTAGAATTTTGTGTCATAGTTTACGAATCTTTCGCAATTTTCAATTTAAGACGCCACTTTTACACGTTTATATAGGATCATTATGAAGGAACGTAATCCTATGTTAAAAAGATTCGTGAACAAATGGATTTAATTTTTTTTAAAAAGTAGTTAAGATATTTTTCTTAAATTTCTCAGCATATCTGTGAACATTTGCAGACTATTAGTCAAAAGGTATAAGAAATGTTTCCTTTTTAAAGTTGAAAAATGAGACACAAGTCAATAAAAATGGAGAACGGATATATTTTCGGATTTATAAAAAGTAATGTTTCTTTTACACATACTTTACTGCGTACTAGGACAGAATTTTAATCAAATGATGATCAAAAAATTTCGTTAAGATTTTAAAATCACTAAAAAATGAAAAGCAATCGAGGAACATATGAGCTTTTAGATAGTTATTCAATTTCTTTTTCGTGATTTTCTACATACCTATGCATACTTTCAAATCGATCGGGTTATAATGGTACCGAAAAATTTTTCGAAGAAGAAAATTGAAAATGAAATCACTAAAACTCAGGAAATTTGTGGATTTTCAGAATTTTAAAGTAGCTAATCTGTCTGTTTATGCAGTTTTGCATAATATGACGCAGACTTTCTGTTTTATATAATAGGCTTAAGCATAGGCAGTGGCGGATCCAGGAGCGTTTCAAGGGAGAGATAGTAAGTACGACGAAGCACATTATCAGAGATGGGTCACTCTCAGGGGCGTAGCCAGAAATTTTTCATGGGGGGTTACGACCACTGAAACTCACATATATGCATATATGTGTGTAATAAGGGAGTGAAAAATATACATTTTGTATGGCAAAAAATTCCTCATGGGTGGGTTATGACCCCCCTATCACCCCCCTTGGCTACGCCCCTGGTCACTCTTAATTTCTTTTTTACCTTTGTATTTTTAATCCTGAACTCGCCTTAGCCTGTTCGCTTCCATAATAATAATAATAATAATAATAATAATAATAATAATAATAATAATAATAATAATAATAATAATAATAATAATAAAACGCTCCTCATTTGATTCTCCTGAAATGAATCTAAATGAAAATCAAGAATAGATTCGCTTCAACTGAAATAAAGTGCATAACCACCATTTTACTAATTTCAACATTTCTTCGTGATTTAAAAACATCACGATTCTGAGATGTTACATCATTATTAATTCACTTCCACGAAAAAACGTGTAAAATTCGTGAGTGTGATCACATCGATTCATCATTTCACCTGATTAATTAATTATATGCTTACTATAATTATAATTTAGTCAATTGTGGACAGAGACGTGACGCGATGTGGCAAAAAGTAAATCCCAATAAACGTACAATTAAAGAAAAGACGGGATCCGCCCACCCGAGACATTTTGGAAGCTTTTCTAAGGTCATGCTCGACCAGAACATACCAAGAGCGTGATATAAGCTGTTCAAAGAATAATTAAAAAAAAACAAAGAGATTTTTTTTTCTATTTCTTCATTAGTTCAACCCTCTTGACTATCCAAACAGGCAAATTCTTGTGGTTAGCTTAGCTGACAGCCGGTCACGTAAGCTTGATTGACCAAGAAGCATCGAATTACATCACATGTGGTTTTCAAGTCCGGTTTCGAGAGAGGTTATCGACAAAAGTTAGACTAAAACAAAGTCGTAAACATGTGGATAAAATTACACTACTCTTTTACCCTAACCTGCGTCATAAGTAGAGGCGGCATGTTCAAGCGCAATCCTCATTTTCGTATTTGTTTTAGAAGAAATATATTTTTTTTTTCAGATTTCACATTGCACTTCTCTGTATTATAGTGAAACCTCCGAATTACAGCCTTCCGTGGGACTATCCAAAAGTGACCGTCTCTCAGAGGTGGTTGTTATTTAGAGGTTTAATATTTTTTAAAAAAATTAAGGTAATAATTGGGACACCAAAACGCCACTTTGGCTTCACTAAATCTCATATATTTTAATTTACATTTAAAAAAATTGGTTATTCGCTGTTGCTTTTCCTTTTTCTTGAGACAGATATATTTTTCCCAAAGAAATAATAATATTTGTTGTTTTTCCGTAAAACTCATCATCATTTTTGATTGAAGTAAAATTTTGTATCATCCGAGAGTTTGCAAGAACTATGTTTCGACATCAGCAGCCCCACCCATGGCGGAGTGGATAAGGCACTCAAAATGGTAGACGGCTGAAGTGTGAAGATACCGGGTTCGCGCGGGACCCATCGTGCGGCTGTCGATCTAACGGGTCGATCTAACGGGGCGGCTGTCGATCTAACGTGCGGCTGTCGATCTTTGGGTTTGGGTCGGTTTTCTCCAAATGTAACCCGAATACGCGTTAGAAAGTCCTCTGATCAAGACACTCCCCATCCTTTTCAGATAGCCCATGTGTATAGCTTTGCCTTAACAACACAAACCAATTCGATATCAGCAGCTCCGCAAATAGCGGGGAGCAGCATGCTAGGCAAGTGCGCTGGGGGGGGGATGCCAGAATCCTTTGTGGTTTCAATTAAAGGTGGGCACCAAAATTAAGGTTTGCGAAATGCTAAGGGGTATGCCAAAATTAAGTATTATCCAGGTGACAAACTCTAGTTGCGTCTCTGAATATTAGTAATATGTTTATTTTATGGTGTGGCAAATAAAGTTTCATTGCTCACACTTTTGTTTGGGGGGAGAGGGGTGATCGAAAGGCGCATTTAGGCGACTGTTAAAATTTTTTTCGCGATGTCGACCGGTGGCCGTTGTTTGGAATTCGTTGATGAGAGTTTATCTCTACCGCAACCCTTGCTACTCCGGAATAGCGAGGGTTGCGTTTCTACACGGCTTAACTCAAAAGAGCGAAATTCGATCAGTCGGAGCGAATTTTCGATCCTTTCCGTACTTGAAGTGCACTTCTCCTTTAGGAGGGTTTTTCGATCACTGAGTGGAGCGAAATATCGGGGCGAACGTTATCAGTATTTTGGTAAACAGGAAGTGGGGGGTGGATTTCTGGGAAAAAGAGTACTTAAACAACATTTTTGCGTCAACACTATATGCGTTTCAATATAAAAAGGTCGAAACCGACAGTTTTTCCTTTCACTCCTTTGATCTTTATTTTCACTCCTTTGAATTAAGCGTGTAATGTTAGTCGTAATGAACACATTCGGTAGCACTGATATGTGGCCGGTCTTCGGAGGTTTCTCTGTTTCCGAGATGGCTGTTAAAGGAGGTTTCACTGTACATGTAATTTGTGAACATTAACTGTAGTGTTCCCCTCTCCTCGCCGCAGGGCGGGGCGCCAGGCAGAGAGAACAACTCATGAAAAGAGAAGAGTGTTGGACTTCGGTGCGATCGAGTCCTGCTGCGTAATCAAATCACAGGAGTAAAAGATATTATTATTACTAGTTGTCTGCCAGTGGTCCAAATTCGACTATAAAGCATTAATTTTTTTTAAATTTGAGTGTGAATAAAGTTCTTCTGTCAAAGAATATGTCTCACCATTCTATATACACAGGAACCTACTAAAGTGACCACCTTGGCTAAAGAGACTATCTGTCTTTAGTGACCACTTTTGTACAATTTCACTTTACAACCGCCATACTTTTCTGTGAAGACAGTGTTTTTGTAAAAACTCTATCATATTTTGCTAAATGCAAAGGCAGCTCCAGCGAATGGGTCATAGGGTCATCTCACTCTACCGACCTTGGATTTCAAGCATTCAGTTTACATTTTGAACAATTTAGTCATCCAACTACGTAGTAGTTTACTAAAAATTTAATGATTTCTTTCTTTCTATTACTATTGCCTGAAAATACACCTTCTAGCCTTTTACTGTTTGTGCAAGAAATAAAAAATTAAACTCATTAGCTCCTCTAGAACGTGAAAAAATTTGTCCCTTTCTCTTACTATCTACTTGAAAACAACCCTCTAGGTTTTGGTTCCTCCTGGCTATCATGAATTATCTTGTTTTCATTCCTTCTTGCAATTACTCACATTCATTTCTCCCAAGAATGTTGTGTGATTACTTTTTCTTTTTTTAAATAAAAATAATCTTGCTGCGAGTAGCACTCCTGACATATTAATGCTTATTTTTCATTCCCCTTCTGTTTTAATCACCAAATCTGGCACGTTTTGTTTAAGCCTGGACTTGGCACCATGCAACTTCAACTAACCAACTTGCTCCTCTTGGAGAAGAGGTATTTTCCTCTCACTCTTATGATAGTAGTAAAAAGAAAAAAGAAAGAAAAGAAAAAGCAACTCATATACTAGAGGAATATTTCTTACTGTTTCTCTAAATAGCGGAGAAAAAAAAATTACCAACCAGTTCAGATTTTTCATTTTTTTATATTCATTTTTTTATATTATTAAAAGGAAAAATTACCAACCAGCTCGTACAGTAGATAAATATTTCCCACTCCCTTCGTTGCACGGGTGGTGAACGAAATATTACCAACCAGCCGATACAGTAGAAGAATATTTTACACTTCCTTACTATTGATGAAAAAAAGAAACTAGCTATCATGGAGAACGACAGTTCTTCGAGTGACGCAGCCTACACCAACGAGCCATCCGTCAACAAACTGCGACACTCTATATATATACAGGCAGTTTGGGGATTCTTGTCATGTCCCCTTTTTTTCTCGAAATCCGCTCAGATGCTTTTAAAAAAATTAATATAAGATTTTAATGGGTGCTGAAATCGGAGACTGACGTCGCTGGTTTATTTAGGGAAACTAGTTTTATTTTAATCCAGTTTAAAGAGGGAACTATTTAACTTCCACGCAATAATACTGAAAACAACTTCACCGAGCAGTGATTAGGCAGGATATATGAATGCAGTGCTGTATTCAGTGAATGTATACATACTCAGCTGTACTTCAGAAAAGCCTCATCAATTCACACAAAAAGAAGGAGGCTCTTAATAATTGTTTGGTTCAATTAATTATCAATTTTCATCACAGTATTCCAAATTGTCATAAATTTGCTCTGAATAAAATTTATGCAATTGATCTAACAAATTTAAAGGGGAAAGAAAGACCCACCACTCAGTCTCAGTCCATGATTTCATACATACATAATAATAATCCCGTCATCCTTCCCTTTGGATATTTTCATCTCTTATGCTTTAATTAGTCAGTCTTTAATAATATATCTTATTCAGTTTGTTTTTGACATTCAGCTCTCTGGGATCTCGCCTAGATCTGTGACACGATCTGTACTAGTTAACTTATAACACAAAACCAGTGTACCAGTCTGGCTTGGCGCCCTTAAATACATTGGCGTAAACTGGCATGTAATATTGGGGGGTGGGGTGTCTTTCCTATTGTAGAAAATACCACTTTCAAAAAGATGATATCTGAATCTCTCGCCCTTAGTAAGTTACGAATATGTCTAAATAAGGCCCGCCGGGAAGGGGGGGGACAATTGCTCCGAGGTCCGGGCTTTAGGGGAACCCGTACCTGGATGATGTATGATACGAATTTTTAACATACAAGTCCCAAGACATAACAAAATATTTGTGTCTCCCAAAATATTTTTAGATCACGCAGCTGCATTTGTAAGAACTAAAAAAAAAAAAACATAAAAGAGCAACTTCTGCTTAAAAAAAATATTTTATTTATTACAATAGATTAGGGATCGACCGATAGTATCGGCGCCGATACCTACAATTTTTTAAGGTATCGGTATCAGTTCTTTCGATTCTAAAAGTATCGGGAAAGTATCGGTTTCTGTTGTTTTCATCCATTTTCACCGATACTTCGCTTTTCAGAAATAACCACGCAGGCGCAACACCATTCTAGCATCTTTATTTTGGTAATGGGATGAGAGGCTTCATTACATTGGCACATTTGTTTGTGCGAGTGTTTTCGGACTGTGCTTTTTTTCTAATTCTAATCATCGCTAAATGGATGTCGTATCACTGAAGTGTGGTCGAAATTATGGATGAAGAATCGTTAGATGACAGTTTAACAGGACAATCGCCTATTCTTCTAAATTATTTTGAATTGGTGCCCAACACTAAATACGCTATCTGCAAGGATTGCAAAAAGCAAATGTCGAGAGGTAGGCTATAATTTTACTTCAGTTTTATAAACGTTTATTTTCTCACTGTGTTGACTGGAAAAAGAATTCATTCATATATATATATATATATATAAACATTATCTTTTAAGTTACAATATAGAATGAGAAGAGGGGAGGGGAGACGGGTACAAAAATCAGCGTGGACTAATTAAGCAGTTCCAGTGGCAGAAGTCTCTCGATTTTCGATGTGCGGGAGTATTTACGTTCATCATACCACGTGGTTTGCGAAGACATAACTCCGCCTCTCTCTTATCTCTAATCGAACCACACACATTTACCAACATGACCCGCATCCGGGGCTACAAGGGCGTGGGGACACGTGTACATCTAAAGAATCAGAATCGACGGCCTGATGTTTGACAAATAACAAAATAAATAAAACATAGCTCCAGAGCGCGCGTGGCAAGTATGACAGGAAAGCAAAACTTAGTAAAAGTACCCACTTGAACAATATCCAAACTATAGTAAAACCCAAATTACCTTTTTATACATTACATATATATACCGGGTGTTCCAAAAATGACCGGTATATTTGAAAAAACGATAAAAACTAAACGGGCACCGATAGAAATAAACTGTTTGATGCAATATGGTTGGAACAACAGTAAATTTTCAGGCAGACAAACTCAAAATTAGTTACAATTTTCAACAACAGATGGCGCTGCAGGCGATTTGAAAGATATAGAAGAAAACGCAGTCTGTGAGTTCGCCATTCTGTAAGTCGTCTTTCTGCTGTAAGCGTGTGCTGTTCGCAGATTGGAAGCTTGCTGTGAAATGGCGGAATTCACAGAATGGCGAACTCACAGACTACGTTTTCTTCTACATCTTTCAAATCGCCTGCAGCGCCAACTGTTGTTGAAAATTGTAACTAATTTTGTGTACGTCTGCCTGAAAATTTTCTGTTGTTCCAACCATATTGCAACAAACCGTTTATTTCTATCGCTGCCCGTTCAGTTTTTATCGATTTTTCAAATATACCGGTCATTTCGGGAACACCCGGTATATATATATATATACATACACACACACACACACAATTGAATCTCCCTATAACGAACTCGCTCGGTTCCAGTTGAAAAATTCGCTATAGAGAAAATTTTGTTGTACAGAGGTTAGAGATTTTTGCAGTTATTTCAGCAAATATTACAAACTTTTTAGTTAATAAGATGTTTAACAGTATTAAATAATGACTTTCAATTAAAAATAAATTGGTATTTATTCTGTTTATTTTTTCAGTTTTTTATTAATATCTTCTAAAATAATTCGATTTTCGAAATTTAAGTCGGCTTATCAGGTTTCTCTGAATTTTTGGAATCTGTGGGCACCTTAGTCGAAACTTAAATCCCCACGGTTTAGGAGGAGATGGGCCAACAAGCTTTGAACAGCGCCAGCGGCCTTTACTTTTTTTTAGAATAGAGAGAAACCTATATGTAAAAACAATTTATTCCTTTTTTGTGTCGCAAAGAAGTTAACTTTTTGGCAGTAACTTGAAAACTGTCGACTCCCGTGAACATTAATTATGTTGGTCCAGAAGTTAAATGATTCCTTTTTAAAACATTATAAAATATCAAAAGTACGAATTATCAAACATTTAATGATTTTATTATCTATCAGATTAATGAGAGAGTGTAGGATTTGTGTATGATTCTGTTTTGAGAAGTATAATAATTATCAATATCTCATAATTATTTATATTGTTAATTTAAAAAGTTAAAGCTGTATTAGTATAATTAGTAATACTAATTATTATTTAGTTTATTTCAAATTTTGGGGTAAAAATCATATTTCTTGTGACTAGTATTTGGTTTATATGTAAGGAAAACATAGGAATAATCGGTGTGTACCTGTTCTTCGTACGGAAAAGATCAAATACATGGATCATCCGGATTAATTGTGACTTAAACCTGTCCGGAGAATCAAAATATTCGGATTTTCAAACAGAACTTAAAAATGATCACATGAGTTCATATTAAACAGAAATCTTGCTAAAACATTTAATAATTCACTTTGTGGTTAAATAATTGGAGCAGATAAATAAAACCAATAATTAATGTGAACTTATTATGCATTTTAAGGGAAGAATTTACATACGTTTTTAATGAACAATATCTAAATACATATGTAATTACATTATACTGTATAGTTTATACATTATCACAATTTAATGTAGTTTAAGTAATCTAAAAAATATTTTCACATGTGAAAGAATTATAATTAAAGAAACTCTAAATAAAAATTGCAAGAAAGACACATAAAGAGCAAGCAGGAAGCTGTTTTGGGTCTAATATGGAAACTTTTTATCTGGCTCATAACAACAATTAGGCGACAAAATAGAGGTTAAGAAAAATTGATTTAAATACACTGCTGGCCACCCAAATTGCAACACCAAGAAAAACAAGAGATATCACAACAAAATTTATTGTGTAGATAACATGTTGACCAAGTAACAAATGATTAAATTTACAGCATTCTATGAAGCGTGGTTCCTGCCAAAATCAGTACCCAGAGTAGCCGCCGTTGTTGGAGATCACAGCTGCCACACGCCTCGGCATTGATTCAAAGAGACTTTGAATGTGTTCTTGGGGTACAGCAGACCAAGCAGCTTCCACACGTTGCCAAAGTTGATCTGGTGTGACAGCTGGGATGAACTCTGGGTCAGTCGTTGAGCAACCATGGACCACATGTTTTCTATCGGCGAAAGATCCGGAGAGCGCGCCGGCCAGGGAAGCAATTCAATCTGGTGATTGACGAAGAACCCTTGGACAATGCGTGCCACGTGTGGCCGTGCATTATCCTGCTGAAATATGGCTGTTGGCAAGCCCTGAAGGTAAGAAAGGACAACTGGCTCCAACACCTCGGAGATGTAGCGCTGGCTGGTTAAAGTACCGGCAATGCGTACTAGAGGAGTGCGAGAGAGATATCCGATACCGCCCCATACCATAATACCCGGTGCAGGACCAGTGTGACGGTGCATAATGCAGCTGTTCAGCATCCTCTCTCCACGGTGTCTCCAGACTCGAATCCGACCGTCGTGGTGTTGCATACAGAAGCGTGACTCGTCAGTAAAGAGAATTTCATTCCATTCTGTCGTCCACATCCTTCTTTCATCGCACCATTGGCGGCGGAGACGTCTGTGGTTCCGCGTCAGAGGTAGACAAAGCAACGGACGTCTTGCGGACAGACCATTCTGCTGTAAACGACGTCGAATGGTACGCGCAGACACTGGATGATGCGTTACAGACTGAATCTGCTGTGATATGGTTCGTGATGTGACTGAGCGGTCCGTCACTGCCATGCGTACAATCTGCCTGTCATCACGTGACGTGGTGCACTGAGGTCGATGCGGTCGATCACGTCTGTCCGTCGTACCCTCCTGCACCCAACGATCACATATCCGCATCACAGTTGTTTGGTTTCGTCCAATACGACGACCGATTTCCCTGAAAGATAACCCACAATCTCGGTATGCCACTATCCTTCCTCTGTCAAACTCGGATACTTGATCAAAAGATGATCGTTGTTTCCTACGAGGCATAATTTATCGTTTTTTTGAAAAAAAAGCAAGAAAAACACAATTGCTGTACTTGAAACCGTCGAAATCTCCAAGCCTTAAATAGCGCTTTGAGGTGGCGCCACAGGCGCGCTTGATGTGCGTCTGCGCTGAAATTCTAATCATTTGCATATCTCACCTCAGCTAATGCATGTTGTAAATTTCATATTATTTGCATGCTTCCTTCAGGGTGTTGCATTTACGATGGCCAGCAGTGTATTTGCACCAGTCGGCACTGGAAATGAAATGGATTATCTTTTTAATATATCCCTTTAACTCCCCCCCCTCGTGTTTCTGTTCTGTCAAGCCTGAATGAGGGAGTGGCATCTACCTATAAGGAGGGGGGCTTGGGCGGAGGACTTTTTAAGATAGTATAACACATATTCACATAACATTTGCAGAAAATCGCCCAAAACTCTAGACCGCTAGATCGACAGCCACTCGAAGAGAAAGAATTCCGAACCTGCACACTAAGACGCTTCCCAGTGCTCAGCTTTTTATAAATTCGGCCATTCGTCGGCATCATTTGAATAGAAAAGAAAGACTACTGTAAATTCACATTTCAATGTATCCACTGCTTTTTCTTTTTAATACTTTCTACTGGGATCAAATTTCATCATTCTGTTATTCATTTTAACGAGAACTACACTCTCGTTACAAAAACTGCCCAACAGATGTAGATTTAAATGACATTAAATTATGTAAAGTACCGGTATCGGTTAAGTATCGGTATCGGCCGATACCATAACTTAAAAGTATCGGTATCGGCTATTTCTGAAAATGAATTTATAGGTGAAGTATCGGTATCGGTCGTCGGCGAAAATGTGGTATCGGTCGATCCCTACAATAGATACACTGCTGGCCACCCAAATTGCAACACCAAGAAAAACAAGAGATATCACAACAAAATTTATTGTGTAGATAACATGTTGACCAAGTAACAAATGATTAAATTTACAGCATTCTATGAAGCGTGGTTCCTGCCAAAATCAGTACCCAGAGTAGCCGCCGTTGTTGGAGATCACAGCTGCCACACGCCTCGGCATTGATTCAAAGAGACTTTGAATGTGTTCTTGGGGTACAGCAGACCAAGCAGCTTCCACACGTTGCCAAAGTTGATCTGGTGTGACAGCTGGGGATGAACTCTGGGTCAGTCGTTGAGCAACCATGGACCACATGTTTTCTATCGGCGAAAGATCCGGAGAGCGCGCCGGCCAGGGAAGCAATTCAATCTGGTGATTGACGTAGAACCCTTGGACAATGCGTGCCACGTGTGGCCGTGCATTATCCTGCTGAAATATGGCTGTTGGCAAGCCCTGAAGGTAAGAAAGGACAACTGGCTCCAACACCTCGGAGATGTAGCGCTGGCTGGTTAAAGTACCGGCAATGCGTACTAGAGGAGTGCGAGAGAGATATCCGATACCGCCCCATACCATAATACCCGGTGCAGGACCAGTGTGACGGTGCATAATGCAGCTGTTCAGCATCCTCTCTCCACGGTGTCTCCAGACTCGAATCCGACCGTCGTGGTGTTGCATACAGAAGCGTGACTCGTCAGTAAAGAGAATTTCATTCCATTCTGTCGTCCACATCCTTCTTTCATCGCACCATTGGCGGCGGAGACGTCTGTGGTTCCGCGTCAGAGGTAGACAAAGCAACGGACGTCTTGCGGACAGACCATTCTGCTGTAAACGACGTCGAATGGTACGCGCAGACACTGGATGATGCGTTACAGACTGAATCTGCTGTGATATGGTTCGTGATGTGACTGAGCGGTCCGTCACTGCCATGCGTACAATCTGCCTGTCATCACGTGACGTGGTGCACTGAGGTCGATGCGGTCGATCACGTCTGTCCGTCGTACCCTCCTGCACCCAACGATCACATATCCGCATCACAGTTGTTTGGTTTCGTCCAATACGACGACCGATTTCCCTGAAAGATAACCCACAATCTCGGTATGCCACTATCCTTCCTCTGTCAAACTCGGATACTTGATCAAAAGATGATCGTTGTTTCCTACGAGGCATAATTTATCGTTTTTTTGAAAAAAAAGCAAGAAAAACACAATTGCTGTACTTGAAACCGTCGAAATCTCCAAGCCTTAAATAGCGCTTTGAGGTGGCGCCACAGGCGCGCTTGATGTGCGTCTGCGCTGAAATTCTAATCATTTGCATATCTCACCTCAGCTAATGCATGTTGTAAATTTCATATTATTTGCATGCTTCCTTCAGGGTGTTGCATTTACGATGGCCAGCAGTGTATTTTAAGGAATTATACATATGTACATTACTTTAAAATAATTCTGATAAAATACTTGCAATTTTTGATGGGGAAGTTTTATCGTCAAAAATTGCAAGTATTTTATCAGAGTAGATATCTCACAAAAACTAAAATACTTGTAAAATTGCAAGTATTTTAGTTTTTTTTTAATGATATGTAGGCTAGATATGTCTTTATGTTTCTATGTTTCATTGTTCCTTCATACAAGGTTTTGCATATATGGCCTACAAGGTTTATGCAAGGTTTATGGCCTATGGTAAATTTAAAGTGTACTAATTCTAAATTGTTAAAAAAAGTTTCTGAATTAAAAAAATGCAAGATTTTTTAAGTGGCGAGGGGGCCCGTCTAACTTGGGCCCGAAAATCCTGTCGGCGGCCCTGGTCAAAACACATGATAACCACGCCATTTGCAACTGTCCGCGTTGCGGTACCTTGAGCCGATACTGCTAGAAAGGAAGCACCCGCCCTCTACGATAAAAATGCGTTAATTACTCAAACTGATCTCGGCAATTTTTAACAATAAACCTAAAGTCGTCTCAAAAAATAAATAAATAAAATGAAATACTAAGTAGGCCATGTACTCGAAAGGTATGTGACCGCTTAAACTAAGAGAGTGCGTAATCCTCCGCACATGGAATACTCTTCCAGGCGGTTACAACTTAACGTCTTTTTTGTTTCAGATTGCAGAAGCTAACATCTGTCGGAAACATCTTGAGGACGAAGAGGTGGCTTTCGAATTCGAAGCAGCTTCCTGAATTTCGACAGAAATAAAAGGTGAAAACCAGTTCCCAACTTACAAAAAGAGAAAAACAAAAAAAGGATTGGTTATTTTGACGTGGAAGTCAGGTCATCAGCCTCCTTAGAGAGTAATAAGTTCGAAGAAAAAAAAAAAGAAAAAAAAAAGTCACCTCACGTTCTTGAAAATGTATGGCATTCAAACACTCTACCTAACAAATCACTCAATTAGTCAAGGTCAAGGATGAAAACTAAACGAGGGCTCAAAATAATGGCCGACGCTTTCTGTGCTAAGTCACGACTGAGCGATTATTCCTGTTGGGAAGAAAGAGAAACGTGATTTTTTAATAGTTAAACGGCTTGTTTAAACTGTCTTTATTATTCAACTGGAAGCACGTGACGAATATGAAAAAACTCGGGATGAAGCTTTTACACCGATTGCAAAGAGCGAAAACTAAACTTTTATCTCCATCTGCATTGTTTTGTTTATTTATATCGAATACAGGTATTATTTAATGTACGGCAATTTTTTTACTCTAAGCTTTTGATTTTGAAGAAAAGGAAGCAGAAAATTCTGAACCACAGGATCACCAAACTTTTATCGGACAAAAAAAAAAAAAAAAAAAAAAAAAAAGTCGTAACGGCAATGAAAAAATTAAAATAGTTTCAAGGGGGTGGCAATAAGAATGGTGAAGCATTGTATCAGACATGGGCAAATCTTTTCTTTTTTCTTATTTTAAATCTCATTTAATCTACACTAGAAAAATGTAGCTGCAAAGACTATGTGAGAATATTGAGTTTTATGAGGGTCATTGAGGTATGGCTAAATGGTACAACTTACCAAATTTTAGGAGTGTTAAAAGTAATCCTCTCCAATAGCAACGCACTTTTTAACGCAAATTTTGTAGAATTTAAAAGCCTCAAGCCACCCATTTCGCGAAACTGATGCAAAGTATGCTTTCACAGCCTCGTCAATTTCTTCTTCGAAATGAAAACAGTGACCACGTAAATTTCTACAGATTAAAAAGGGCCTAAAGTCAAACGTAGCAAGATCAGGAGAATAAGTGAATGTTCTGTTCTATCACTTTGATGTATTTCTGTTCAAAAAATTCCACTGTCAATCTTGTCATATGAGAAGATGCAATTCATGATGCAAAATGAGTTCCTTTACATTAACTTCTTGAAGAATTTCCATAAGATACTTAATGGTGTACCAGTTAGCTGTAATTGCTTTCTATCCCTCTAACTTGATGGCTTTGACCAATCCTGTACTTCTGAAGAAAACCGTATGCTTTACATTTTTCGTTGCTTGTTGTTTTTTCATCATTGTTGGTTTGAGGATATCTTCAAAGACCCATACTTTACTTTTTTGACGTGTTAGAACGTCAAAAAACTGTATGTTCGTTTCATCATCAGTTAAGATTTTAGAAATCGGGCGGTGGCCACCATCCTTTTGAAGTTTTATGGTTTTTTTGCAGACTCTGACAGGCTCCGCTTTTTGGTGTTTTGTTAAATTATGGGGAATCAATAACAAACTGATTTCTTCATATGCAGTTCTTCATGAATAATTTTATGTTTGCAGATCCAATATTAAGTTCTTCTGTATCATTTGGTAAGTGCAGCGATTATCATTTTTCGTATGGGCGACACATTTATTCTTTCTGGGAGTTCTTCATCCAGGAGAGAACTTCGACCTCTATGAAAATACTTTGAGCTATATGAATACAGTAGTAGGAGATGGAGCTTAATTTCCAAATGCTAATTGTAGGCTTGAAGGCATTTTTGTTGATTTAACTCCACTTTAAAATCATAGAAAATCAAGATACAATGCTCTCGCATCAACTCCATTTCATTTTTTTTTCAAAATTTATCCTACGACTTATGACAGATAAATTGCATTTGTTGCCACATATTATCGTCTGAGACCATAAAAAGCTCAAATTGAAATTTGAACAGTATTTTTTCCTTTCGCCTATCACCAGCCACTGTATCGAAAATTTCAGAGTAACCTTCGTATATAAGAGTGTGCTTCCAGTCAAAAAGGATGATCAAAGTATTAATGGTATTTTTACAAAAGAAAAAAATTGCTTTACCGCCTACAGGCTCATAATTTCTTCAAAAAGGAAGATTAAAATATCTTATTGACACTTTTTGCGATAGTTAAATGACTTCGTTTTTCCAGTCTGTAAGTTTTTCCGTAATTTAGCTGCAGTAAATAAATAGCTTTCGATTTTCCTGAAATTCATATTATTAGCACATAATTCGTTCTGGCATTACCAAATTTCTGTACCTTGAAATCTGGTCTTTTAATACGTTCTATTTCTGCTTTTAGGACAGTTTTGTTAAAATTTAAAAATTATTTTTAGTAGTCATTTTAAATAATATGAAATTTTAGGATAATGTTTTTTGAAGTTCGGTACTTTGGAAGATTCAGGACTTCTTTGAACTCTATTGTAGCATTAACTATGCCATATTTCCTGTCAGAATTGGTGTTGTATTATTTCTAGGTCTTTTACAAGATAGCACTCAAGAGTTTCGATGCATAGCGGTGTAAGAGTGGCTATTATTTAAATCTTGGTTTATGGGGCGTTTTTAACACAATTATTTAAAAAAGTTTTGATACAGGATTATCTATTTGTGTGGCTAAATGGAGTGGAATTAAGCTGAACAAGTGGTGAGACGGTATTCTTGTATTATTTTGTCATTCTTTGTTACGCATACGCACAGTGTTAAAGGCCTATGTCAAAAAAATGTCCCTTTTTTCCCGCTGAAAAATATTGGAAAGGTTATAAAATAATTTTACATGAATGCTGTCTCATTCATTCTTCTTAGCAGTTTTAAAAAATAAACAGCATTTGAACCATATGACTGCCTAATATAATTCTACACACTTTTTTCTGCTGGGTGTCCTGAAGCAGAGAGGAATGAGAGATAATGGGTTAAACCTTTATATTTATTTAAAAATATGGAATTAAAAAAAAGCTGAAATCTCAATATATACGGCAATTTTTTCTTTGTTTTTTTGTACCGTTTTGTTCCATCTCTGCCACCATAAACTGCAAACGCAAAAAAAAAGAAAGCGACAAAATTCTTTCATCTCAAACTGCTAACAAAACTGGCAAAATCGGCTAGTACTTTCCACTTTTGCTACTTTCGTGCTCATAAACTGAAGAGTAATACTAGCATCTAAGGCTTGTGTTTGAGAACTTCTAATAATTTACCCACTTATTTATACTTTTTTTTATGCCTATATGAGAAAATTGGGTCCAAGGGGTAATGCTTACAGCTGCTTAACACTGCAAACAAAAGAATTTTATTTTATTAAATCTATGCATAGTAATTATTTGAATATTAGGATATATAGACGGCAATCTGTTTTAACCCTTTGAGGCGCAACCCTTTCCAAATGCTGAAAAATGGGCAGTCGTTGCCATCTCTTGACTTAACTACCAGCAAGATGGCGGACGATCGAAACGTTCATGCGTGCCAAAGATATAGAGACCCTTTCTAGATCTGGCACGCGATGAACTTTTAGATCGTCCGCCATCTTGTTGGTAGTTAAGTCGAGCGATGGCAACGGCTGCCCTTTTTCCAGCATTGGGCAAGCTATCCAGCTGTTCTCGCATTCTTCCATTTTTCAGATGATGTCAGTGCTGTTAAAAATAATCGTGACAATTTTTTGACGGGAAATGACGTGCTAAAAAGTTAAGAATTCTCGCGGAACTATGTCACCCGCAACTATTTTTATAGATATCAAATCTATTCTTCGTGACTGGCAACAGTCAAAACGTCAGAGTTTGGTGTTCCCAGAGCGGGAACACTGCGCGTTAAAGAGTTAAACAAAACACAATAAAGACCTACTATTGAGGTTTACAGCAGTGTGCTTTCCACCGGAAAGGGGGATCAAAGCATTGATCATACTTTTACAGTTGCCAAATATCTATCTATAGGCCCATAATGTCTCTTAAAAGAATGTTAAAATAGTTTATTAATACTTACTGAGATAGTTAAATGACTTCGGTTTGTCAGTCTGCGTGTTTCTTCGTATTTAAATTGCAGTAAATAGCTTTTGATATCCGTGAAATGCATATTATAAGTAGAGGGCTCGAACTCGTTCTGGCATTGCCGAAATTCTGAACCTTGAAATTTTGTCTTATAATATGTTCTATTTCAGCATTTAAGGCAATTTTGTTAAAACTTTAAGAATTAAATTTCTTAGTCATTTCTAATAATATGAAATTTTGGGACATGTTTTTTTAAAGAGACAAGGGACGTTAAAATTGAAAACTGTCATTTCTTAATTTTTAGTCTCAAATCATTCGTCAGTTGTTTAACACAAAGGCTTAAATTTACATTAATACTAAAAATAAAAAATAAAAAAAATAAATCTTAAATATATGTATATATATATATATATATTAATATCTTTGAGAAAAATATGCACATTCAATATTTTTTTCAAAATATCCCATGCGCATTCCAAATTAATAAAAAGCTGTAATACTTTTAGAGTTTACTTGCAATGCATATATAAACATAATTGTGCATTAAATTTTCAAACAAAAGTTAATAATACAGATATAGGAATTTAAATGAAACAATAGGATGTAAATTTGAAAAAAAGCTATGTCTTGTCACACATAAACATGAATGCACAGATATGTTCATACATATAATGAAAGTGCATTTTTAAAAAATTATAGCTTTTTATTAATTCGGAATGCGCATGGGATATTTTAAGTAAAAAAGAAGAAGGCGCATTTCTTTCAAAAAATATCAAGTTTTCATTAAAAAAATTATTTTTTTTTTAATTTTTAGTTTCAATATAGATGCACACTATTATGTTAAACAACGATCATTTTATGGTAAACAACTTTACATATGATTACAAGTGAAAATTGAAAATTGAAAATTTTGAATATTAACGTCCTTTGTTCCGTTAAAGCTTTGTTCTTTGGCAGTTTCAGGACTCGTTTGAACCCTAGTAGCATTAACTACACTCTATCCCAAAAGGTTATAGAATTTTTTTTTTTTTTTGGGCTGTATGTTTTGCTGAACATGATGTGCATGGATGCAACATACTGTGTAGATATGTTATGACATTTGTAATGGATAAAAAAGAATGCTACCCAGCATATTTAAGAAAAAAAATTTAAATCGTAGAATAACTGGAAATAACCTGTCCCAAACATTTATAGACAAATACAGTTTTATGCAAATTTGGTATCGGCATTCATGACGTCAATTTCGAGCCTAATAAATCTGTTCTAATGAAGGGAAATTCGCCTTTTGTTCTGCATTCCAGTTCTAAGGAAGGGAAATTCGCCGTTTGTTCTGCATTTCAAGTTACCTAAAGTTTTGAAGCTCTCTGATGAAGAAATGAATAAAATTTTGAATTTTGAATTTGAAATTACACGAATGTAAAGAAATATTGGAACTTCTAAATCGTTCTAAAGGTATTATTTATCGTATATGAACTCGTAAAATGCCATGTCAGCAGTGGCGGCTCGTGGTTTATTTAAATGGAGGTTCACAAAATAAATTTCGAAAATTAAGTATGCAGATACGACGCAACTTACGCGTTGAAATAGGTTTTCGTTTCCAGCAGTAAAAGGAAAACAATACACGCAACTGAAAGAACACAAGCCATCTTTGGTCTTACATTTCGCCACCAAGATAAGTATCAGCAAATGTGTTGCCTTGTGTGTGATTCATGTTATTTCAATTATTTTTTAAAGGATGCTATTGAAAAATGGCATTGCTTTAGCTCCGGAATACTTATTTTATTCCCATCTTAATTATTGACACTAGTTTTTAAGAAATATTGTAGTGAAAAGTGATAAAAATAAAGAAAATGAACCTACAAAAACATAAATAACCGAACATAACAAACCAAGGGAGAATCCAGAAGAGATAATCACAAAAAAATTCTCCGTGTGCACACTCTAAATGTGCGAATTGAATGCTATCAGCAGCGCCTTACTTCTGCCGGGACTGTCCTCTTCTGTTCTCGGAGACCGGTTCCGAAGGGAATTATTTCCGCTCGCACGTGCGAGCGGAGGAAATACTGCGCTGTAGTAACCTGCAAAACAGTGCGTTAGCTACAAGCGTATTTAATAATAGTGGGGGTGGGGATGGGGGGAAGAGTAAAACTCACGTTTTAAATTCACAAAATCTAGAAGTGTACATAATATCTTTTTAATATTTAATTTGTTAATAAGTTTACTTTTTAAAAATTTTTCTTTGGGGGTTCACGTGTTCATGTGCCCAAATAGAGAAGCCGACACTGCATGTCAGCCAAAATTCTGCTTGGAAAGACCATGAGTAACTGATAATCCCAGTGATAGGCAGATGTGAAGAATGATTTCAAGTGAGGAAATGTCAGTTCGTGAAATTACTAAGGTTTCTCCGGTTGGAAATCTTCAAGAACACTGTTCATAGACAGATAAAATAAACCGTTTAGGTGATCAATGCTAAAAGGGCTGGCAAATTACCGCTTTCAAAGCTTTACATTAGTAAGATATCACTCTCAAAAATCATTTCTTCAATTAACAGAATTTTGCAGCAGTGCTGCCGGAATATCTCCGTTTCTTTTTACCCCGGTCAATTAAAGGAACTTCCTCGGATTCAACGAAATTTTTCCCTCTTTCTTCAGATTTTCGAGAAGAATTCACGGAAATATAACGTTTCGAAGAAGTGCGGAAATTATTCGTTGAAAAATAAGGAATAATTCGGCGTATAAAGACGCATTCTCAAAAGTTATTTCTTCAATTCACGGAAAGTTTTCTGGCAGTAGTGCTGACGGAATATATCCGTTATTTAACGAATACCTGTTTCTTTTTTCTCTGGTCAATTGAAGAAACTTCTTGAGATTCCACGGATTTTTTTCCCTATTCTTCAGGTTTCACTGAAATATTACGTTTCCACACAGAATTCACCGAAATATTACGTTTCCATAGAGAGGAAATTATTCGTTGAAAAACGAGGGATAAAGAAGAGTATAAAAGACTAAGTTTGCTGAGAGTGTATTACAGAGGATGCGCAAATGTATGTCATTTGGTGATAATAGAAGGACTGTTCTATTCAGTGATGAAAATAATGGAGCCTTGATGGATCTGAAAAGAATCCACGTTATTTTCATGATTTACGAAAACAGTCCAAGAGCTATTTTACCAGGTAAAGTGATGGTGAATCTGAATTGGTGTGAGCGGTATTCAGTTTTAACGATCAAGGTATATGACCTTTTTAGATGGTCGACAGAATGCTTCTAAGTACATATAAATGTGTCATCTGTTCTCCCTCCCCCCCCAAAAAAAAAATTGTTTCAGCATGATTAGCTCCCGTCCCTATTCCTATGAAAAATTATTTAAACACGAAAAACCTTAATGTTCTTGAATGGACACAGATGACCAACGATCTGAATCCAATTGAGAATGAGCAGGGCATCTCGGAAGGTTTATAAGAACAGAACACTGCGCAACTTTGTTCAGTGTTTGTCTTGAAGACAGATATTGAAGGTGTATGGTACAACTTGAATCCATTTGTATTACAAAGTTTAATTATGTCGATAGAAAAAAGTATATACTATGTCACAGTGAAGAACGGAAGGATTTTAAACTGTTAAGAAGAGCTAGCTCATTTTGATCAATCAGTTATAGTCTATAACTTTTTTAGGACACCTAATATTTCAATTTTGTTATAATGCAAATCGTTATTTTTTCAAAATATTGTCTTGAATCCATGACGTATATGGTACGCATAAACGAATCTATAATTAGTGCTTGTATCTTTTCCCATTTTTCTAAACTTTTATGTTTTACTATCTACTATGTGAACCAGGGGCGTAGCCAAGAGGGCGGGTTAGGGGGGGTCATAACCCCCCCCTTGAGGAATTTTTTGCCATACAAAATGTATATTCTTCACTCCCTTATCAGACATATGTAGGCATATATGTGAGTTGCAGTAGTCGTAACCCCCCCCCCCCCCCCCCCATGAAACATTTCTGGCTACGCCCCTGATGTGAACTTTTGAGATAGACTGTGTGTCTCTCATGTTTGTTGTCGAAATTAGCGCATATAGTACTTCTAGCTCTTTTACACGTACGCGTAACGTGACTTTTTTTTGTGTGTGGAGAGCATGTATTGAATTTAAGAGAACAAAGGAACGATTTTTTTTTAAATTTCCGAAAAGTTAGACTTTCAGGTGAAGTTGTGGCTGCAGTGCTCCCCCAAAACTACGGCAATGATTTTACTAGAAAGCATTAAAGAGTTTCGATGCATTACGGTTAAGAGTGGTTGCTTAAAGTTTGCTTCAAATCAAGATGTTCCATTAACATTTGGCACAACAATTTAAAAATATTTTGACATAGGTTTATCTATCTATTTACCTTTGTTGATCGAAATTAAGCCGATTGAATGGTGTGATTGTGTTCGTATAAGATTTTGTGTGAACATAATACAGCATTAGTCGGTTACAAAACAAACCAGTTGTTTCTTTATTTCACAAATGACGCCAAAATAACTCCCAGACTTAAATAATTTCATGAAGAACATAATTTCAGGTACAATAAATGTATGTTCTTTTTCTAGGGATTTTTACAAGTACTATTTTTCTCCTTAAAATTCCAGCAGTGATGTCCCGAAAATATCGATGCACAGCACCGAATTTTGAAGCGAAAGTTCTACTGCGTACACAGCTATTGCAGCAGAATGATTTTTCCCATCTGCCCAGCAAATGTTTTGGTTTCCCAAATGACTACAGGACTTAGTATCCTCTCATTTGTTTTATCCAAGGCAGGAAGTGGGATACTCTGGTGTAGACGTCGGGGAAACCTCTCTTAGCACAGCCGGAACCGAAAGAAGTCAGCCCGGCAAGGACCCAGCCTCTGTCTGCTGTTTGGCAAGCGAGCGGCCCACCAGAATCTCCCTATGGAACAAATAAAAGTAAATAAGTAAAGCATTTCAGTTTTATTAATGTCAGATATATAACGTTTTTTTCATTGATGCTTAAGAAAACTTAGAACGAAAGAAGACAAGTCAACAAATCTTATTAAAACGGTGAAGAAAGGTTAACAATAAAAATTATCACTTAAATGAGTGGTTAATAATAAAAATTATCACTTAATACACTCATGTCCATAAATTAAGGATAATGAAGTTCAGGCAAAGAAAGAGAAAGAAGCAAAACAAATTTGACTTATTTGTAAAGTCTATTTATTAAACAAAAAGTAAAGAGCAAAAAAGATGCTATATGTTTGACATAATTAATAAAAATTGCAAGTTTTACTGCCTTGACCAAATTTAAAAAAAGAACCTATTTACAAAAAACAGTATAACATGGTTAGTAGGATGGTTAATACGGAGTATGTCTCCCGGACGATGCAATACAGGCCTGACAACGCCTAGGCATGCTGAGTATCAAATGATCAATCTGATCTTGGGGAATATTGCACCACTCATCAAGCAATGCACTCCCAAGTTCCGGTAGACAGGTGGGAGGGGGTTGACGGGCTGCAATTCGTCGGCCAAGCATATCCCACACATGCTCTATTGGATTCAAGTCCGGTGAGTATGCTGGCCAATGCATACGGGTGATATCCTCCGATTGAAGGCATTCGTCTACAATGTTTGCACGGTGAGGACGGGCGTTGTCATCCATAAACACAAATTCAGCACACATGGCGCCCCGAAACAAACGTACATGTTGTTCAGAATGACATCCCGATAGATGTGGCCTGTCATCGTTACACTCTGAACATGCAGGTCAGTTCTGGAACCAAGAATAATTCCTCCCCAAACGAGCCATCCTGCACCACCGTAACGGTGTCTTTCAATGGTGTTCTCTTGGTGGTAACGGGTACCTGGCGCTCTCCAGATGAATGTCCGGCGAGAATCAGACTCCAAACTAAACCTGGACTCGTCGGAAAACATCACACAAGACCACTGTTGCGGTGTCCACAATGCATGCTCTCTACTCCAGGTTAATCGCAGGCGACAGTGAGTTGCGGTAAGTGGAACACATCTGACAGGCCTACGTGCATATAGACCAATGTGCCCTAAGCATCTGTACACGGTCTGCCTTGAAACTGTCGTACCGGTAGCTGAAGAGAGCTGACGAGACAGGTCTGATGCTGTACTCCGTCTGTTTCTTTTGGCAGTAACTGCCAAATAGCGGTCCTCATTCGGCGTTGTAACTCGGGGCGACCTGTGCTGTAACGTCTACTCACATTACCATCATCTTGGAATCGTTGCCAAAGCTTGGAGATGACACTCTGGGCGATTCCAAGTTCCTCGGATACTTCCAGCTGGGTACGTCCACATTACAGTCGTCCGATAATTCTGCCACGTAAAACATCATCCAAATGCCCCCTTTGTGCCATAACTATGCGGTTTTTGCACTGAAAGGCTTTCACAGCGCTTGTGAACAATTTTACTTCTTTGCCACCATTCCTTATATACCCCTCTCTTACACTCTCGTCATTGTGACGTACCATCCACGCCATCTGGTGGTTTCCTGTAATTTGCATATTCTTCTTCAAGATGTGTGTGATCATTCCACAGGTGAAATTTTTATTTTAGAGATCAATTTCTGTGTGATTCTGAATTATCCTTAATTTATGGACATGAGTGTATATTCTTTGTCTGCACTTACATATCGGGTATGTGAACGCATTCCAAAACGGATAAATATCGCAACTCCAAAAAATACTCTAAAGAGTATTCTAAATCAATGCTACCAACTTTGAGTTTCCCTTTATAAAATCAACTCTTATGCGCATACTGCAGCTAATTGGCTACACTCTCATTTTTCCTTAATAAAAAGAACACTTGTGTGGTTTTTGTCTAAATTATCCATTTAAAATTAATATAAAACTATCTAGGAAATAATTTTTAGTTTTTAAAAATGTATGGGCAACATTATTTTTTGTGCAAACAACCATGAATTCATAGTGTGTGCATCCATTTCGATGCACAAATGTTTGTTCGAATTTTTGATTGCTTCTAAATTTTTAATCTAAATTAAAATAAAAACAAAACTATTAAAAATAGTAGTATTAGGACTAAATAAAGTTGATTTAGGCTATATTACTTTCTTTTGTTTATGAGAGCTATAGGGTGGACAATCTAATTTTTCGAATTTGAACTTTTTTCATGATTTTTCTGAGAAACTACATGCTGAAATTTTTTAAAAATAGTTTTACAAGCATAAGTAAGCCTAAAGGAAGTTAGTGTTTTTTTGAGACCATTTTTAAAAATCACGCATTTTAGGGTTAAGGTGGAGCTCTTCTAACACAGGATTCTTACTGACATAGTAAAAATTTTTGATTGTAGAAACAACCAAAAAAAGTTTTGGTTGAAGTAAAATTATTTGGTTGTTTGGTAAAAATGTGTTTTAATTTTTTCTATGAGTCTTAGTCCGCGAAAGGTAAGTTAAAACTATATCATTAATTTAATGGAAAAATGGAAACTAACAACTCTGCTTATTTTCTCTTAAAAATAGTTTTGTACGGTTTTAGAAGTATCAGAAGACATGACATATGATTGTGTAATGCAATTCAAACAATGACAATTAAAGAATGAAGATATCTCCAACGCACATTTATGTAGGTGCGCGTGTGTGTGTATCTAATGAGACAGAAAGAGAAAGAACAAATTAATTCGGTTTTTTTCATGCATGTTGGGATCAGAACATGTAACTGAATAATTAAAATATATACTATACCGTGATAACAAATTCTCAGAGTTTCCTTTATAAAAAAAATTGTTACGTTTTGCTATTATTTGTAAAACCAAAATTACCACTTAAACAAATTGTAAAAGTAAACTTAAAAATACAAAAAATCTTGTGTTTAATAGTGTTTACAAAGTAGTTTTCTCTATTGCATAAAATCTTTGACACAATTTAACAGTGGCAGCATGGAAAGTGACGATTAACGTCGAAGGATAACGAGCGAATATGACAGTGCTGTTTCATGTGCTTAAAGAAATTAGAATGTCGAAAGAAATTTTTTTTATTCTTACCTGACAAGTGCCTTTTCCACCTTCTAGTGTGCCAGCGCAGAGATGATGTTGCTGAATCGCAATTCGGAATCTGGAAGTGTAGGCGTAGCATTTGCTGTTGTCAAAAACTTGGATACCGACCGCTCGCAAGTCTTCAGATGCTTTAGAGCCTTAAAATAAAAAAAGGGATAGAGCGAAACCCTTAGCTTTTTCTTATTTCAGATTCAAAAGATCACATTGAGGATAATTGATAAATTCAATGCTATTTCTAGTCCAGAGCTACAAAATCGTAAAAATCTTTTTTGAGTGTTTGATCGTTACTCCGGTTCTATCATAAGAAACATTTTAGAGTTCAGTGTTTATACACATCCTGAATGTGTCACCGACTTTCATTTGTGTCTCCAGTTCAATTTATGTTTAGTATTCTACTTCCAAAAATTCGGGAGACAATTTTTAATGGGTCATATAATCCGATATAGTGAACCAGAATATTATTATTAATAGCTCAGACGAATTAAATGATTTCAAGAGCTAACTTAAGAAAAGAAAATACAAAGGATTTGTTTACTGTATTTTTCTTTGAGGAAAAAATACAACACATAAAAATATAATAAATAATAAATTTTTTTTGAAAAAAAGTAAAAAAAAAAGTTTGCTTTCGATTTCGGTCCAGTCTACCACTAATTTTGTTCAGGCTCTTGCTTTTAGTGTATAAATGATGTTTACATGAAGTATACCCAATTTGAATCTCCGTTTTCTTTTTATTTAAAATTATATTAAGTACCTCAAATTAAAAATGAAAGTGTTTTTTTCAAAAATTTTTGGATTAACGCGAACAAAATTCAAGCAAAAAAATTATCAGTTTATGGTATTACTGTCCCTATAATGTGTATTGAAAATTGAAACATCATCTTTGAGTTCAGTAGGGCATGGTTTCGATAATCTTATTTCCACTGCATCTAATTCTGGAATAGTTGTACTCAATCCGGGTCGCAACTCTAAATGGGTGTGCAAGGCTAATTAAAAAGTAGTAAATTAATCTTTATTGAATACAAATACATCATTGATGAAAACGCTTTTGAGAAAAAAAATGTTGGTTTTAAAATATCAAAATGTATTACTCCACACACTAATATCGCACATTTTGAATGCAATTCAACTCTCAATGAACATGGCTTATTAGTAACAATAAGAGAGGAAACCTGTGGTTTATTTTCATTTGGCAGAGGACGTACGGTCTATTATTCATCTGATGCCGCCTCATAAATGGTAGATTGGTCAAGAATTTGATTCTAGGGCGTGCCGAAAATCTATTAACACACTCTGCAATGTATTAATAGAGAGTTGAGTGTTCTACAAATAGGCGATATCGCGACGAAAAAAAAAGGATTTAAGTACTCTAAATCAGCGTTTTTCAAAATGTGGGGCGCGACCCCCAAGGGGGGCGCTGAGCGTTTTGCAGGGGGGGGGGCGAGAAAAACCAAAGAGCAAGTAGTGATGCGTGTTTTTAAAATAATCATCTTATTTATTCTCATTTTTACTCAAAAATATATCCATTTCGCTTAAAATGTTCATTCAAACTTTACTGATAACATTATTTCTAGAAAATTCGATTCATTGGTAAACATTAAAAAACTGAATGTATGCTGAAAAATGTGAGGGGGGGGCGAAGTTTAAAAGGTTGAGAACCGCTGCTCTAAATATTTAAGGCACTTTCAACGAGATAGAGGCGGAATTCATGAACATGTAATGGGATGTAAAGTTAGATGGATTTTAGAACGCAGATTGCTTCTAACTTCGGTTGATCACCAAAAATAATGTTTTTCAATTGTAAGGAGGAGTATTTTTTCAATTACTACTATTAGTTCACACTCTCCCTACTCAAGTTCAAATACACTTTTTCAAACTTGTAGTGGATGACACTTGAAGTTAATACAATTTTGCAAATATTGTTGTTGTTGTTGTCGTGTCCATGGATAGACCATGGAAAGAGGGGTACCAGTGCCCCCGAAGGGATTGGACTTCTACTTGTTGGTCCCTGATTTTTCAAATATTAATTCATTAATTAAACTTAATTAATTAATTTTAGATCCTGTTACGTGGGATTAAAAATGAATGAAAGCAATAAACTAAACAAACAAACTGGATTAACGGTATCGACCCTTGCTTCACAAACGGCCCTGCATGAATTAATTAATTAATAGATTTATTACTTAATTAAATTTAATAAAAGGTAACTAAAATAAAATTTTTCTTTGTTGACCTAAGTAGGAATTGACTTAATTATTTTTATTGCTTGTTTTATCGGAACTCTCAACAAATACCAAAATGACCATACTCACTAAAATCTACTTTTCCCCAGCCAGAGGCAATACAATTCATGTTCAGGAATGTGTCAGTCTCTTTTGGCAAGCAGATGGGCTTGATATAGGGGCTTTCAGGTACAGGTTCGGACAGCTTCATGAGGGCGATATCATTGTCGTATCCGTGATACCACGGATTGTAGAATACTTGGCTAACACTAATCTTCTTCTCACTGTCTTCCCACTCTTTCAGGCTATGTTCACCTACTCGCACCTGCCAGTAGTGTGGGTGAGGTAGAACGAACATGGGGCTGCAAAAATCATATTAAGTGTAAAAAATAGCGAGAATGACGTACTGAGAATGTTCACTAACAGCGTTCAGAAGTATCCCTTCATTAAATTTGTTCCAATTTCCAGTAACAGACACTTCTATCTCAGTGGACAGTCGCGCCAACCAATGACGGAGTGAATTAAGACACTGAATATAGGGAGATGGCAGAAGTGTGCTGGTGCAGTATTCTGGCCACTCGCGCGATTGTCTATCTAAAGGCCTATATTTTTGGGCGGCTTTCTTCAGATGTAACATAATCATGCGTTAGAGCCCCTTAAAAAGTCCTCCTCTTAATACATCTAGATAGCCCTCGTGTAACTTTTTCTTAACAAAAAACAGTCAAACAAACGTCAATATGAGATACTACAGTGGTCATCAAAATTAAAGGATAATGAGAAAAAATATGTTAAGCCGAAACCAATAGCCAATGCTGCGCTTATTTATGTTAATTAAATATAATTGAACACAAAATTGCACTACCATGAACGCGTTAGTTCCGGAAATACACAAATCCTGGTTGATAATCTAGTGCGCGATTCACGCATGCTGGAATTCCGGTCTGAGGTGTTATTCTGCACCACAGGTAAACGAGGCTAGAATGTATGCCAGCAGTTTGTGTTCAACTCACTCCAACTTCCAAAAAGGGCCGTTTAAACTGGTGCGGTATTCATGTTCAGTAGAGTTAAGAAAACTAGAACTGACGACTCTAGATATAGTTTGAACACTCATTCTAGACGTGTCTCTAGAAAGGAACAAACAGGCAACTTGCCTACTCTTATCCACAAAATATTTCGTTTTCGTGAACGCTGATTAATGGTTTGGTAATCTTGACAAATGGCTGCACCTAGCTTAATATCTTTCAAAAGAGCTCTGTAACTGCTCGTAGATATGGGAACGAACAAACTAAATGTTAGAGTGTTTAGGGGTACTGTTGGCCCAAAGTTTTGGCAAAGGGATGAGTATGCTTAGCCACATCAAGCATATGTGGTATTTTACTTATCTGACTTGAACACGATTGGGCAAGTGTGGGATGACTTAAGGAGCCGAATATTTTCCAGGGCCCACCAGGAGCTGAAAATTTCACTTTTAGGAGAGTGGCGTGCAGTTCCACGGGACTTGATCAACACTTTGATGTAGTCTATGAAATCAGTATGTGAGACATGCAAATGTGTCCCTGGTGACCATGCAACATTTTAACCCTTTGAGGCGCAGTGTTCCTGCTCTGGGAACACCCAACTCTGACGTTTTGACTGTTGCCAGTCACGAAGAACAGATTTGATTTCCATAAAAATAAATGCGGGTGATATAGCTCCACGAGAATCCTTTACTTTTTAGCACTTCATTTCCCGTAAAAAAATGGTCACGATTATTTTTAACAGCACTGACATCTGCTGAAAAATGGAAGAATGCGAGAACAGCTGGATAGATTGCCCAATGCTGAAAAAAGGGCAGCCGTTGCCATCGCTCGACTTAACTACCAGAAAGATGGCGGACGATCGAAACGTTCATCGCGTGCCACAGATCTAGAGACCCTTTTTTGACGACAGCTGGCTGTGCCTGCCCTTTTTTCAGTATTGGGAAAGGGTTGCGCCTCAAAGGGTTAAAGGAAAAAAAGTTTCCGCAAGAGGTATTATATTCAAATTTCCATAAATTTGGTATTAATTTCAATATTTTGGGGTTAATCAATTGCCGGACATAGTAATTTATGTCATCAGATGCTTTTTGTACAAATTTCTATTAATAATTTTTCATTAAGTATCAGCCACGTTCTATTTCGGTCATTATACTTTAATTTTGATGAGCAGTGTATATTGAAGTGAATGCTCAGATTCCACCTTCACTAATCTAATTTACTTAAAAGAGACGTCCAACGAGAATATCAAGTAAGATAATTCTCTCCGTAACTGAATTCAGTTGTCAACAGTCGTGAATCAAGAGCAAATTTCTCGTATTACAAATCCCGAAATTTCTCCCTTGCAGCTTTATATTCGTATATAAAGTTGCAATTCTATTAAGACTGATCTATTATTACAGCCCCTCCCGGTTCCCATTAATCCCAAATCCTCACGAGTACAATAAGTAACATGTCCATAACACACCTATACGTCATACACTGAAAATCCGTAACTCTGTGCACCAGTTAATTGATACCCGAGATTAAACACATATCTCGAGCAGCAACTGTTTGTGTTAATTTGCACATGCATATCTTCCACGGTTAAGCTATTAAATACCAGACACGTTCAGAGGTAAGTAAGATAGTTTGGAAATGTAAATTATATATTTTGATAATTTCCATGTTATCACGAAGGCCATTTTTGGACTTGAGACAAAATTAATTTTGCATGGTAATAACTGATAAGAAATAGTGTGATTAAAAGATGTACTTATATATATAAACAATTATACAGGGTGTCCCGAAAATGAGGTTACGCACTTTAATTCTTTATCTATTAGAGACAACTGGACAATGTAAATTGAAAAAATGTTCAAAATAAAGTAGGAAATAAGACTACCGCAAGAAAAAATTCCTCTCGTTAATTTCCAAAAAGTTACATTTTTTAAATTTGTATACGATTCCCGCACAAAAAGTTCTCAGTTAGTAAAATGCATCCCATACACTAATGAGGTAATGTACAAAATTTGAGAATTATATCCTAAAAAAGTGTCAGAGGTTTGGAGATATATATATGCCACCTTAAACCACTTTTGAATGTCTCTCAAAGGGAAAAAATTATGCCGGATGATCTCATTTCAGGGGTTACGGAAATTTTAGGGAAATTACGAAAGAAAATAATTTTTCCCACTCTAGCATTAAACGTTTAAATTCAAATTTATGTTAAGCCCCCTATCATCTTGTCAATAGATATCTCTGAGACGTTTTATGATGAAAGACTAAAACTTTGCGCATCACCTCTTTAGTGTATGGGGCTCATTTTACTAAGTGTGAATTTTTTTGTAAAGGGATGTACACAAATTAAAAAATTATAACTTTTTGAAAACTAACGAGAGGAATTTGTACTCAACGTAGTTGTTTCTTACGTTATTTTAAACATTTTTTTTCAATTTAAATTGCCCTCGTATCTCTAATCTATAAAGTGTTAAAGCGTGTTACCATTTTTGGGACACCTTGTATAGTCACGAAAAGAGTGCAATTTATATAAAGTGTTTTGGATGGGAAAGTGATTGAACATGATAGTCTTGTAAAAACATATCTATCGCGTGCATTAAATCTGTCATTTGTTTTTCATACCTACGCACGGTTAGAGAAAAAACATTATCAATTCATACTCTTCATTAAATTTTTTATTCTGTATGTAATATATAATATCTAGTTCAATACCATAAAAAATTGTAGCTTTAAAAATCTTAATTTTCTTTTCATAACAAATATGTGATCAACCTGTTTTCATAAACTGCAGCTCTTAAAAATTATCTTCATTTGCACAAGGCTGTAAACAAAATTTTTAAATACCTTTGTGAATTAACCAGTTTGCATTTTTATGACACTTAGCCTAAGAAAAATTTCGTTGAATATTAGTTTTTCCTTGTCTTATTTCAAATTTTTATAACTATCCACAAGTTTTTTTCGTATCATTATATTTACTCATCACATTAATTATTCTAACGTGAAGATTAAGCGAAAATTTATAGAATTTTCCAAACTGTATAGAGCACTAATCCAATTTTAAACATTCCGACACAATATTTTTAATTGGTTAACCCTCTATCATATTCCTATGCTGTATGTTTAAAATAGCTGCTCGAAAATATCCAGATTTTTATTTGCATGCTGCCTTGAATTTAAAGTTAATTTAACAACTTAAGTAGCAACAGTGTTACTTCGGTAAATAATAAAAAAGAATAATTTTAACAGTAGGAAGTTTGAATAAATGAATTGACCTTTAGAATGTGATTTTTTTGGTCAACTATTTTTTCCCAGCGCCCGCTGTTATTGTTTCAACAGCGGGCTTTATCTAGTTGAGTATATAATGCGATCAATCCATGAGCTAGATAAAGCGTGAAAAATAAAACTTAGAAGGTAGATCGAAAATGATTTTCTCAAGTGCCCAAGCTTCCGTTTGTAAAGATGGGCTTCAGTAAGACAAACTTAACCTGATGCCATAAAACATTAATTACAAATGCTCGAAATTACAGGAGAATAACTTACTTAACGACACAGTGTGCTGCTGTCAAAATCCATTCTTTGTCAACCAACACCCCTCCACAAAAGTGAGGTATATTTCCCTTTTGAGGATGATTCAGCTCAAGTGACAGCTAAAAAAGTGAGTTAAAAATTCGTATTAAACTAGAATTACAACATACAAAAATTTCCATAATTATAGAAGATAGTAATAAGACTATATTATCGAATGCAACATTCAGCAATATGCCATAAATTGATCAAAACACAGAAAGAAATACAGAACAAAATTGACAAAACTCGAGTAAAGATTCTTTCATGCCCTTTTTCAAACATTCGATTATTGTTTAACAAGTACGTAGTTTTCCACTCTAAAGAAGCTGTTCACACCGAATTGGAATCTAAGAATTTTGAGAATTTTTTCTCTTACATAATTTCAATGTGGAAGAGACTGTTAACCTGATTCCACAAACGCAATACGACAGGAGTTCCTTTCACATTATATTTTACATCTTTGTCAGTGCTTTTGTGATTCTTTTCTCATCTACTAGATTCGCAAGAACTGGGAATGCCACCAGTTCTGTAATATGATCTTTACTGTTTTTAAACTGAAACTCAACGTACACCAAAGCTGGCTGTTCGAATTTCTTGGTTCTATTATGTAAGTGTAATATTACTGATCCAACCAGAAGAAGTGTCCATTTAGCGATCAGTAGTTAGAGCAGATTAGAATTTATTATGAAATAATTTGATATTTTTTTTTGAAAAAAAAAATAACATAAAAATATTCACATTATTAAAATTTATTACATATTCATGGAAAAATTAAAATTTAAGAAATGTTTTTTTTATTTTTTTAGCATTTTCATCGAAAATCATGTTTGATGAAAAGAATGTGTTTCCCTTAAAAAATTGTTCTTTCAGTTTGGTCTCTTTTTTACTCGTAAGTGTAAGGGATTACAAATCTTTTATGATAACCCTTGTATTTTAGCATCGTTATTCACAGCAGGGGCGTAGCAGGATATCGGGATATATCCCCCCCCCCGAAATTTTTGGATTAGTGATGAACGCCGTCTATTTATACACATATAAGTTCATATCCCCCCCCCCACCCCGAAAAATTTTCCTGGCTACGCGCCTGATTCACAGGAAGGAGTTAGTCGAAGCAGTCTAATAAACACTAATATGTAAAATGAGTATCCGGCTTATGTCGGTAAAAAATTATTTTTCGTACTGATCCAGAGCTTCTTTAAAGTAACTGCAATCAAAACTTGTAAGATAATATCCTTCAGTACGAGAAGATAACAGACTTTTACCGATTTGTTCACGACATTCTAAGATACGGAAACAGTAGTTTAAAAGTAGCTGGAAAATAATTTTGATTACTCTTTTTACTGATTCATTTAGAACCTCATCAGAGAGAAGATATTATCTTTAATATATTAGTAGATTTTCAAAATTACTAATTACTGCTTTAAAAATTTTCGGCTTTACATATCTAAAATACATATTCACCGCATTTGAACAGCAAAGTTTAGTAATAGGATAAGAAACTAACAAGAAAAACAGTTCGAATTAATTCCTTTTAGCTCGAATTATCTTACAAAGGAAAACTAAATACTGTGACAAAAGTTTAGGCAGGTAGAGTGAAATATTTGTAAGATATGGATCGAATGTGAAAACTTGAGTTTAAGAGAAACGTATTTCGATTTGTTAGATACCTTGTAAAAATATATTTATTTTATTTTGAACCAAGTGTAATGCATTTCTTTCAAAACAACTTAAAAGTGATTTTTTTATGCATTAAGCTTCATCCCAGAAAAGTATTAGTCATATGCAAAAATCCAAGTGCAAATCAATGTTACACATCAGTGTATTTTTTTAAATGCATTATTTTGAAAAATTAGATTTTTTGTTGTTAAATTTGTCACATGTCAACAAATCTTGCGATGCTCTCCAAGGTTCAGAAAAAAATAAAAGGGGATTTTTTGAAGTCGAATAAAACACTTCTCAAGTTTAGTTACATCAAAACTGGAACAAATTAGCTCAATTTATCCAAAGGCGTAGAAGAATCATCAGCCCCAAGTAACACAGTGCCATAAACGTTTTTCTAAGCAATAGAACTGTTTTCCCTCGCATTTGATGGTTTACTACGTTCTTGTTTCGTTGAAAAAGAATGTAACAAAGTGCACAGCACAAAGAAATGGCTTCGAATCTTTTCTTGAGGAAAAACACTAACTCCAGTAAGCTCGCATTAATTGACCACATTAAGTTGATAAAGAATGTGAAGAACTCCCGCTCGAAAACAGTTTTAGCCCTTTGAGAGTTATTTATTGACCACTGTTCTTCAGTTCACGAAGTGAAACTTGGAATATACATGTCTGAAAAGAACTCGAAAAAGAAACTGTTTTCCTCACTAATATATATACATTGCCGCACGAAATTTTGCAGTTTTATAAGTTAATATCCGGAAATAAAAAGGTAGTCATAGATAATCAGTTTATTAAATGTGACTAGTTGAGTGGAATGATTAATAAACTGTTTTAGGGACACAAAAATAGAAAAGAAGGTTTCAGCAGCGTAAATTTATTGAAAGTGGCTAGCAGTTCGAATGCCTTTTCTTTTTGTGATTGATATAGAAGTTAATTAATTCAGTGTAATCTATATTTAAAGAATGCCGAAAAAAAATTCTCATATTGATAATCAGTAATAATAGCATAATTGTAATAATAATTGAATTAAATCGCTAAATCTATACGTTACTACAATACCCCTATTCTGGGATTTAATGAAGAAAATTAACTGAAAGAAATTGTTAGATTTGTTATGTATTTCACATTAACTGAATTGATTTCTATGAATAAAACTGCTTATATTTTGTATAATTTGCTACTGTCTGCCAAGGTACAAGTTGTGTGCCAATGTGTTCACTCGCCAATGGGTCCATTATAGTGGAAGAAGGGTTTTTTTGATAAAAAGAATTTGACAATAGAACCAACGATTGATTACAATTAATTGACAACTTGTAAGAATTTGGCAGCAATTTGAAAATCGTTAATCAATTTAATTTTGTAGGAAAAAATTAAGTTAGAATGTAAAAGGAATAAATAGAACAGAATATTAATTCATGGTAGTCATGGGCTTTCCAAATGAGATATGAAACGATATATATACCTGCCATGGAAATTCTCCTCTGGATGCTAAACGACCACCGACAATCCTTTCACTGGAATTACCATAACGTGTCGCACCACAATCTACAAAGAAACTGAATTTAAAATACAGGGGGCCCGAGAATTGATGGACACTTACAAAATTAAAATAAAAAAACTGTAAGTACGAATAGGGTGTTTAAATGATACCCTATATACAAAAATGCTATATTTTTGTTTCCTATAACACTAGTCAACAAATTTAAACTTTTTTTCTGCCTCTGGTTTGTAAATGGGTGGATTTACTTAATTTCGGGGTGCTAAATTCACTGGTAAAATCTATTTTTGTCTATCACGTCACATTTCCAAGAGGCACAGGAAAATCGGCATCAATACTGGCAAAATTTGATAGAATTGGCCCTAACAAGAAATTCATATTAAGAATTTCATAATTAAATATTATTTTATATGTATACATAGGTATTTATATGTATACACATTCCAACTTAGATATCTTTTTTCCTGTCCAAAATGCCCTTCCCACTTGGTTTGAATGAGGACCAAGCCGCTAACTCGATATTTCTCAGTCTGATATCAAACGATGGATCACTGAACAATTTTTCTATTTGTGGTCCAATAAATATACTTTCTTTTAAGTTTGCTTCACTCAGTTTGAGAAACTTTTCTTTCAAATGATTGAAGACCTGGCCTCATTTATCTAGAGCTTTAACAAAGTTCTTCATAAAATTCAACTTGACATGAATCAGAGGCAAAATGATTTTATTGGGCTCAACCAGTGGCGTATTTTTCACATTTTCCTTTACAGTTACATGTTATTTCCTTATAAGCCACTTTACTGTATAGTGTCAAAAGTTTCATAAGTTTCTTTTACGTCTACTGCATGAGCCAAAGGCACAGATGGAAGAGTATTGCCAATATGCAGTATTAAACCTTTTAATCTGATTTTCCTTGAGTCAAAAAAGAGTGACAATTCCTGATGGTTATGCTGTGCCCCTAGCTGCATCAGCAGACCATTGACATCTCTACATACACACATTGAATTCTGCATTTCAAAATATTGAGCGAATGAAGTACCTTTTGATCTCAAACAGGGTATTTTTGTACCTGGAGCTAGAAGGTTTCGTTGTTGCAGTCTCGACCCCAAAAGTTCAGCTTGCTGTTTTGAAAGTTTTAGATCGCGAAGCAAATTGTTCAATTCCTTTTGATTAAAGAGCTGAGGCGAAAAATCTTGAGAATGAGGGGAATATTTTTCTACAGTTTATTGATCAACGTCTTCAGATTCACTTGACATTGTTTCTGATTCTATGTCTTGCAGGAACAGGCAACCTTTCATTATGTCCCCTGCAAATGCACTGAAGATACATTTTATACTTTATTTTATGTCTAGTTTTGATAGAGAATGCCCTGCAATATTCGTGAGAGAGACGTTATAGGCTGAAAATTGATCCTTAGGCTAACTCCATACCATAGGAATTGAGAATTGCATAGCTCGGTATTTTTCTTTCAGTCACTTGGTTAAAGTAGTAATACATGTTATGCACTAATATGAGGCGACTAAGTTTTATCTTGATCACCAAGAGGACTGTCAAAATATAATTTACAGGCTTTAATGAAATCAGTAATTGTTTTTTTTTTTGGGGGGGGGGTGAATTTCTCACAGAGATAACAAAAGCTGTTGGGGTGCTTAAGACAACAAGTATGTTTACTAGTTGTTATTTTTAGTAAATGTAAGCTTTAAATATATGTATAAGGCAGTTTTAAAATTAAAATACCTCTCAATGGAAACACTCACTTATTAAAAAAAACTCTTCAATACATTCTTAGGCTGAGATAAATACGATAGTAATTGCACCATGCATGTTTCAAAATTCACTAGGTCATAATGTTTATTTCGCACTACTGAATTATCTGTCCATCTAACGAATAACACTTGCCTGTGTAACATCTTGCATCAAGTGACAATTTGTTGATCTTATAGCACTATTGTACCAAACTTTAGAAAAAAAAAATTAAACATTAAAATAAAAGAACGAAAAGTAGTGAACTTACGAAAAAAATAAATAAAAATCATTAAAAACTGAAAAATCTTACGTGCTAGAGCATTTTGAAAGGTAGATTCGGATTCTAGACACCAAAATACATACTAATTGATGCATCACATCCCAGAGGCAAAATGGAAGTTGAGTAGTGTAATTTGTCCCAAAAAATCTGAGATGGAGAGAAGTTTCAATGATTTTGGCAAGAGAAGCTAAAAAGAGCCCTTTCGATCACCCGATTTAACCCCCTTGGATTATTTTCATGTGAGATTAAGTCAAAGATATTGTTTACTACGTGTCCTAATGCAAAACTCAAACGAATCACAGCTGCTATTCTTAAGCAGCGAAATCACAGCTGCTATTCTTAATAACACTTCAGATGCTTTCATATACTTTGAATTAAATCGAACACCGTTTAGATGTTTTACGAGCCAGCAAAAGATCTCATGTTGAAATCTATTAATTTTGTTACATTTGAAATTAACAGTTACATTTTAATGTTAGTGTGTTTAATTTTATTTTTAATTTAAAGTTTCCAACGATTCGAGGACACCCTTTACGATTTAATATTCATAGGAACAGAATTATCTGAGGAAAAAAATTCCTTCAAATTTTACTTTGACTTGCTAGATTTATTTTCTTTTGTTTAGATTTTACAAACTTCATCCATAAAAAGACAATATAACGTCTAAGAATTTTTTTTATACTGCTTCTTTTCTAACGCATTGTGACATGATGGGTATACTTTATTCATGATTAAATATGGGATGTAACTCTTATGTAGGGTCAGGTCACAGGTAATTTTAAGTGTTAAAATGATAATTTTATTAAATTAATAATTTTTAACTCTTTTAATCACAGGGAATTTAGTACTTTAATTAATTAGAGGAGAGAGGAAACTTTGATCTTTCGAGAACATCTTGAAATTTTTTTATTTCAGTAGTATTATTTGCTTGAAATTTAAGGGGGGTAGTCTAGATTACTCAAACAAAATAGCATAAAATTGCAATAATTTTAACCACTTGATTTTTCATCATACTTGCGTACAAAAAATTTGTTTGAACAGTGATTAGAGTTACTCCGATGAATAAATAATTGATAAAAATTGAGTAATAAGGTTATAATTTCTATATATTAAATCAAAATAATCTCTCACTGCCAAGATGTGTTAAAAATCACCCCTTTCTTACAATTCAATATTTTTCTTTTTATATAAAAAATGTACTAAGTAAAGGAATAAAATAAAGTCAAAATGAATGTTTAAGGCAGTTTAAAAACAGAAACTGATTCTGCGATGACCTCTGTCAGGACATTTTTTTCCCGTAGTGCCGTAGTCTTTTTAATAATAGAGCATTTCAAACACATGACTGAATGTGGACTCCAATATTTTCCAAGTGACATATGCCAACCAAGAATATTATAAAAAAAAGAATTAGAAGCCAAATTTTCAGATGACGTCTGTTCACTAAAAATGGGCTATGCTGTAATGCAAAACAGTCCTTTTTATTTGATTATGAGAAAGTAACTATTTGTTTTAACGAAATGTCCATAATCTAAATAAGTTTTCTTCGTATTTGGGTCATTTTCAAAATCCGATACCTTTTGCTGTCCGCGTGTAAAATATTTTTTTTTACAAGGTATAAGAAAATTTAAATTATTTTTCATTTTATCATGGCTTTTATCAGACAGTTTCCAGTACTGAAACAATAGATTAAAAACCAGACTAATAAAAAAAAAGGAATTAGAGACGATACAAAATATAGCTGTCCGTATCATAGAACATAAACGTGTTATGCAGAATTACTGCCCAAAAATTAAACTTTCTGCCCTGACACGATTTAACATTGTAAAATAGAGTTTAAATTACATTAAGAAAATATTTTTATGAGGTTTTAAGAAAAATACATGATTGATTTTTTATAATTAAATATAGCTGTCCAGACATTAATGCCCTGTCTGTTATCATACATTATTTTGAACACTTTAAACAACAAAATTGAAATTTGAGAATAGCAACACATTTTTACCATTAGAGTGTGGCTAAAAAAGAAATGTAAGCAGACATCTTGAGTTTTTGGCATTAGATTGAGAAAGCAAAAGCCCGTTTGTGATAAATATTTTTATTGCATATCATATGTTTTATTTGTTAATTCAATTGATTAATTTAGATCATTAGATTTTTAGTCTAAATTAATGTATCTTTTCATTCTCTAGTGGAATTATTTAGACTCATGAATTTTTGTTCGTTGAAATGTCATGTCAGTTACCGGCCATGCCTGCTACTTATTATAGTAATGTCTGTTACTATAATAAGTAAGAGGCATGAACTTGGTAACAGACATGGCAAACAAAAATTTACAAAAAAAAAAAAATCTAAAAGACTACATTATTTGGGCCAAAGGACGCTATACTTAGTAATCCATCACTTTCCATTATTTTGTGCTGAACATAAGAGTACAAATTTCAAAGAAAATGTCCGGTAACAGACATGGCAATTTTCATCAAGTCTGATAATGAAAAATCTATGAAAATTAAATAAAAAAGAAATGAGTGAATAATATTCAAATAAGGAACAAGATATGTTTTATATTATAGAAAAAAAAAACCCTACTTACTTATTGAAATTGTATTTTTGATTCTTATACTTCCAAATGACACAAAATTTTGAAAATGACCCATTTATAGTTTCATCATATGTTATTACAGTCGAATCCCGTTTGAAGTCGAATTTTTGAAGCTGAACTCAAAAAGATTCCCCCGTTTTCGTAAATATATTAATTAGATTCTGAGAAGATTACCTAGGAATATTTGACAGAAAATATTTGGGAAGGATGAGATGTTAATTCTATTTTATATTCCATACTGTACAACTTGCCTCAAGTTATACTAATTGAGAAGCATCTTCAGAGCTTTTTAAGTGCTGGCTTAGTTTTTTACACGGGAATAGAATATTTTTATTAAAAAATTCTTACATGCATTTTAAATAGAGTATATGATTCAGGAAATGGTGTCAGATATCTTGAGTAAACTTTCAATATTAAAATGTATTCGTAAGTTTTATTTAATGTTTTTCTTAATTTACAAGCAGACGATTTTAAGTAATATTATTCTTAGTAGGAATAATTTTTGCGAGTGGGAGAATTAACCATGAAGTTTTTCGAAAGCTGCCAAGTTAAAAATAAGAAAGTTTTTTACGACTTGGATTTTTTCCTAAATACCTGGTCTTTAAAGGCTTTTTGACATGAGGACTAGTATCCTTCTCGATTATTTACATTCTGGAAATTATATACTTTATATGCTTAAAATTACTGTAGATTTAATTATCTTTTTTAAAATTTATTATTTTTGTAATATTAAGCAGACTAAGATGTACTGGAAGAGTTGCTTCAAAAGACTGGTAATGGCATCGGCATAAAGTGGTATATAACATTGGGGGGGGGGAATGTTTCCTATTGTAGAAAATACTATTTTCAGATACGTATTTTCTGAATTTTCTTGAATTTTAGGGGGCGATTGCTCCCCATTGCTTTCAGCAAATTACGCGCAGTGCTAGAAGAAATACAAGACAAGTACTATAAAAAGAGGCCCCCCATACTTAAAAATTAAAGTTTTAAGAGAAAAATTGATCTGTTGAAATATATAACTTGTTTTTGTTTTACGAAATATTTACGAAAACTTTAATGATACTTGCAGACTTATATCTGAATGTTAAATGACTGGAAACACAAACCCATAGCGTACAAGTTATTTGACAAAATTTAAATTTCATTCATAAAATCAATATCAAATCTTAACTTTTATCAATTGACTGAATATGTAGTTAATTTCCTGGCTATGGTTTCATGGATAATGAACTTGTTTTGCAATAAAACTTTTAGAGTTAAATTACATTGGTCTCCACGAGTTTTCTTTGATTTTGACTATCTGGGAGAAAATGTATCAAACATTCGTAAAAACGAAGAACAAAATATCGCTCAAAATTGGTATATTTCTAGCATCAACTTTATGAAACATCTCTTTTTTTTCTAGGCAAAGAGGTATGTTATAGGGTTAGGTTAGAAAGTTAATTGAAGTTTGGAAAGAGAATGCGCCACAGAAAGTTATCGTGAAAATTAGAGATTAGAGATTTTCTTTCACCTAAAGGTTTCCATGCTGTGCAAAGCAAAGAGCATTAGTACCGGCGTATAAGTAGGCGTGTTCAGAAAGGGCTAATTCCAACGACCTATCTGCCACACAAACATTGTTTTATGTGTTAATGAAATTGCTAAATTAAAGCTATGACTTAAAAAATATACATACAAATATTTCTAATGCTTTAAAATTTATTTTTTCTCAAAAACCTGAAATTTTTCTTTTATAAAAAATTCATAAGTTGATAAAAAAATTCTTTTGATAAAAGGTAACAGTGACTTTTGTAATAACTGAACTTTTTCTTATTATAAAATATAATGCTTGTTTTGAAAAAATTACAATATTTACTTTATTCTTTTGTTGAAATAATAATATAAATCCGTATTAAGTTCCACAGCTACATATCTAATCCGTTTTAAATTGATTGGTGCCATTTTTAATCCAGTAGTTGTTTTTTATTTTGAAGAATAGATTAAAAAAAACAACTTTTACATTTTTACTGGAATACGAAACCAATATAATGTTCCCCCCTTTTAAAGGATAAAGATCAAAACCCAAGTTCGACAGTATATACTTTTAAATTTTAGATCCTACGAACAAAATTCAAAATAAACTTTATCTCCGGTTAATAAGATTTCGCACTTCCAGGTAACTAAATCTTTATTATAAGGTTATAAACACCGAAATATCTATGACCTTGGGTGTTAGTCCTTAAGCGAACCCTGAGATACACGAAAAAAGGTTATTTTGCATATTTGTAGCCTTTTTAGAATTAATACATGTTTTCAAACTACAAAAAAGTGTATTAAGTGTAAAAGTGTATTATTAACTGTTTTAGAGAGGAATGTATATTCCTGGTGCTTACTGAAATTTTTAAAACAAAGATAAAAATGTAAGAGCTCATTTCTTCAAAGATTTTATAAAAGTTCGAGGGCTTGAGTTCTCATCAATTCTCATCCCTTTTATGTAACTAACAGATCTGATAAGCGGATTTTTTTCTTTTTAAATTTTAGTTGCATAGCGTGTCCAAGGATTTCTGATGACGCAAAGCACATTATGCAACTCCCTTTTTCCTTCTCTATTTTACAACGTTTTTACAACTTTGCAGTGTCCACATTTTTGCAAGTCAGGTGTTGCGTTTTTAAGTCATATCGGTTTTGAGGTTGAAGACTTATTTATTTAGAGTCTGTTTTAAGCGAGATATGAATTCCTTATAAGTGAATATGTATGACTTAGTTCAGTGTGCCTAAGCCCATGAAACCTATATGGCTTTTTTCAAGTATGTATGTGTATACTAGCGTTTAGTGTAAATTTGTATTTCCATTTCGCGCATGAAATGAACTGTAATAATGTAACTGAGAATATTGTTGATATTTGCTATTGATTAGTCTAACGTAACCAGATGAATAACAGTATATGCATATCAGTCTAGTAGTCGTCAAGGTAAAAATCAGGAAGTACGCATGGTACGTTCCTGTACGTCAGAGTTATGTGGCATTTGCAACAATCGGAACCTGGGCACGAAACAGCGTAAAGCTAACGAGTTTAAGAAAAAGCAACATCCAACAAAAATTCAAAACAAGAACTCACTCTGAGCGTGTATTCCTCCCACCGTAAACACCGCAATAGCTGCCCCGAACAGAAGTAGCATGTTATGTCAATGCCAGGGTCGTTTAAACTGTCTCACAACCTTGTGCTGGTGGTTGAGCGAGCAGTTTTATAGGAACTCGTCTTCTTTATTCTGTTCTTTTTTTATCATCCTTGCCATTGCTCCTCCTCAGCAAAGTTCAACGGAAACCGGCTGAGACGACACCCCCCTCTCAGCCGGTCGGTCGGTCGTGTAGAGAGAGAGGCCGCTCTGGGCAAGTACGAAACTCTACTTGGTTCCACGGAAGCATCGGACCTGATTTGTAAAAAAAGAAAAACCACTTGAGTTGGGGGGGGGGGCGGATTGTAAAAAATGAAGAAGAAAAAAAGAATGCAGATTATCTCACCTGGGAGTGAGCAAGAGCACGTCCCGAGGTCAGTCAATCTGAGGTTTTGAAAAACACAACCACGAAGGGCAACACCTCTTCTCTATCCCATTATTAGCAGAGAGAAAAATAAACATTGTTGTGGATACCAGAAAGAAAGCGTGAGAGAAAACGTTAACGTCCATGTAAATCTTCTTGCAACAACTATTAGGATTTTTTTTTTTTTTAAACCTTTGACGCGCGGTGGTTGCGCCTTGAAAAAAACAATATATTTTTTCAGCTCTTTTATTGAAAAAAAAGTTTTACTGAAAAAAAAAAAAGTGGTCAAATTGTCCCAAAGCTGAAAAAGTGCAGTCGTTACCATCGACTCTTTTAATTACCAACAATATGGCGGTCTATCGAATCGCTCATCTGGCGCCACAGAGTTAAAGAAGTTTTCTGACCGCTGTGTTCTTGGTAGTTAAATGGGTCGATGGCAACTACTGCACTTTTTCAACGTTGGGCAGTCTGTCCAGTCGGTCTTCTATATTGATGTGAAAATGCTCGCTCTTCAAAGAGTTAACTGGTATGAAAATAGTTGCTGCTTTCGTGAAGAGAATGAAAAATGCATTGTTGGACTCTGAAAAGTTCCAAGGGGGATGCTATAAGTAGGACGAAGCATATTATCAGAGATGAATCACTCTCTCTTTCTTTAACTGTTCAAATTTAACCCTTTGAGGCGCAACCCTTTCCCAATGGTGAAAAAAGGGCAGCCGTTGCCATCGCTCGACTTAACTACCAGCAAGATGGCGGATGATCGAAACGTTTATCGCGTGCCACAGATCTAGAGACCCTTTTTTGACGACAGCTGGCTGTGTGGCACAGCCAGCTGTCGTCAAAAAAAGGGTCTATGTTACTTCCCAAACGGTTATTGTTGTTGTCGCTGTTGTTGTTTCAAATGCCCTCTACCAACGTGGAGCGGTGCCCGATCCTCCATATAGGAAGAAAAGAATGAAAACTGCGGCACAGCCAGCTGTCGTCAAAAAAGGGTCTATAGATCTGTGGCACGCGATGAACGTTTCGATCGTCCGCCATCTTGCTGGTAGTGAAGTCGAGCGATGGCAACGGCTGCCCTTTTTTCACCATTGGGCAGTCTATCCAGCTGTTCTCGCATTCTTCCATTTTTCAGCAGATGTCAGTGCTGTTAAAATAATCGTGACAATTTTTTTACGGGAAAGGACAACTATTTTTATAGAAATCCTATCTATTCTTCGTGACTGGCAACAGTCAAAACGTCAGAGTTCGGTGTTCCCAGAGCGGGAACACTGGGCTTTAAAGGGTTAATCTTGAACCCATGTTTAACGTATTAGCTGTCATCATTAAAAAGACGCAACGGAGAAGGTTCTCCTTTTTTGACTGATTTTGCTTTATAGATTGGCTCTTTGGATGTCTACCAGAGAGAGCGTTCAAAGAGCCACCTGTATCGCAGTGGCTTCGTCACTAAGCTCCGTTCTCGTAAAAATACGAAAAGTGCTTGGAAGCGTTAACTCCTCTCTCCGCTGGACTGCTGTGGTAGCGTGTACGCCAATGGGAGCTGGTGCACGTAAAATCTGTTCGCGTGGCTCCAATGTTTGCTATGTACAAACGATATCTCTGGGGGTGCCCATTTCAGGTGCTAGGTCTCTCATCTGGAATTGGTACAAAATCAGGAGATCCCGAGCTAAGTTCGTCTTCCTTCCAGTAGGGCTCATTAAAAGGGAAACCGCTATCTTTCGCCCATCGCCATCCTATATGGAGGATCGGGCACCGCTCCACGTTGGCAGAGGGCATTTGAAACAACAACAGCGACAACAACAATAACCGTTTGGGAAGTAACATCGCTCAAAGAAAGAGAGTCTCCTCCGTTGCATCTTTCATATGATGATTCAGAATACTTTAAACACGGATTTAATTGTGGGTTTTTGCTCAAGGGAGTTGCGATCGCTCCAGCATCTTCTCCCTTGGATCCGCCACTGGAAGCATGTAATGTTCTTTCCTACTCGTTTTCTTTCTAAATTTTAGTTGTTCTAAAGCAAGCAATAAGTCGTTGCTACCCGATTGGAAAGAAAACAAGGAAAATAAAGAGCACAAGAAAGAATGTATTATGAAACGCTTTCCTATTCAAATGCTGTAAGCATGCACAAGTGGAGTATATTGAATTTCAAAGGTGGGCTATCTCACTCCATTTAGTTTTTGAAGTGTGAATAAAAATGCATTTGAAGGAGGCGGAAGTCACTTTGTTGATGATTACACGAAATTACTTAATTAGATATTAACGTCACATTTATCGTTCTAGAGATTAAACATTCAGTAAGTTTTTTTAAAGTGAAACTTCTTTAGGCGCGTTGAGAGTGAAATTTCAAGGTCGCGTCACGGCAATAGCGTCAAGATGAGGCTGGGGCGATTTTGGATTTTAACAGACGGAGAGAGCTACCGGATAGATCGAAAGAGAGAAAGAGACAAAAATAGTAAGCATGCTATACTCTATTGCTGCAGAGAGTTTTCTTTCTCCTCATTGTGCTACATTCGTTCTTATTTAATTTTTGAATTAGTTTTTGGATTATTTTATATTTTACGTTATTTTCGACCGTTTTCTGTCTTTGCCCTCCGAAAAAGAAGGCTTCCGATTGTTCGAAAGAAAAAATAATTACACGATCGGAAAGAGGAAAGAGTTTTCTTTCTAAAGAGACCTCCATTTTTGAATTAGCTACATTTCCCGATTTTTGATAAATAAAAATCGACAACCCTTATCTCCGGCAAATTCGGGTGAATTTCAGAACGAGGAGCCTATCTCAGCTAGCATCTAAAAAGTATGAAATATTTCGACTAAAAAAAATATATATACTGTTACGGACAAACTGCTCAGCTTTCGTTTTAAAAAAAATCAAGCGTCTAGGATAATTTTTTGATCAGCTAAAAAATTAGTTAGTAAAACCCGTACGAAAATAATTTGAAACTTCCGAAGACAGAAGAAGGGATTTTTCGAGTAGCTTCACGTGAATCAAAATGAAGAGCCAGTGAGGGAATAATTCTTTACTAAAAAGAGTGTGTGGGTGGAAGTCCGATTTAAGTGAAACTTCTTTAGGCGCGTTGAGAGTGAAGTTTCAAGGTCGCGTCACGGCAATACCGTCATGATGAGGTAGGGAGGATTTTGGATTTTAACAGGCGCAGAAAGTTACCAGATAGATCGCCAGAGAGAAAGAGACAAAAATAGTAAGCATGCTATACTCTATTGCTGCAGAGAGTTTTCTTTCTCCTCTTTGTGCTACATTCGTTCTTAAGAAAGTGTAGGCATGCGATGAATGTAAACATACATTGTGCACTCGGAGACGAACATGCTGGAGCGCTGACTTACAGTTGGTAAAGTCAATTATCAATGTTATATTTTGATCAGAATCTCCAGTATTTTGAAACTGATTTATATTTATTGTTATTAACAAACTATTATTCACAAAAACCGATATCCAAGTAAGTAATATTTTATATATTCTTTTTGTATACATCCTCATTGTAATTTAAAATTTAAAATCCATGTATATTAAATGATTTTTATGTTTGTCTAATGACTTAGTGTGCTTAGTATATTTATTATTTTATTTACAATTTTCAAATTTTATTTTAATACTGAAAAATTAACCAAACGAACTTGTAAAATATTTTTACATTAATTTTTTAAAAATATTTTTAATACTATGCCTCAATCCTTTGACTACCTACAACATCTCACTTTTGATCTGTTTTCAAATGTTATCTTTAATTTTAGTCTTTAATTTTTATCTCTGACTACTTATTTGACAATCGAACAGATTTTAATCAATCTCGCCAAAGAAGTTTCACTTCTGACACATGTACTCTGTACACACGCTCTTTTTTGTTTTCTAAAGCACGGCACTTGCTCATCCAGCATTCGCCATTACTAAGGCCCGAATCACTGGAAATTTTATTATGAGAGCACCCAATGGGCGGTTAGAATTACACCCTATGAAGATGACGGATAAGTTAACATCCATGCCCAACCCGGGATTCGAACGGCGTGACCGGACCCACTACGTGATAGAATGATTCGAAGGGTGCCAATATTCAGAATTCTTCCACCTTCTGATGAGGATCCAAATTGTGGCGAGAAACTCCGGGAAGGACGTACGTAGCTCTAAACAACGCATTTATTTGCCCTCTCCTGGCAAATAAAAAATAAATAAATCTATGAATAGTACTTAGAATAATTGTAGGAATAGAACTCATGTAAAATTCAGACTGTTAGGTTAATGCCTTTATGCAAACTGATATTTTTTGAGCTTCGCAACTAGTCTAGCTAGCCCAGAGGTTACGTGACTGTTATACACTTTTTCGTAAGGCGACGTGGTAGACAGATTGTTAGTGAGATAGACCCTGAATTAAAGGACCCAGGTTCAAATTATTCTAATCAAAGATCACTGGGAATACGCGACTTACGTGCTCGTTAGATCTGGGGTTCGTAACTCTTCTCCATGGCAGGTTCTAAGACACAGGCGTAGTTTTCGCATAAAGCGAAAAGGCTACTTATGAAAATGCTAAAATGAAACAAGAGTATTTTCACTTTTCTGTGAAAGCATTCTGAGGAAAAAAAAATCCTACTCACGATAACCTCTGTCCAAAATATTACCTGGGCCACACCATGGCCGAGTGGATAAGACACTGAACATGGTGGATGGCCGAAGTGTGAAGATCTCGGGTTCGGGCCTATGCGCGGCTGTCGATCTAACAGTCTGGAGTTTTTGGGCGGTTTCCTCCAGATGTAACGTGAATACGCTTTAAAACCCCTTTAAAAGACCTCTGCTCCAGGCATACCCTTCCGTAGGCAGATGCAACCTCGTGCAGAGATCTGCGCCCCTCAGAAATTCGCGGCGGCGGCGGCGGCGCGCCGTGGCATGGGAATTTTTAAAAAAAAAAGACCATGATGAAAATGGGTGTATGCATACATATCAGTGGTATATATACATAGTGAAGGGATTTCTAAAACTTTAAATAACTAATTGTTACCAAAGTTTACATTTCTGAAGTAAACTATTAATTCCTCTATTAAAATTCGTAACATTTTGAATTTTCCTTTTTTTTTTCTGGAAGAAAAAACCCTTATTGCTGATAGTTTATATTAAACTTTACTTAAAATTATGACGCTGATGCGTACAGTCGATGCGCCGGCATAGAACCAGACGGCGGCGGGTTGGCGCGGCGGCGCAGACCTCTACCCTTGTGTAGGCTTCCCGTAGCACAAATCACCAAAATATTACCTGCGCTATCCATGAAACCTCCGAGACGTGAAAAGCTTTTATGACTCTATGGGCACCTCTCCAGCACTATTATCATCAAAAATTTCTAGGAGGACTTCACGTTCTTTCCCACAAAAGATTAGCCTTTAGTTAAATACTGTGATAACTCTCTTAATAGGCCATCTTAATTCAGATTTCGAAGAATTAAAGTTTTTAGAAACAAACAATTTAATTTTTAAATGAAATAAAATTTCCTTTCAAATGAAAAAAAAATCTAATTTCTTTTTAAAAAAATTGATGCAATAAAAAAAAAGAAGCACGTTTGATATCAGTGGGGGTAGGGGGCGGTGGGTACCCTGCACAACCCTTCTCCCCTGGATACGCGCCTGAATTAATTTCGTTAAGACAGTTTCCAGAACGGAAACCCGTAACTTTTAATTAAACACACCACGGAAAAGTTTAATAATTGCAAAAGTAACTTTATTAAATCAACGAGTTCATTAAAATTAATCACTTTTCCGTGTGCATTCAGAAGAGACGTTACAACATTAAGAATGCATTGTTTACATCCCGAGGACGGAATATGAATTATCTCAAGAAACAAAATATTAGTTTGGAAATTTATTAGCTGAGCTCATGAGCACGTGATAAGGCACGTGTCTGCGTTTTTCTAAAATTCCTTGTTTAAAATTAATGGAATAATGGCGTTAGTTTCGCGACTTTACACTGAATAATGGCTCCGAGTTTTTATTTTTATTTTAATTAATTCGGCGTATTTTTACTTGGATAATGAATTAATTCAGAACGCCATTTTTCTTTGGAAATGGAACATTGTTACGATTAATCACTTTTGTTATTAAACATGCAGAATTCACAGTCTGGGAAGTATGAAAATAAGCAGACACAATTTGGGGCGAAGTTGAAAATTCAGTTCCGCCACAATTTTATGCAGTTTCTAAATATGTAAAAATGCCGTTAATTAAGTTTACTAATCAACTTTTAAATCCTGAAACCTGTAGCTAATTATTACAATTTGAGTTAATTGCTGAATTTGAAATTAAGGATAAAAGACTATTTGGAAGAGATTAAAATAAATTTTTTAAAAAGATTTTTAACTCACTTTTTTGAAGTAGTTATATTGTTACAGCAAACTCTGATTAGTTTCCGGGTTCGTAGTTTATAAGTCCATGTGTAAGTAAACAGTCCAAGTCAACGAACAATCTTTAGTACACAGTTCTCGGAAATTAATAAGTAATAGCATGTTTTATAATAGTCAGCTCATTACAGAAGCTTTCTCAGATGCTGTATTTTTTTACTCAGAAAATCCTTTCATAGGCTAATATTTAATGGAAATTCTCGAAGAAAACTGTCATCTGTTCCTCAGCATGTAACAAAAAAGAATTCGCAAACAGCCTTCTCAAAACAAGCGAAACATCGCTCACAAAAGCAAACTATACAGACCCTTGCTGTTAAAGCAGTGAACTCAACGAGTATTTACTCACAACTAACTTCTCTGGAGAGTCTTGCTCTTTTGTACCTTCCGCCGAAGTTACTCGAAGATTCTACGACTTTCGTCTACTAGTATTTCCCAAAAGTTTCCAGTTATTTGATTGCGTAATAGAAATACAGCTGAATAATACTAGGATATTGGGTAATACTAATGCAGGGAAGTAATTACAGGCCCCAGTAATAAAATCATTCCAAATGTCGCCAAGCTTGGCGACGTTTTGGTGAAAAATCGCAGATTTGGCTCCAAAAATAAGTTTCCAAAACTGAAGTTAGCTAAGCGATAGCGCTAATATTTCTCAAGAATTGGAGAAAGCCCTGTGTTAAACAATGGGGACTACCTGTTAGTTTCAACATTTAATGTTATAAACAGGGTGTTGTCGAATTCGATCGATAAATTCAGATGGGGATAGTAGAGATTACGATGATGCAAAGATGCCGTAGAACATGGAGTCTCAAACCTCGTTTAGTGCGTGAAAATTGCAAAAATAGGGGTTAACGACGAGTGGAATAAAAATTCCGATAATATATAGAAAAGTATGCATTTTTGACGTAAAGCAGGACGTTACGATAGGGATAATTCAATGAACGCCGGAAAGGAGACTGCGAGAATTTTTTTTATAAGGAATTGTTTGAAATTATGGTTGCAAATGTCATTGCACCAACGACACCGATTGACTAAGAATTGCCGAACACGCCCAGACATACTCGGGGTGCACCTGAATTAAGCAAGGACGATCCATGCAGAAGGCCGTAGCCAGAAAAAAAATTTCGATGTTGGGGGGGGGGGCGGTTATGTAGTGCTGAAGTCTTTTCACCTGTAACTGATCTTCACAATTAACGCAAATAAAAAACTATTAAAGCATTGACTAAAATTTCAGGTATGCGGGATCCCATCCCTACTGCCTTGTCCGTGCCGTACAATGCTCTATTGTAAGCACAGGTGTTTCAGTAAAAAGCCTTTTCAGGTGGCAACAAAAGAAGAAATAAAAGGGTTTAAAATACGGGTAACACGGAGGCCTAGTAGCACGTCCTCTGAGCCCAGCACACTTCCAGTACATCATCGTTGTCAAACCAATATCTGCTATGTGCAAAAAGTTTATTTATTATTACCAGTTTTTATTAGCATTTATTATTTGACAATATTCAGACTGATTCACCATATTTTTTTTTTAGCGATCACCGTATAATGCAAAGAGTGACATTGAGAGTCTTTTTATACGAAAATTTGGTTAGTAAGTTTGGCTAGTCCTAATAGTCAAAATGTCGAAATCTCCAAAAAGTGCACGTAGCAGATATTCATTTGACGACGACAATATGCTGCATTGAGGTCGTTACTCATAAGAATCAAAAAGTGTCTGACTGCATCATCATTCAAGAGCACATGCCGCCGGTATACCCAGCAGCATATCCTGGAGAATGTGCTGTAGAAAAATTAGAAACAACATTAAGGGTCCGTTTACATGCACAAAAATGCGGGGTAAATGCCGGAACTTTCGCTGCTTTCTATCCCGTCTCCCCCACGTAGAGAAAAAAATTCCGGGTAGAAAGATAAAGATTCCTAATCCATTGAAGGGTAAATTAAGGAGACAATATATTCGAACGTTGAATTGAGGACATGTCCCTAACTCTGAAACAAAATTGGGGGCATTTTATAGTTAATGAAACAATTAACATTAATCCAATTAAAAAGTGTAGTAATTAAAAATTATTCTCAATTGCTTTTTTACATTCCGAGCACAAATCGAAAGGAAAAAAAAAAAAAAAAAAAACCCACTGAAATTGGGGACGTATGGTCACTTCAAGGTAAATGCATTGATGACTTCACATCCCCATGAGCCATTGTTCGTTTTTCCCTATATTCTACATTAACCGGGAATTTTTCATTTTCCCATGTAAACGGGTCTCACAAATTCTTTGGGCATTCCGGCAAAATGTTCGGTCCCAACAAGCTTCACCATGGCACAGTGGTTATGTCACTGAAAATGGTAGACGGCCGAAGTGTGAAGGTCCCGGGTTCGGGTACCATCACTCGGCTGTCGATCTACCGGTCTGGAGTTTTGGTGGGTTTTCCTTCAGATGTAATGTGAATACTCGTTAGAACCCCTTAGAAAGTCCTCCTACCAAGGCACCCCCACCCTTGACAGATCGCCCTAGTGTAGCGTTGCCATAATCACACACACACACATCGGTCCAAACAAATGATGTCCGAGGATCCCTGCCCTACCCACTGTTTCCCCAAGTAGCTACAACTCCATATAATTATGAATCTTCATTCCAAAAAAAAAAAAAAACCCAAACAACAAACTAACTTTTCCAGTGATTAGACCATAGACTTTTCCCGCTAAGTCTAAAATCACGGAAATCTTATCCAGTATATGTAAATGCTAACGCTGTTGATTGTCAAGTTGCAATCGAAGATGAGGCAGAGATTGCATTTCCCTATTGAATTTATATGCCAGATTTATATACTAGTCAAGAGAGGGAGCCACTATATGATGAAATAGCGCTTTTTATCAGAATTCAGACACATTTCTAGGTGTTTTCTATAAATCTCATTTTGGTTTTAGTTTTTAAATAAAAGCATAAGTATTTAGAATTTGGCTGACTTTTTAAATTTTTTTATTTTATTATTAAAAAAAAATTATCTACTAAAGTGATCCTTTTTTTTTTGCTGTTATTAAAGTAGTCAATTAGTGTTCATTAAGTACTCGGTTTAATTTATCTCGTATAAATACAGTCCTTTGATTTAAAAAAAAACCTTTTTTGCACGTGATAAGAACCTATTAGCTCATACAAAATAATGCAAAAGATTGAAACACTGAGGGATTAATGCAATTTTGTAGGTGGGTGGGAGCGGTTAGTTGGAAGATTCACATGCACATCCATTTCATGGAAGTAAAGCAGTATCTTTTACACAAATTTCTTTTTTCTCGGGAGGAATGGTCGCCCCCTCCGCCCCTTTCTTTTTTCCGTCCTTGCTTTGACGGAGGGATACATCCTGATATTCTATATTCCCTGAGATTCCTTTCCTGGCTACGCCTGATGAAACCAGGTGTGCCCACATAGCAGAATGACGGCTCAGACTGAGCCATTGAAATTTTTAGGGGGGAGGGGGTTACTTGAAAATCGAATTTTTATACACATCCGCTCACAAACACAAGTTTTACCGTGTTCAGAGCGATACTGCATTTTATGTATGGCGCAACTCATTGAAAAGTCAATTAATATTTATTTGCCCCCAGAAACAAGACTTATTTAACATTATAGAAGAGCTCTATCGTCTTTTTAGTTCGGAATTCAAAAGGCAAAATATTTTTGTCGAAAAAGTGGCTATGAAAGAAAAAGGAAGCGGCTTAAAAGAGTTCAGACAACAAGGTAATAAAACTAAAGTAATGAGGAAAAGATAAAAACAATAAAATAGTGTATGTTCAAAATGTAGAATTTTTCTACTTAAGTAGTCTCAAAAAATAAAATTTATGTCTAATTTTCGACTTGAATAAGTGATGAATTATTAATTAAATCTCTTCAAAGTACCAGTTACATAATTTTGGGAAGATTAAAGGGAAAATACACACCAGATTAAAAAAAAAAAAAAAACTATACGCATGAAACTATCCCGAACATATTAGGAACTTATACTAAATTATTGGGAAGGGGGGGGGGAGAGTGCACTCATGACTTGGGAGGGTGAGCCATGAAGTCTAGAGGGGCAGGGTGGGCCGAAAAAAATTAAGTTTTTCCGATCAAAATCTAATAGTGCGAAAAAGTTGCCTTTCGTAAATAGAAGACGAAAGAAAATTTTTTTTTTTTTTTGAAATCGAACAATATTTGACCCTTGCGCATAGAGATCAAAGTTACGGAAATTTTACCATTTTTCCATATTTAAAAAAAAACCTTTCTAATAAGTATATTTTGTATATTCTGTGGCGTAAACTGGCATTTAACATTGAGGAGCAAAATATTTCCTATTGAAGAAAATATTATTTTCAAAAGTAATATATTTTTTTTTCTGGGGATGGGGCAATTGACCACTCTTGCCCCTAGTAAGTTATGCCTATGATACTTGTGTTTTTTTGTTGTTACTAACTGAAATTCTGTTTTATGGGTAAATTTAGGCATAATAGTTCTAGACAGAAATGTAGATCAGATAAAACCATCCTTGGATTCTGGGCCACAAACTTTTTTTGCTGACTCTGTAAAAAGTTTAACTCACTGCACTACGGTTCGTGTCTGACAAGGGAAAAGCACACATTCCAGTCTGGTACAGCACAAGTTTTAATGAGTCCATTGATGAGTTCTCTACTGTCATTACGCAAAAGAGGCGAGGGAGACAAATTGCAAGAGTTGCAGTCAGCTAAGAATAATCTGACAGAAAAATTGATAGCTGGAGGCAGAAAAGTGCGTGAGATTTTCTCCATAGGAAGAAGTGGTGCCTTTAGAATGTGCTTCAAACCAATCTCCCATACATGCTTCTTTTCGTCAAATACCATTGCTGAGAACATTTTCAGGATGAGTAAAAAATTCATTATGCTGTGTTAACTGCTCTATCAGCTGTAGATGATTTTCAGGTAAGTGTCTTGTAGATTGTCTATTGCCTTGAAAACATGTTTTGGTCCATCTATGAAGAAACTTTCTTTCTTAATATCAAACCAAACTCGAGTATAGAACTTCAAAAGAAATGTAACTATCTGTTTTAATTCATGTGAGGGTTCTTTTGAGGATGCGTATAATCTGTGAATGTTACTGGCAGCCGTCAACCACCAGGTATTAGATAGAGGCCCGGTTGGCGACAGCAAGGTCTGGTGCACAGAGTCCCATATGATTAGCCCGATAAATATTTAAAATGTATTTTTGATCGTTACTGAGACAACTACTTCGTCTGGAAGAGGAACATGATACTCAAGTGATCTGCGTATAAAAGAAAGGAATCTCAGTGGAAAAAGATCGAATGTGTGTTTGTGACAACGCTACGCTAGGGCTATCTGTCAGTGCTGCGGGGTGACTTGGTAGAAGGACTTTCTAAGGCCTTCTACTAAGGTCCTTGAGGTCCTAAAGAGTATTCAAGTTACATCTGCAGAAAATCTACCAAAACTCCAGAACGTTAGATCAACAGTCGTGCGATAAGACCCGAACTCGGGACCCTTACACTTCGGCCACTTACCATTTTCAGTAACATAACCACTGTGCCATGGTGAGGCGTCGAAAGATCGAATTCGAAAGATAACTTCAGCGTTCTAACTCCCTGCAAACCAAATCAGTAAAAACTTGCAGCCACCGAGGTGGTGTAGTGGCTAAAGAATCATTCTACCACACCTTGGGTCCAGGTTCGATTCCCGCTTATGCTTGGTTGGTAAATTGTCCGTCCCTTCATAGGGCGTAACGATGGCAGCCCATTAGGTGTACCTTTTATAAAATGGCCAGTAGTTCGGGCCGTAGTAGTGGCAAAGACTTGTGGCAACAAGTGCCCGTCCATTGGGGAAAAAAGAAGAGTAATAACATGCAAACTGGAATAGATAAATTCTTCAACGCATTGGTGACGGAAGGGAAATTTCCCTGAAGCAAAAAGAAAGCTAAATAAAAGATTTGTAATGCGTCTGTGCAAAGACTGCATCTGAAATGCGTAACGTTATGGGTGAAAAAACTCTACCCCCTCTCATCCCGGCTGTCGACTTAGTTAGACTATCATAATGACAGCAAGTAATTAGTTATTGCTTATACATCATATATGGACACTTTAATAAAATATAATTCTCAGAAGCGATATTTTAAAAACGTGAAAAAAGATATGTAAAAAATAATAAAATTTTCAAACTTTGATTTCGATGCGCAAGGGTAAAATATTGTTTGATTTCAAAAATTCTTTTTTCTTTCGCCTTCTGTTTACCAAAGGCAACTTTTCCGCACTATTAGATTTTGATTGCAAAAACTACTTTTTTTTGGCCCACCCTAGTGGGCACCCCTGGCGAAACTGCATTAATTAGAACAATTCAGACGTTGAGAAAAGTTTGCAATTCCGAATTAAAGGAGTTATAGACCTTCCCATGAAATTAGAAATTTTGTAACTTCTTGCATTAATTAATATTAATTGTATTTTCTTTAAACTCTGAATCATAATCGTAAAATGTACAAAATTATTAGGGGCGGGCCTGGAGTTTCACAGCCAGACGTGCCTACGTTTCTTTATAAAAATTGCATCTATCTGGAACCATTGCTGAAAGGGTTGGAAAAGATTTTGGGAACTGCACATCCACTGGCCCATGCAAACAGTACGCTTATGACTTTGACGAAGCATTGGCTTGCAAGATTTCAGTACTCAATAGTTATTTTATTAAATAGTTAAAAAATATTTGCGATATTAAAAAATAAATTCGTGGTAGAAAAATAATAAAAATGATACCAATGCAAAATTGCGCATGTCTTCTTTTGATATTAGGAAAAAAATCTGTAAGCAATTACACTACATCAGTAGTCATCTATGGTAAATACAAATTTCTTTTTAACCCTTTAACGTGCAGTGTTCCCGCTCTGGGAACACCAAACTCTGACGTTTTGACTGTTGCCAGTCACGAAGAATAGATTTGATTTCTATAAAAATAGTTGCGGGGGACATACCTCCAAGAGAATCCTTTACTTTTTAGCACGTCATTTCCCGTCAAAAAATGGTCACGATTCTTTTTAACAGCACTGACATCTGCTGAAAAATGGAAAAATGCGAGAACAGCTGTATATAAAGGGTTGCGCCTCAAAGGGTTAAAAAGAGTTCTATATATATATGAACATGTTTTATGGAAAGTTTTTTCGTCTATAAACGAACAATTTAATACTGATCATTTCAATCACTCATAGATTTCCCCCGTAAATTAACGGTTTTCACGATAAATCATTTACATTTTCCTTTACTGTCAATAAACTGGAGAAAAAAAAAATGCAATAACTTATCATTTGACTGGGAAATGTTTTTCAGATATAAATAACAACATGTTTTTAGAGAAAATCACTTTAAATTTCCTCACGCCATTTCTGAATTTACAAACGATAAAAATCATGGATTTAGAATATATACATCTTTTCATGAGAACTATGAATTATTTTGATGCATCTCATGTCGAAAGAAACAAACAAAAATACCGGCTTGTGTGTGTGTGTGTGTGTGTTTCAGCTAACTTCCAATACCTCACTGGCTGTCAACTGAAAATGCTTGAGATATTTTTATACATATCGTTAATGCTGACAGCTCGAGACAACTGTGTTATTTTAGGTTGGCAGTGAATATTTTTCTAAGCTTCACGTGCATGTCAGGTGTGACGAAATAGCACTTTCAAATAAATAGGGAATATTACTAAGGAAACCAACTAATTTTCTTGAAAGATTATAACAACAAATTAAAAGATAGGGGCAGTACCGTAATTAAGATGGGGCAAACGGGGTAACAGCTCAGGGCAGCTAAAAAGCCGTCCTATTCACGGCCAAATTACATATTATTTCCTTTATTGGGTCATTCCATTTCAGATAAAACAGTGCAGTTCACCACAAGAACTTAGATTTTCCTCAAATTTTATATAGATGATTTATAGGCTAAGATAACCAAGAATCCCAATTTTGCAGGTTCTGCGATAATTAATTATCGATAAATTAACTAACCAAATTAAGTTTTCTGCAAGATGCACCCTTTTTTCTCAGAATTTCTTAAATAACTCCTATCTCTAGAGGTTACTGTAGTTAAATTTTTTTTCTAGGGGAAACTTTTTAAGCCGATTCCAAAAATGATATGAAAATTTGCGAATCCTCTACACATTTTGCATGAGCATTGCATTTGCTAAAAGCTTCATGAATTTTTTCGGCATGTTTTATCAGAAACACATATTTTAAATTTTTATATGTTGTTAAGATGATATACTACAACATACCAAAAAATTTCATCTTGGCTTTCTGCTCAGAAGCTGAGCAAAAAAATTACAAAACTTTCATCTGACTTTTCGTATATTGGGTCTAGTAATAAGTTTTAATGAACGTGTTTGTCTGTACTACATTATTTGAAACACAAAAATTTTGCAATTTCTGTCCGTTATAAAAAATCAGTACAACTGAAAAAAAAAAAAAAAAAAAAAAAGCTTGCCATTCTGTCCGTGACGCTATTTTTGTTCGCGCATCATGTAATAACGACAATGGTGAATGGAATGAAATTTGGCGACATGATAGGTGGTCACACAACTTAAATTATAGACTTCGAATGATTAAAAATTTTGATTAAATTTTGACATTTTGCGAAAATCGTTTCACAGTGTGTAAAATTTTCTTCGTGTAACACTTAATAACGACTAAAGCGAATGAACTGAAATTAGGATACATGATAGGTGGTCATGCAACTTAAGCTATAGGCGTCGAATTTTAAAAAAAATTCTGATTAAATTTTAAGATTTTACAAAAATTATTTCAAAATGCGCATAAATATTTGTCCATCACGTATAAACCACCGAAGCGAGTGAAATAAAATTTAGTATCATCATAAGTGGTGACTTAAACTGTGCGTCGAAGTACAAAATTTTTATAGATTTTTGCGATTTTGTGAAAATTGAGTACATGTTTGTTCCGTTCCTGAAAGAGTGGTGTATTAATGCAAGTTTTTTTGGGCGGGGGGCGGTTGGCATATACATTCATTTCATGGAAGTGAAATAGGATCTTTTACATTAATTTCTTTTTCCTCGGGGGGCGGGGCGAGGTGGCAAAGGAATAGAATGGATTTTTGAATTATATTGGATGGCAAGCTAATTTAAACTATAGATGTGCCAAAATTGTTGTAAATATTTTGTAGATTTTGAGATTTTATGAAAATTGTATAAATGTTTGTTCTCGCATCCGTCAAAAGTGGCTTAAGAGAATAGAATTAAATTTAATAACTTGATCAGCAACAACTGAAACAAAATAAATGTCAGATTTTTGAAAAATAAATTTTAAAACTTTAAAAAAAATGTTTATTTGCTAGACTTTGTGAAAGTTGTGCAAAATTTTGTTTTGTTTGAAGTTGCCGAATACCTTTAAAACATGCTTTAAGGAATAACTGCCTATAGAACATAATGTATTTGAATTCTATGGGATGCTCCTTAAAAGATCTATTCATGCTATAGACAATTTACAACAGATTCCCCCAACATTTAATGCATATAACACGCATTTTAAATACAAAGATATTATAATTTGACGCTCTAGCCGGCAATTGGTGTGGTATGTAGAGATAACATATATAAATTTTGTAGCAATAAACGCATATTAGGGTGTAGCGAGAAAACCTTTTTTTTTCTCGAAATTCGCTTACCGTTAGAGCTATTGTTTTGGCCAAATTGGCTCAGTAAAAAGTGTGCCAAATTACAACTCGATTGGTTGAAATCTCCAGTTGCCGCTTTGGGCTTAAAAGTTTGAAATAATTTAGAAAAGCAACTTTTTTTCTGAAAACATCTTGTCTCTAACAATGAAGTTTACGTTTAATAAGTGTGCAAATTTTCAGCTCCATCGATTTATCGCAATGAGCCTAAAGTTTGAGAAAAAGTGAAAAAAAAAATCAGTGACACTCTAGAGACATTTCATTTCTTTAGTATTAATATTTTCATTGTACATCAAATTTCAATAACTTAAATAACGTAAGAAATGTGATTGTAATAGCCGATAACAAATGGCGCTGTAATCGCAAGCCTCCGTATTCTCCCGATCTGACTCCTTGCGACTGCTTTCTGAGAACACACTTAAGGACTATGTCTGCCAGAACCATTCAAATAATGATTATACTTATAAATAATGATCGTCGATAGATTTTGTCTTGAAGCTCTATATGTTACCCGTTGCGCACGTGAGAGAGGGGGTGTTGGGGGTTTCCAGTCTCACTTGTCGAATAGTTTTCAGCATAACATCCATACATTTATAAAGTATAAAAATTTCGCCTTTTAACATTAAGATTACATCTATGAGACCTCTGTCCTTAAAGAAACCCTGTGTCTGCATTTGTCTCCGGATTGTAAGGCACTATCTACCTGAACTCTCCCAATCAGCTAGAGAGCTGGAATTGTCGATTAGTGCAGCATATGAATCCGTTCCCACTCAGACATTACAGGATGTGATGACTAATATCATTTTTCTTTTGCTTGTGCCATCTCTGTATGCCGAACGATGGACATTTTGAAAAATTTGCTGGACACTAGGTATATCGAAAAACAGGACACGTCCAAGAAATTAAAACCTCGATTTTAAAACTAAAAATGGAGAGTGCATAGCGCACTAAACTGGGAGACGAAAGGTGCCTGGTTCGAAACCAGGTCGCGTCCGTAGACCTAACCGTTCGGAGTTTTCTGTGGTTTCCTCCGAAACTTAGCGTAAATACGGGTTAGGTCCCCTTAGAAAGATCCCCACGGAGGGCACCCCACCCATAGATCTTTCGTGCAGATAATTGGCCTTAACAACACAGCACATTAAAACTAAAAATGTGGAAAACAAAGTTCAGTAGAAGAATGCCGCAAACGATATGCTTATTATGTTTCTTAAGCTTTATAAAACTGAAACAGAAATTTTGAAATAGTAGTTACAGTAGGTGCTAACAGTGGCGCTGCACATCGTAAAGCTCGTATTGCCATGTATTAGTATATTCGTTTTCTTCAAGCAGCCACAGCATAAATTTTTCAAAATGTCCATCGTTCGGCATACAGCGATGTAACAAGCAAAAGAAAAATGGAATTAGTCATCACATCCTCTAATGTCTGAGTGGAAACGGATTCATATGCAGCATTAATCAATAATTCGAGGTCTTAGCAACAGTTTAAGCGACATTAGCGTAATTTTAATGTTAAAAGGCGAAACTCTTAAGTTAAACATTATAAATGTATGGATTTTATGCTGAAAAATATTCGACAAGCTGGACTGGAACCCCCTACACCCCCACCCTTACGTGCGCAACGGGTAGCAGATAGTGCTGCAAGACAAAATCGATCAACGATCATTATTTGTATGTATAATCATTATTTTAGATGGTTCCGGCTGACATAGTCATTAAGTGTACCGTCAGAAAGCAGTCACAAGGAGTCAGATCGGGAGAATACGGAGGCTTGCGATTACAGCGCCATTTGTTAACGGCTATTACAATCACATTTCTTACGTTATTTAAGTTATTGAAATTTTATGGTCGCCCCGGTATACTCGGGCTATACGGTGTTGACGTGTGAAATAAACCACACCAGGTTTAGGAAGACATATTTTTATTAGCTTTTCACATGAGTTTACACGGCAACTGGAGTCACGAAAAAGCTGCTCCGTGAACTGTGTTACGGATAAGATACGTGCAGGTCACGTGGTTCATAGAGTAATCACATGTTCCAAACAAGGCGCATTTATTTGTTATTAAAATGCCCAGTTCTCCCAGCCCTAGGAAATTCTTGCGAGGGATGGTGCCAGAAGACCGTGAGTTAGTTTGTTTGTGGGATTACGGCCGATTAGCTACGCGTGGGCTCTAGGCCGAAGGGTGGGGTGCCCTCCGTGGGGGTCTTTCTAAGGGTTCCTAACCCGTATTTACGCTAAGTTTCGGAGAAAACCACGGAAAACTCTGAACGGTTAGGTCGACGGACGCGCGATGGGACCCGAACCCGGGACCTTCACACATCGCCCGTCTACCATTTCCAGTGATATAACCACTGTGCCATGGTGAGGCCAGAAGACCGTGAGAAAGAGGGGAGATATATTACTTGCGTTTTTATTAAATTTAGATCCCAATCAAATCCTTTGTTTGAAAACCAAAGTTACTACGCCCCTTAAGAATTTTACAGAAGTTCTGCTGGTTTTGGTCGAACAATTTTACCAGTAGCGCCTTTTCTTGCAACGTAGGCATGATGTTGAGAAGTAACTAATGCAGAATCCGCCGTCTTTTTATTCAAAGAATAATACTAATGGGCATGCGCTGTAACGCAAATGACATGCCACAGTTGCAATACATATAAATAAATGCCATCTGTTGGCGAATTTTTGTACTAAAATTTTTTATTTAATAAATGCCAAGCGCATCATTTGAATTATCCGCAGTTCAAATTTTATCTCATTTGGACCAATAGAACGCATTCTAGAGTGCTCTGAAGTAGGCAACTTATTTCTTGCTAACCCTGTATATGAAGTATACTATAAAAATAAGTAAGATAAAAACAAAGTGTCCTCCTCAATTTCAATTTACTTTTTTCATTAAAGGAAATTTAGTTCCTGCGGCTATAGTATACCTAAAAATCATCATTTGTGGCTCTTAGACCAAGCATGTTAGATCAACCCTGCTATATCGGTTTAAAAGACGTTTACATTTTTACATATGCAGTTTGGTTTTATGGGTGTAAATAATTTTTTTGTGTGTTTTCCTAATTACAGTAAGCCTTATATTTACTTAGTGATGCACTAGGCCTGATTAACAAAAATAACAAAAGGAAATTAACGAGCTAAAACAGATTAAAAATGAAATCTAAAAACCAGAGGAACACTATGTACAATAATTAAAATATAATAGTTTTTAAATTATCTTATTAAAATAATACATTGCTGCTTCCTCCAAAACAACAGCATTTTTTACGCAAACGTAAATTTAAAAGATGCTCCACAAACAAAAGTTGAAGTCATTAGTGTAGGGCTTTATGTACTATAAATTATTGGTATAATACACTAAAAATTAGAGCTTTCAGTAATTTGAGTAAAAAGCGAAAAGTTTCGTCACATTTTTTTCTCATTTTCATGCTATAACATAATGAAGATGATGTGTTAACATAATGGGAACCATTATTTTTACGGTAAAATTTATAATCTTAAGCTGTTGTTTAACGGCATGGTCATTAAAATGATACAAGAGATTATTTTTAGTTTACATTTTTTCGCTCAAAAATTTAATACTTAAAAGAAAATATCCTACACTTATAAAGTCAGAAATAATAATTTACGTGGTTTAGAAAAATGGAGGTTGTCGTTAAAAACACATTTTAATTATGGCAGTATCACGTTGTTTTTTTCTCTCATAATCATGAGAGTTTTGAAGCATCATTCTGGGCTGATCGGAATATAATCTGGGATTGAGATGAACAACTTGGAAACCTTTATAATTCTGGATAGTTAATCCCTTTTCCAAGTTGATTACACTGAAGAAAAATTAAGAAAATTGGTGGCAGGCGTTAATAACGCATTTTAATTATTGAAGCCACACGTAGGTTTTTCTCCTAATTACGTGATGTTGAGTTTTCGATCATCATACTGGATTGATTGGAATGCAGTCTTGGATTGAGATGTGTGAACATTGTAAAAACCTTTTTAATTCGGTACGCATAATCCCTTCTACACAACTGTTTGCCCCAAAGCATTAATTGAAGTAATTTTCTATAAATCTCTTCCAGAATATGGAAAAATTTTTACTTTTATCTGGAATAATTCTTTTGATTTTGTCTTCTACATTTGTTGAATTCGCATACATTTATAATTGTTAAAATTGCATAAGTGTGTAAGCGTTTAAAAGTGTGTGTGTTTTAAGTGCTTTTAACTTGATTGTTACATTTGGAAAAGAATTTATATCGCCAGACAAGGAAATCATGTCAAACGCATAGGTTATTCAAATATTCATACCAAAAGAGAAAAAGATAAAAATTAAAAGCGTTTACAATTTTCGATTGCATGCTTTTTTATCCCTTCTTCAACTGCAATAAACATGGGCCTCACCATGGCCGAGTGGATAAGCCACTGAACATGGTAAACAGTTAATATATGAAGCTCCAGCGTTCCTGCCCAGCCGCGAGACTGTCGGTCTAACGGTCTGAAGTTTTGGTCGGTTTCCTGCAGATATAACGCGAATACGCGGTAGAACCCCTTGAAAAGGTCCTCCGACCAAAGCATCGCTCCATTCGGCAGATAGCCCTCATGTAGGCTTGAAATAATAAACCAACAGACTTAACTTCCCACATCTGGCGTTCCCAGGATCATAGAAATCTAGGAAGGCTTGGTGAAAACTCAGAATCCTAAGCATTAAAATCAAACGAGATGCGAGCCGATCTACAAATTTTAACATAAAGCCAAATTTGAAGTCGCTTTTAACATGAAAAATATCAGTTCTCCAAAAATCCCTAAATAAATAAGATACAGAATCTAAACTAAGTTCAGATCTTGCATAGCCAGAATTTTTTTTCTAATGTTACAAAAATGGAAAAATATGTGATTTATAGTTCGGTGGATACGAGCTGATATGTACGAAAGAACACTATTTTCGAACAAAACATTATATAAATAAAATTTAAGAATTAAAGAAATAATAATAATAATAATAATAGTAATAATATAAAGAAAGAAATGCAGTTGTGTTGAGTATCATCGGAGTTACACGAGTATGCAAACTTAAATCCTTTATCTACCAGCGGTAATTAGAAGTATCGTTAAATTAGAATTGTAAAAATAAAGAAAAATCTATTCATTGTAACCCTTCCTTTGAAAAATTACTACCAAATACTTCATTTAATCAGCTTACATCACGATTGCCAATTCTATTAGATTGTTTTAAATAGATAGCTTTCCCGCTCACTTTCTAATAATGTCGAACGCCCTCCAAAAAAAAAAAAAAAAAAAAAAAATTACCAAAGAAAGCATTAGTGACCCCCCCCAAAAGCATTAGTGAAATTTCAGACGTCTGTTTTATGATTAAATGATTAGATTTTCTAAAAGTGTGCCAATCAAAGCATTACTTGACTCGTTCAGATTTGTTGGTCCTAAACTTTTGAAAAAAGACGCGCTAGCTGTTTATAAAACCAGTCATCCAACGTATAGCTTATGCTTATTAATTTTTTCGTAATTTTCTTTTTGAGTACACTAACCAGTATACTTCATTGCCTAACTAAAACAAGAGAAAAAACAAATAGATTCAAGTTGATATTCTTGGCAATTCTTAATTCGGTAAATAAAAGGTTAACCTGATCGGACTGAGAAAGGGGGGAGAAACGAGAAAAATTTGAAAAAAAAAATTGAGTTGAAACGACTTAAAAACGGAGCAAGCTAATAAAAATCTGTTAAATCACGGTTGATTAAAAATATCACCATAAATTCTTTAGTGATTAATTTATTCTAAATATTTCTTTATTCTTTACGGAATTCAATTAGCATATTGAAAACTGAAAACTTGTTCCATGGTACTATTCATAATATCAAGTGGAAAAAAAATATGAAGAATGCTCTCAGAAAATCTTTCACTGTATTATGTTTAACAATGCAGTCTCTACGAATCGTAACACTATTCTCTTTTAGAAGCCTTTTACAATTATCTTGTCAACTCTAAATTTAAAAAAGATTTTTCTTCTTCAATATAAATGCAACAGCAGCGGTAATGTGTTGCACTGAGATGCACAACCCGCTAACTTAGTTATCAGGCAACAGGACTCAATTAGCGAAATAACACACATTCAAGTAAACATTCGCGTCACCTGGCGTTCGATATCTAATTAGATAATTTAACTATAGGTGTTCACCGCCAGTACACTTGGGAAGTTTCGAGTTGTTTTCAAATGAATAGCAGTGCGCAGTGACAGTTTAGAACAAAGATCTGTGAGTCTTTTTGAGACTAAATCAATCTCGAAATTTGTTAGGTTTGTGTTCGTACGTATGCGAATAATAATGGTATTAATATTAATGATAATAAAATGCTGTTCGAATTTGGAGAGAGAGTTCATCAAGATCTGTGGTTCTTTATCCCAGTTGTTCCTAAGTACAAGATCATCTGTATTTCAAAGTACAATTTTACATCACAATATTGTACAAGTACATACATCCATGGGTTAACGGGATTTGAACCCAAGATAAAACCGTTCGCTAGCGGCCGGCAGCAACAAGTGCGCAGACCCTCGTAGTCATCCGGCCCCTAAATACCGTTTTTTTTTTTTTTTTTTTTTTGAGAGATAGGTTGGTTGATTGAGACCCTTAGCCAGGAGGTTGTCGTCTAGATTGTTCCAAAGGCTTCTTATTTTTAAGCCAGAAGTTAAAAATAATTAAAAAGCAGCCGCCCAGGCTGTGTAGTGGCTAGCGCAGCCTACTACCATGTTTTGGGCCCGGGTTCGGCTTTGGGCGTGAATGTATACTTGTCCGTCCTTGTGATGTAAATTGTACTTTGTAACAAAGATAAACTTGCACTGAGGAAACTGAGATGAAAGCCATAAAAGAGCCATAGATATCGAAAAATTGTGTCTTTCAAGTGTCCAATTACAAAATAAAAATTCTAAATTTTTTAACGCTTTGGCAATCGGAAAAGTTTCTGTTGTTTAATTTCATCCCATGACAGTAATGAGATCTTGCCAGACGGATATATATCAGAATCGTCCTAATGAAAGCGCCACTACAGAGGGTTTTTAAAATGGTTTAATGGTATTAATATTAATTAGTATAAAAAAGAAAGAAAAAATACTGGGGTAACGGATACCCAAACAGCACAGAGTTATCAATTATTCATCTATAAACCATCAGAGTTGGATTATGGGTATGACAATTAGAAATCCAAGATCCTCCAGATAACATAAAATGGACCTCCATAAGAGATATGAGGTGTGATCTCTCTAAGGACTAGACAACGTCCATAATATCCAGGACGTCTGTAAGAGATCTATATACAAATAGCAGAGGTATTAATTAGACGCCCAAAATATCCAAGAATTCTCAAAAATGGATATCGATATCATATATCCAGAATATCCGAGCAATCTGTAATAGCCCTCTTTTGGGATTGGGAAAAAGTGGATTGTGACGCCATAGCTACGTCATCTCTTACCAACACCTCCAGACGGTATTGCTCTTTCCCGCTCAGATTTCTTCCTCCTGTCTTTGAATTTTGGGGCTGCCATCTGATATCATACGCAAGAACTTCAAGTTACTTTTAAACTGAGTCTGATTTGCCGCGGCTGGTATTGAACCCCAGATCCAAAGCATGGAAAGCGAGCGCTCTAACCACCAGGCAGGTTTGGCTTTGGATGAAAAGGCTAAAGTTTGAAGTGATGGTTGTTTCAATTTCGGAATGGGAACTTTTATGTATCTAAATAAATAAAATTAGACATTGCCTCTACGCTACTTGTTATTAAAAATTTTTGCGATTTCTATCCGTTTTAAGCATTTGGGACCCCAGTACGGCCGTAAAAAAAAAGCTTGTCTGTCGTTTTGTAAGTGACGCTTTTTTTTATTCGCACATCACGTAAAACTGACTGATGCGAATGAAATAAAATTTGATGATATGATAGGTGGTCACCTAACTTGAACTGTAGGCGTCGAATTTTTAAAAAAATCATTAGGTTTTAAGATTTTTCGAAAATTGTTTCAAACTGCGTAAATTTTTGTTTCAGTATGCATAAAAACTGCATACAATTTGCACAACAAGTGTATACTTTCTAAATATTGAAAAATATCCACTTTTTATGTACAAATTGTGTAAAATCTATATGTTTTCGAAAAAAAGTGCAGAGACTTTTCTAGCTGGGTAGGTGCTATAATTTTCGATTACTTATTTAAAAAACTACATTTAGATAGCTATATATTTATTGTACAATAAAGTTAATTTGACAATGTGGAGAGTGTTCATACTTATATACTATACATTATTTGAATTATAAGTGTTGTACTACAGTGCATTTGAATTTGAATAATTATAAATCCATCATTCACTACAAATAAATAGGATTGCTTTTAATTACAACGTAAGTACATAATTATTGATAATTAGTAAATTCACGTACATAATTATTGATTAAATAGAACACAAAATCCGACACATGGAGGAAAATGTGTATCGCTGATGCATACCGTGAGCATATATCAGCTGTGTCACGTTGCGGCCTGTGCGCGTGACATACACTTCATAGATTGCACATTTTGCATGACCGTCTCGTGAGGATGAATAGGTGAATCACCATTTGTGAAATAGCGAAGGAAATGTCTATGAACAAAGGAAGTGGGCACGCAATACTGCATGAAATGTTGTCCTTTTTCCCGTAGCTTCTTCACCCAGGTATCCATCATCTCGTTGACCGCTTTGACACTTATTTCAACCTACAAGGTGACTTTGGTAGCCTATCTATTATCCCTGTATTACTTCTTTCTTTTGTATACTAATTTATATTAATACCATTAAACCATTTCTCAAACCATCTGTAGTGCCACTTACATTTGGGCGACCCTTATATACAAAATTAGTCATGCAAAAAATACAGTCATACAAAAAAGTATTTGATTAAAAGACTATTTTCCTAAGTCAATTTAATAAATAATTCAGCACTGCTTTCGAAAACTGTAAACTTAACAGAAATTTAAAATCTTAATTGCATAAATTATAAACACGTTCTCTGCCGATCATGTGATATTCACGAGTTTAAGCTTAATTTCCTGAGTCAGTTTTGTACGTCAACTAATTAATCTTTCGAAAAACACGCTGCTTGAAAGAAATATCTATTTTTATTATTCACAATATGAAGCATTTATTAGCTGCATTCGTAAACGAGAAACTCGTTGCATGAGTTTTCGTTAGGAAACTGTGATGCTGTGGATTTAGTGAGATCAGTTTCTTTTGACTTTACGAACAACTTCAAGAGCAAGAGCCAGCGACCGTCATACCTTCGTCATAGTATAAAAGCTGAAACTTTCTCTGCGCAAACCCCCCCCCCCCCCCCACAGAGGTAGGAACAATTGGCCACTATAAAGTTTGGTTGATCGTGGCTTTGGCAGCTAACAGGTGGCAAAGATGTATAAAATTGCCGAAAATTTCGTCGTTTCATAAAGCTTCATTTTTTTATATGTTCTTCTTCGCAGTACTAGAAATCACTTTATCCCTTGCCAGACACTTTTCCATCGTGGCAAACCCCCGCCAGACAACCTCAAAGTCTTGAAAAAAGTAATTCTATTACGAGCGCGCTGCAAGAAAGTTCGCGCGTAAGAAAGTTCAGAAGTAGCAGTATAAAATGTGCGTGGCACTTTGTGACAGCTTGACGTACTTCGTTGCGGGAGTTTACGAAAATAACAGTTTTCCAGGACTTTGAGGTTGTCTGGCGGGGGTTTGCTTCGATGGAAAAGTGTCTGGCAAGGGATAAAGGGATTTCTAGTACTGCGAAGAAGAACATATAAAAAAATTAAGCTTTATAAAATGACGAAATTTTCGGCAATTTTATACACCTTTGCCACCTGTTACCAGACAAAGCCACGATCATCCAAACTTTATAGTGGCCGATTGTTCCTACCTCTGTTGGGGGTATGCGCAGAGGAAGTTTCAGCTTTTATACTATGACGAAGGTCTGGCGGTCGCTGGCTCTTAGACTATTCTGTTTATTTAGTTTCACCGACTAGGAGATGCGTTTGTTTACAACTCGCGTCTTGTTATTTTAGTCAATGAGAGTTTTTAGTACATACTAATGTAAATCTGATTTTTTTACTGATCAAAATTTAAAAATTTCAACTTAAACTTGCATTTTGCACCAAGAGAGGTTCAAATTTCGCTAATAACGGTTTAAATCGACTTCAATCTCAACACTAAAAATATGCATTTTTGAATTTACTAAAATGAAAAATACAAGAAAATGATTGCCCTTGAAAAATTCTGTACCTTCGTCGCAGTTTCTAGCGTGTGCATGAATTTTTCCTCCAAAAAATTGTACTTGCAGCTTCAGCAAACGTAAAATACTTAGACGCCATTTCATATCAACAACAACCGTGTAGTAAGTAAATCTTCTGAGCAAACTAAATAAATCTGCTCCGTGCTCAGTTCACTTAGTTTGAAATTAACCGTACTCAGTTTCGTATAAGAACGCTCTAGGTTATAAGCTGAATGCACACAGTTTCGTTTACAAACACCTTAGAGGGAAAATCGTAGCACGTGTGTAACTGGTTCGTTGTTTACGAATGTAGCCATTATCAAGAACTCTATTTTATATGTAAGTTCGATATAAGATTTTGGCTCGTACTCTAATCCGGCAGTGAACGTGTTTTATACATACGATGTAAATATCCATCACTATGCAATTAAGGGTTGATGACCCGAACTTAAATTGACTCACTGAGTTTTATGCAGGCTAAGCTGTTCTTTTAGAAGCCAGTGTGCGAAATTTATCTGACACTCGAATACTTTTTTGGGAGGGTGTACAGGGTGACTCTACTCCATTCGCAAAAGTTCTGAAGGGCTAGGCAACATAGAAACTTGTCAGAATCACACATAGCAACGGGAAATCGCGAACGTCTAAGCATCTATAAATAATCCCGTCGAAAAAAAAAATTGCGTAGACGCAGTTAACTTACCACATGCACAATTTACAGAAAATTAATTAATATTTAAAAAAAAATTTAAACTAAAATAGTTTAGAAATCTTACTTAATTTCGATGATGCAATACTATCTGAACAAGCCCATTTTTTATTAAATGCAATAACTAAAAAATTAACATTTTCAAGGTTGATGTATTCATTAACATGATTAACTAGAGCAGAAAATATATTGACCTATAAATCTTAAAAAAAATAAATTAATGTTTATAGAGCGGTTTAAAACCTCAAATAATGTTTCTGACATTTTAGTGATTTGATTTATACTCTTTTCAATGCTTTATAAAATTTTGCTGAGGAAATATATTTTAACCTTTCAAAGATAAAGCATAGAATTGTTTCTGCGGAATATTTTTTTTTTTTTTATTTTTTATGCACCACATACTCTACGTTCTTCAAAATGGTGAATTCGGTTTCACTCCTTATTTATCTTTCAGTTGTCATCCAGTTAAAAGCCATAAATGTTTGAGTTAACTTGAAATATTAGCGATAAAAGTATTAAAATCAGGAAAATGTAATGCTTTAAAAATAAATCTTCTTAAGAGTTATATTTCATCTTGCTAAAGAATCTTTTAATTTATAGTATAAAATCCAGCAGAGCTATTTGAGTTAGTCCAACTGAATTAGAATAAGAATTTTTCTAAAGTGGGGTATATTCTTCGTTATTTGTTCACTGTTAGTCATATATATAGACTCGAGTTTAATCCATTTACTTCCATTCTTACAAAGAGGTAAAGGTGTAGATTCCCTTTATGTGAGCTGCATTGTGTCGCCTTATTGGTCTCTGAACATGCCTCGAGGTTAACAAAAAATACTCAAAAGAATTGGTGTTTAAAAGATAAAGTAATTAAAACTTTGTAAAATAACACACATAAAAGTTACTTATTTGAGTGATAGATTCAAAAGGTGAATATTCGGCTATAATTAGCTTTTCTGCGAAGTGTAAGGGGGATGCGCAGACTCCCTAACCCCCCGCCCACCTTATCTACGTCCGCCGACAGGTCTATCTTCGATCTCTATCAGCAGAATGCTATAATCGTCTTTTAAAAATGCATAAATGCCAAGATGATTGTGACAGTTCGTCTCGAATTGATGTTGGGTTGCTTATAGGTGTTTTTCTTTCTTTCTTTTTTTTTTTTTTTTCCACGCGTTATTTCAAATGAATGATCTCTTGGAACGTGTTTAACTTCTTCAACTCCCAGAAAAGAAAAAATGTCTAGCTTTAAAAGCTTTAGAGTTGTGACCAGCTTTCTCTGGGCATTCTTTTACTCAAATTTTATAAAGATCTGCATTACGCTTCTTAAACATCTTGATATTTTATCTCAAATTCCAAATTATTGCAAATAAAATATTGGACTAAAATTCTCACGAGTCTTTCGTTTTTATAAACGATATTTATCTTTTTTTTTTTTTTTTTTTTCAAAAATGATGAACGACTCGAGATAAGCCAGTGAAATATTTCTTCACGCAAGATTGAAATCTTCTGTTTTTATTTAAGTATAAATCAATACTTTTAATGGAGGTGCTTCATTTTTTTATGTTTTTCCAGATCTCTTCCCAGAAACAGATTTTTAATAAGCATGGTTTATTTTTGAGAGAAAAACATTTGTCCACGAAACAAAGTATTTTAAAATACTGTTCACTTATTGTAGGATGAAGACGGTGCACGTATCAGTCAATCGGCCAGCTTATTCTAATAGGTTTTCGTAATTTTTTATTATGTTTTTTAAATAAAAAGTTATTTTTTATTAAAAAAAAGTTTATGCTACATAGAGTTTCATCGACAGTTTTGTGTTTTCAGTTTTCAGGATATTATGCATATAAATTCGTATGAATGTGGTTGAAATGCTTTGGTTAACAATTAATTAAATTTTGCTTTAATAAAAACAGAAAAAGAAAACTGAAGCAATATTTTGAGTTTTAATTGTGATAGAGAGTGAAAGTCACCTTTATGGGATTATATGCATTAATTAGAAATTTTTTTTAATGCATTTTTATAGGTTTCCAGAAGGTTTAAATACGTTGTCAACGCATTCTCTGTTCTAAATTCCTTCTGTGATGCCTTTAATTTGGTTTCTGTAGTCAATTCTACTGCTCTTTGTTTCGACATTTCTTTTCTCTCTCTCCTCAGAGCTCTTACGGTATCTCAATTTCTACATAGCATGGACACTTTTTCTTACTTCCTCATGCTATTTACAACCATCATTATAAATGAAAAACTCCTGTTTTTGACAAAGTATGACTTTCTTGAAGCTTTTCACATCCAAAAAAACATAAATATTCTTGTTAATGTTGAATTCGCTGTCCCTCCACTTTCGAAATGCTGGAAAATCCTCTCTTCTAACTTACCTTAAATTCCTGCTTTCTTATTGGCTTTCTGAAACACCTCTTCTGATTTCTGTTCTCTCACTGAACCACGAAAACCACTCGTCTCAATCCCAGACTTTTTCTATTTATACTGAGCAATTTTCTGCCTTCTCACTCTAGCACTGACGACGGCATGTAAGCATATCGAAACCGGTATGCTAAGACTCTTCAATTATAGGTGGTGGATACATTGTTTTCTTAGTATTTATTTACATCTGCACCAAGCTATGCTTGTACTTATTAAAGTAGCGTGTGCTCTCAACAGTGGCGTAGCCAAGGGAGGGGGTGTTCATAACACAAGAAATTTTTGCCATACAAAATGTATATTCATCACTCCCTTATCAAACACCCGTGTATACATATATGTGAGATGCAGTAGTCATGTGAGATGCAGTAGTCCCACCAATTAATATAATTTCTGGCTACGCCACTAGCTCTTAAGAATCGCTCTTATGCATCCATCTGGCAATACTGAGATTATTTGCCTCAAATCCTCAGCTATTGTTCGTTGGTTTAACACAGGAGTGACCAACCTTTCGCATATCATGCATCAGTTTCTTTCACAGGCGAGTTCAGATGCGTCTTACAACTCAAGATAGTAATGTGCCATTTGAATGATTTCCGTAATCGATTAATAGGTTTCGAATCGTGTCAATAATTGATTAATCGAATAGTGAATATTCGTGATTTCACTATTCGAATAGTATTCGCGATTAATCGCGATTTCACAATTCGAATTGTATTCACGATTAATCGTTTCACTCTTCGAATTGTATTCGTGATTAATCGTTTCACCAATGCTATTTGAATGCTATGTGCTGAGCGTTCGAATGAATTTTTCGAAATCGATTGATTCGAATGGATTTAATAATCGGTCAATCGATTAATTTCATTCATTCACGCCCGTTACTAACTCAAGAGCGTTTTGTGCTTCTTACGTTCATGGGTAGAGTTGGAAAATAGGAATACGAGTAGGCCTTACTTTAGAGGAGGAAAAGTAATAACGTGTGAACATAGCCCTCAAATGCACGAATTACAAAGACGATCCCTTTATAGCCCCGAGTGTAAGCAAAGTTCTCAATATCAGTTTTGTGAATAACTAATTAATTTTTCTAAAAGCCCGCAGTTCTAAAGAAATATGTGAAATTTTTATTATTCCCGATATGAATAATCTATCTTCTATCTATACTATTAAAATCTGTGCGCGTCTGTCTGTCTGTGTGTAGCATCATCTCCTCCGAAACCGCTGGGAGTTGAGTTTCGATCGAGGTGTCCACTTATTCGAAAAATTCCGAGGAAGGTCTTCCGCTAATTTAAATTTCGAAATTCGAATTAGTTTAGGAGATTGATAAAAAACCCCGTCAAAAACACTAATTTTTGCTCTCCGCAACTCCGCGATTGTAACCCCTGTAGTGAAAATGTGAGAAATAAGCATCGAGGTTGCCATGTTTGGCGAATTTATTAAATGATTTATACTCTTGCATTAAAAATAAAGGAAAAAAACCCGTCAAAAACGCTAATTTTTGATCTCCGTAATCCCGCAATTGTAACCCTGTAGTCAAAAATGTAAGAAATAAGCATCGAGGTTGCCAAGTTTGGCTATTTTATTAAATTATTTAGACTCCTGCAGTAAAAATAAAAGAATAATGATTTTTTTCATGTTTAAAAGAATAAGGGATTGGGAGATTTCCGAGACTATATGCGTATTTTTTAGTTGTTCGGAAAAAAAATGGCTCATTTGGCGATTTTGAGAAAGTAGTAGGTTCTACCGATTTGCACAGTTTTGGGCTTGGCGCAAATTACTGGGAGCGTAAGGAAATAGTATTTTTAATAACAAGAATTTAGTTTTATTAGAATACGTCGCTATACTTTGATTTTTCATACAGAAATAATGCAGTTATTAAGGCGATTTTAAATGATCTACAGAATTTTCACCAAATTAAGTAAACTGATTTAAGTTAGAGGAATTCCGCCAAATTTCAGAAAATTGAAATTTTCGCATTTTGTACATCGTAGTTAATGGTGATCAAAACACGTTATAGTTAATAATTTAAATAACTGCTGCTAATCAATTAGATGTCTGGATTAAATTTTGGCGAGCGAACTATATAAATGATAGATAACTATTTCCCATTTTGATTGCTGTTAAATCAAACCTTCGAATGATTCCCTGAAAACAAAAAATTCCGCATAATGGTGTATGTTGGCATTTTGGCGATTGAAGTACTTACATGTAATAAATAATTGATTCTTATATGTTAAAGCAGCGCTACATTTCTTTTATTGCAAATTGTTAGAACGGCGTAATTAATACTGTCTAATGTATTTTTTGTTTTACGAATTGAAATCTATTGATTCCTACTTTAGTACATTTCTTAGCAAAGTAGGCGAAAAATATTCAAATGTAGTTCAACTCTGTTCGTATTATTAATTCCATTCCACAATTGAGATGAGCCGATGTCACTAGCGTATGCATAGATATTTTTTTTTTTTTTTAATACCGAGAAACATGGTATTGCGAATTGCCTTTAGTGTCAAGTTTAATTTGTGATTTGAGCTATTTGGCATCGACTGGTGGTGTTAATGACACCAATATGGCAGTTCTAGCAAAGTAAACATAAATAACTCATTTCATGTTCCATTTTTATAGTTTCCGTAGCAACGGAATCCGTTGTTACCACTTAAGTTATTAAATTTAACAATTAAGTGAAACCACTCATTTCTACAGCTTTTAAGACTCGTAAAAGTGAAAACGCGTCAAATGTGAAACAAATAGAACTGTAAGAGACTTGCACTTTAAAAATAATCGAAGTTTTCATGTAATTCTATATACCTTTAGTTTTATTTCCTTCGTGTGCGGATGCCATTTTTATGTCAATTTTTGCTGCCTTGCTGGCAGATTATCCGGAGCAGTACACAAGCACTAATGTACATGCTCCTCCGGACATAAACAAGAGCGTATGTCCGGCGCGTATTTGTGTAACCCCCAGGCCTTACCCGGAGGACCAGGGGGATCCCCCCCCCCGAAATCTAAAATTTTGTTAACAAAACAATAATAATGAAGCGTTTTTGTGAAAAATTGGGCCTTTTTCATCTTTTATGAATTTATAAATTTAATTTCTGTAACCCCCCCCCCCCCCCGAAATTTTTTTCTGGGTAGGGCCCATGGTAATTCCACTGTGTTAATCAGAGTTTTCCTGGGGTCAGCGTTTTTAGAACTTTTTTTTCAATGGAGATTCTCATCCTGAAGTATATTGATCACTGATACATGAAAAGAAAAATGATCAATTATGCGATAGCAGTGACGTAGCCAGAAATTTTTCAGGGGGTGTTACGACTACTGCAGCTCACACATATGTATGTATACGCGTGTGTGATAAGGGAGTGAAGAATATTCATTTTGTATGGCAATAAACTCCTCATGGGTGGTTGTGACCCCCTGTCCCCTCCTTGGCTACGCCACTACCCGCAAGCATAAGTTGTCACGTCATGAAAAACCGTCGTAGATGGTAAACACCGAAGTTGTTTCGAGGGTTATACAGAATTAAAAATTTTGTAAAGTTTTCTTTTGATACAGCTCGGATATTTGTCACCAAGGTAAGATGAAATATTACTAAATACGGCAACCTAGAATTTTCTTTTGAATTTGACACTATGCAACTACAGTAGATTCCCTATAAGACGGTAGATACGTTCCGTGTTATAGGAATCCGTGTTGTACTGGTCCAGCGCTATACTCCACCTGGAGTGCGGATTGCGCGGAATAATCGCGGCAAAACTTATTTGCACTCCGTAGAAATACAATGATGTTTGGTATTGCCATTCAAAAGTTATGTTAATTACAGGAGCTAAAGCGTCATAATATCAGAACATATGTCTCATTTTACCGTGCTGTACGAGTCTATTTTAACGTGTTACACGAAAACGATCACAATTTTTTCTCCGTGTTCTACGAATTCGTGTTGTAGACCCGTGTTATGAAGGGGTCTACTGTAAATTATTAAAAATAAAAGATGAAATTAATTATTTATTTAGAGCGAGTTGACAGTGAGACCAACGTCAGTTTTATGTAACAAGTGTGATACTGCATTAAGAGTTTAGTAAGGGTGATAAACTTTATCGCAGAAGTTACGTCACAAATGTTTTCATTTGAAATGTGACGATTTTCACGAAAACTGTGTGCAATTTTGGCTTATAACGTACGTGGTGCATCTATTATTTCATGTAGGTTTTGTTAATTTAGGTGAAATTCAATAAAGTCATCTGCAAAATAACTGCGCTAATGCATTGTCCACGCTTTACGAAATGCAAGACAAAATAAAATAGTTGTCAACATCATGTAATTTATTCATCTGGTATATATTAAATGCTATAATTAAGCTGAAAAAACAAAATTATATGATGTAGAAATCAGGCATTTTTAGAAAGAAAGAAGTTTCATCTGCATACCGTAAAGATCTTTTTTGATCGCCAGTGACACTGACGAAGTTTTTGTGTCATCAGGTTGCAATCATCTCAGATTTGCACTCATGACGTCAACTTTTAGTCACGATTCAAGTATTTTTCCCACGTTTTGAGATTCCGCATTACTGGGTTTAATTAGAGTTATATGTGTAAGGAAAATATTCGTTTCCCACCGTGCGGAGAACGGGCAAGCAGCTAGTCTATACTATTAAAATCTGTGTGCGTCTGTCTGTCTGTCTGTGTGTAGAATCATCTCCTCCGAAACGACTGGGAGTTGAGTTTCGATCGAGGTATCAACGGATTCGGAAAATTCCGAGGAAGGTCTTCCGCTAATTTAAATTTTGACATTCGAATTAGTTTAGGAGATATTGATAAAAAAAAACCCGTCAAAAACGCTAATTTTTGCTCTCCGCAATTCCGCAATTGTAACCCCTGTAGTCAAAAATGTGAGAAATAAGCATCGAGGTTGCCATGTTTGGCTATTTTATTAAATTATTTAGACTCCTGCAGTAAAAATAAAAGAATAATGATTTTTTTTCTGTTTAGATTATTTACAAAGTTATTTTTTAATTAAAGTATTGCGTGCGTGTGAAATCAGAGCAGGAATTCAATGTTTTTTATGTGTAAAAGAATAAGGATTTGGAGATTTCCGAGACTAATATATGTATATTTTTTAGTTTGGCGAAAAAAAAATGGCTGATATGGCGATTTTGAGAAAGTAGTAGGTTCTACCGATTTTCACAGTTTTGGGCTTGGCGCAATTTTCTGAGAGCGTACCGAAATAGTATTTTTAAAAACAAGTGTAGGTTTTACTAGAGTTTAGCTTTAATTTTTTTTAATTTAGCAGTTATTAGTGCAGAAATAATGCAGTTATTAAGGCGATTTAAACGATCTAACTTGAGAATTTTCACCAAATTAAGTAAATTGATTAAAGTGAGGGGAAATTCCGCCAAATTTAAGGTCATTGAAATTCTCGCATTTTGTACATCATAGTTAACGATGAATAAAACACATTAACACATAGTTAATAATTTAAAATGCTGCTCCTTTTCAAGAATATGCCTGTTGTACTTTGGCGATCAAGCCATATGAGTGATAGATTACTATTTCCCATTTTGGTTGCGGTTATTTCAATGCTTCGAATGATTCCTTGAAAAAAATCTCGCAAAATGGTGTATGTTGGCACCATTGATATATATGCTAATATTTAGCATATATATCAATGGTTGGCACTTTGGGGGAATAATTCCGTAAGCGTGGGCAGGTTTAGTTGGCCACTTTTTTTGTTGCCAACGTCTAACCCATTAAGGTTGCCGTTAAAACAGTTCTCTATATATTCTAAGCACAATCCTTGCAGATTGGCGTATTTAGCAACGCGAAAAAGCTTTGGCGACATTTGGCTTGGCGACCTGCCCCGCTTACGGAATTTTTCCCTACTTTGGCGATCGAATGTGTAAAAAATCATTGATTCTTATTCATTAAAGCAGTGCTAAGGAAATTTCTTTTTCTGGTAACTGTTAGAATGGCATATAACTAATACTGTTTAATACATTTTTTGCTTTACAAATTAAAATGTATGTTGATTCCTACTTTACCTTTCTTAGCAAAGCTGGCGATAAATATTCAAATATAGTGTAACGCTGTGTTTAATAGAGTGTGTTCTCGCGTTTGTGCTGCTAATTACATTCCACGATTGGAATGAGTCGATATTATGAGCTTATGCTTGGATATATTTTTTTAATCCCACCAAACAAGGTGTAATAAAATCTGAATTCTTTAAAAATACGAATGCTTTTGGAGGTGAATAAGAATGGTTTTTCAGCCTGGTAAAAACTGTGGGTATTGTAAGGATTGCGAGTAAATTTTTGAATTTGTTGTTAAGTTTAATTGATGATTCATTTTAGCTATTTACCATCAATTTGTGGCGTTAATTACGCCAATATGGCAGTTCTATCAAAGTAAACATGAATAATTCATTTCATGTTCTATTTTTAAGATTGCTACATTTTCCGTAGTAACGGAATCCATTGTTGCCACTTAAGTTGTTAAATATAACAATAAGTGAAATCATTAATATCTACATCTCTTAAAACTAGAAAAATGAAAACGCGTTAAATATGAAAAAAATAGAACATTAACATATCTGCGCTTCTTTAAAAATAATCGAAGTTTTCATGCAATCTATATATAAATGTGAAAGTATGTTTGTTTGTTTGTTCGTCCGGGAGTTCCTCCCACACCGTTGGACCGATCGGCTTGAAATTTTGCACATACAGGTAAAACGACATAGAATAGTCCGTAGGCTGCTTTAAAATTCTGGAAATCCACCCATTCTCTAACTTTTTACGATTTTTCGCAATTTTCAGGGTAGAAAGCTACTCACATAACCGATTTCAGCACATTCGTGAGCATAGTTAACAAAGTTAGATTTATTTATTTATTACTTCCAATAATTCAAGTGAGGCTGACGTCATTTTGATCTCACGAGTGTAAAAATGCATTAAAAATCCTGGTTAACAAGTTTTGACAAAAAATTACACCACGAGCGAAATAATAACTTCCATCCAGATTATCAGATGCTGTAGAAAATAAAATAGCGTGTTTTTTTCTTTTCTTTTTCTTCTTTCACTAATTCATGTTAGATATCGCAACTGAGAATGATGTCATTTTGACCTCATGAAAATGAGTTAGAAATCTAACATTAAAAGGTTTTGGCGCAAAAATTACTATTAAAAAAATTCAAAGTATTTTGTTCAATGCGCGTGTTAACCTTAGCGTTTTTTGAGCTCTGGGATTTTTCAGCAGCCATAATAACGAAAGGAAACTTGCATTTTTTTAAATCGTGGGAAATTCAAATGTCGGCACAAGATTCAAAATACTAATTAACATAATTAATGGTATTCGCTATCGGTTTGACGACGGTCGTTATATGTATTCCTAAAAATCGTACAAAATGTCGCCAAATTTGGACAACTTTTGGCGGTATATTATCTATATTAGATATACTCTTTTTTTGTTAAATTTTAGCAACTTAACAAGCTGTTGCACAAAAGTTACATCATTAGCAAAATGGATACGGAAAATATTTGAAATACCGATTTGCTAGGAATAACCCCAATATCTCTCAAATTAACTTTAATAAAGTTCTGTTGCAAGCGAGAGTTTTTCAACGTCGTATGTTTCAATATTACTCCGTTTGATAACTACAGCGCGAAATGACTAAATTCGACTACCCTGGTCAGAACGTGACGTCATAGATTAAAAGTTGTCTGAAATTCGTAAACTCTGGAACACAATTTAACGCCCTATTCGCAATTTGAGCGATTCCAAATAGTTACTCGAGATTACACAGTTTGATGTTTTCACGAGTCTGAACCATGGTGGATTTAATAATATCTAAATTGGTACAGCTTGGATGTTTTCCACCACTGCGAGATGAAATATTTTGCTGTGCTATAAACGCCGATCAGACAAGAATTTTGCTTAAAAATATATGGAGATCTGTTTTAATGGCAATGCATAAATTTCACAGAATCACCAAAAAGTAGAAAGACATCATTAGTTTAAAATATTTAATCTGTATCTTTAAATTGAGCATTAAAAACTGAGAAACGAAGATAGATAATATTAATATAAGTAATAGATAGTATTCTCATTTTTATCTCTGGTAGTAATAGTAGATTTGTTTGGATAATATGGATTAAAGAACAGTATATATATATATATATATATATATATATACCACGTTAATAACTATTTCGTGAAATTAAAAGTGTTATATTCATTATTTTTTAACGATCGTCTTATAACTAACTAAACCATAATCATACGTTGCGTAATATATTTCACGGTAGTTTCAACAAAAGGACTACTTGAACTTTTTGACATTTTGCTTTTGCATAGATAGTTACGATTAGATTTTAGTAAAATATTCGTTTCCTACCGTGCGAAGAACGGGCACGCAGCTAGTCTATACTATTAAAATCTGTGCGCGTCTGTCTGTGTGTGTGTGTGTAGCATCATCTCCTCCTAAACGGCTGGGAGTTGAGTTTCGAACGAGGTATCCACGAATTCGGAAAATTTCGAGAAAGAACCTCCGCTAATTTAAATTTCGAAATTCGAATTAGTTTAGGAGATATTGATAAAAAACCCGTCAAAAACGCTAATTTTTGATCTCCGCAATTCCTCAATTGTAACCCCTGTAGTCAAAAAAGGGAGAAATAAGCATCGAGGTTGCCATGTTTGGCTATTTTATTAAATTATTTAGACTCCTGCAGTAAAAATAAAAGAATAATGATTTTTTTTCTGTTTAGATTATTTACAAAGTTATTTTTTAATTAAAATATTGCGTTCATGTGAAATCAGAGCAGGAATTCAATGTTTTTTATGTGTAAAAGAATAAGGGATTGAGAGATTTCCGAGACTAATATGTATATTTTATAGTTTGTCGAAAAAAAAAATGGCTGATTTGGCGATTTTGAGAAAGTAGTAGGTTCTACCGATTTGCACAGTTTTGGGCTTGGCGCAAATTACTGAGAGCGTAAGGAAATAGTATTTTTTAATAAGTTTTATTAGTATACGGCGCTATACTTCGATTTTTCATACAGAAATAATGCTGTTATTAAGGCGATTTTAAACGATCTACAGAATTTTCGCCAAATTAAATAAACTGATTTAAATTGGAGGAATTCCGCCAAATTTCAGAAAATTGAAATTCTCTCACTTTTTACATTTTAGTTAACGCTGATTAAAACCCGTTATAGTTAATAATTTAAATAACTGCTACTAATCAATTAGATGCCTATTGGATTAAATTTTGGCGAGTGAACTATATAAATGATAGATAACTATTTCCCATTTTGATTGCTGTTAAATCAAACCTTCGAATGATTCCCTGAAAACAAAAAGATCTCGCAAAATGGTGTATGTTGGCATTTTGGCGATTGAAGTACTACATGTGTATTAAATAATTGATTCTTATATGTTAAAGCAGCGCTACGTTTCTTTTATTGGAAACTGTTAGAAACAGACATAATTAATACTGTCTAATATATTTTTTGTTTTACGAATTGAAATCTATGTTGATTCCTACTTTAGTTCATTTCTTATCAAAGTAGGCGAAAATATTCAAATGTAGTGCAACTCTGTTCGTATTATTAATTCCATTCCACAATTGAGATGAGCCGATGTCACTAGCGTATGCATAGATATTTTATGTTTAAATTCCGCCAAACAGGGTATTGCGAATTGCCTTTAGTGTCAAGTTTAATTTGCGATTTGAGCTATTTGACATCGACTGGTGGCGTTAATGACGCCAATATGGCAGTTCTAGCAATGTAAACATAAATAGCTCATTTCATGTTCTATTTTTAACATTGCTATAGTTTCCGTAGCAACGGAATCCATTGTTGCCACTTAAGTTGTTAAATTTAACAATTATAAGTGAAACCACTCATTTCTACAGCTTTTAAGACTCGTAAAAGTGAAAACGCATCAAATTGGAAACAAATAGAACTGTAAGGGACTTGCATTGCACTTTAAAAATAATCGAAGTTTTCATGCAATTCTACATACCTTTAATTTTACTTCCTTCGCGTGTGGGTGCCATTTTTATGTCAAATTTTGCTGCCTTGCTGGTAGATTATCCGGAGCTGCACATAAGCACTAATGTACATGTTCATTCGGACATAAACAAGAGCGTATGTCCGGCGCGTATTTGTGTAACCCCCAAGGCCGTACTCGGGATGGGGGGACCAGGGGGTCCGGTACCCCCACCCCCCGAAATCTAAAACTTTGTTAACAAGACAATAATAATGAAACTTTTTGTGAAAAATTGGGCTTTTTAATATTTTGGTCCCCCCCCCCTCCCCCCGAAATTTTTATCTGGGTACGGCCGATGGTACCCCACTGTGTTAATCAGAGTTTTCTGGGGTCAGATTTTTTAGACCATTTTTTTTTTTCAATGGAGATCTCATCCTGAAGTATATTGATCTCTGATATATGAAAAGAAAAATGATCAATTAGGAGCTATCATTGACGTAGCCAGAAATTTTTCATGGGGGTGTTACGACTACTGCAGCTCACACATATGTATGTATACGCGTGTGTGATAAGGGAGTGAAGAATATTCATTTTGTATGGCAATAAACTCCTCATGAGTGGTTGTGACCCCCTGTCCCCTCCTTGGCTACGCCACTGCACGCAAGCATATGTTGTTATGTCATGGAAAACCGTCGTAGATGGTAAACACCGAAGTTGTTTCGAGGGTTATACAGAATTAAAAATTTTGTAAAGTTTACTTTTGATACAGCTCGGATATTTGCCACCAAGGCGAGATGAAATATTACTAAATACGGCAACCCAGAATTTTCTTTTGAATTTGACACTATGCAACTACAGTAGATTCCCTATAACACGGTAGATACGTTCCGTGTTATAGGAATCCGTGTTGTACGGGTCCTGCGCTATACTCCACCTGGAGAGCGAACTGCGCGGAATAATCTCGGCAAAACTTATTTGCACTCCGTAGAAATGCAATGATGTTTGGTGTTGCCATTCAAAAGTTATGTTAATTACAGGAGCTAAAAAGTCATAATATCAGAACATGTGTCTCATTTTACCGTGCTGTACGAGTCTCTTTTAACGTGTTACACGAAAACGATCACAATTTTTTCGCCGTGTTCTACGAATTCGTGTTTTACACCCATGTTATGAAGGGGTCTACTGTAAATTGTTAAAAATAAAACATGATATTTGTTATTTATTATGGCGAGTTGACAGTGAGACCAACGTCAATTTTATGTAATAAGTGTGATACTGCATTAAGAGTTTAGTAAGGAAGATAAACTTTACCGCAGAAGTTACGTCACAAATGTTTTCATTTGAAACGTGACTTGATTTTCACGAAAACTGTGTGCAATTTTGACTTCTAACGTACGTGGTGCAACTATTATTTTATGTAATGTTTTGTTAATTTAGGTGAAATTCAATAAAGCCATCTGCAAAATAACTGCGCTAATGTATTTTCCACACTTTAGGAAATGCAAGATAAAATAAAATAGTTGTCAACATCATGAAATTTATTCATATGGCATTTATTAAATGTTATAATTAAGCCTAAAAAACAAAATTATATGATGTAGAAATCAGGCATTTTTAGAAAGAAAGAAGTTTCAGCTGGATACCGTAAAGATCTTCTTTTTTCATCGCCAGTGACACTGACGAAGTTTTTGTGTCATCAGGTTGCAATCATCTCAGATTTGCACTCATGACGTCAACTTTTAGTCACGATTCAAGTATTTTTTACGCGTTTTGAGATTTCGCATTACTGGGTTTAATTCGAATTATATATTTAAGGAAAATATTCGTTTCCCACTGTGCGGAGAACGGGTAAGCAGCTAGTCTATACTATATTAAAATCTGTGCGCGTCTGTCTGTCTGTGTGTAGCATCATCTCCTCCTAAACGGCTGGGAGTTGAGTTTGGAACGAGGTATCCACGAATTCGGAAAATTTTGAGAAAGAACCTCCGCTAATTTAAATTTCGAAATTCGAATTATTTTAAGAGATATTGATAAAAAACCCCGTCAAAAACGCTAATTTTTGCTCTTCACAATTCCGCGATTGTAACCCCTGTAGTGAAAATGTGAGAAAAAAGCATCGAGGTTGCCATGTTTGGCTATTTTATTAAATTATTTAGACTCCTGCACTAAAAATAAAAGAATAATGATTGTTTTCTGTTTCGATTATTTACAAAGTTATTTTTTAATTAAAATATTGCGTTCATGTGAAATCAGAGCAGGAATTCAATGTTTTTTATGTGTAAAAGAATAAGGGATTGAGAGATTTCCGAGACTAATATGTATATTTTTTAGTTTGGCGAAAAAAAAAATGGCTCATTCGGCGATTTTGAGAAAATAGTAGGTTCTACCGATTTGCACAGTTTTGGGCTTGGCGCAAATTACTGAGAGCATAACGAAATAGTATTTTTAATAAGAAGTATAAGTTTTACCAGTGCCGATCCTAGACCTTCGGCCGCCCACGTGCAAATTAAAATTGGCCGCCCCTTTTCTTACAAACCAACAAAATGTTTAAATAATTTACTATCAAACACTTTTTAAAAAGTGAATGGAAGTGTAAAAAGTATGGAATGGATGAAAATCAAGTTAAAGTTCGTATTTTATTTTCAGAAAAATACAATCTACAACTACAATAAATACTTCTGATCTTTCAAAAAATTATAACAATATTTTTCGAACTTTCTTACAGGCAAATTCATTTATAACACTTAAAATGTCTAGCGCCTCACATAGGGTTGCCAGGTCTCCAAACCAAATAGCCGTTTGGCCGGACAGCCTACAATATTGAGGATTTTGTCTTGGTATTAATAGGTACAACAAAAAAATTGTATGTAAAATCAAGCTTTTTTGATCATTACCATGAATCTTGTTAAATTCTAATGAAATATAAATAACACCAAATGCCAAATCAGTTCAAGTACTTTATTACTAATCAGCCAAAGTCACCAGTAAAAAGCCTAACAAAAGCCGGACACCGTTAAGGACACCTAACTATGTCCGGCTTTATCCGGACGCCTGGCAACGCTAGCCTCAGAGATGTCACGTTCAATTGAAATAATAGCCAAATTCGTAAGCCTTTCTTGTGAGATTGTAAATCTTAAGTACTTTTTAATCAAACTTAAAGTTGAAAAGCTTCTTTCACCTGAAGCATCACTGATTGGTATAGTCAAAAATAGTCTGAGTGCTAGAGATAAATTGGGAAAATATGATGTTAAATCTTGACTTAATATATGATTCAAAATTTCTAATGGCTTTAACCGGCAAATATTTGGAAATAGATCTCGAAAATATAATAGTTCACTGTGCAATTCCATACCGTCTAAGTCCCTTTCTATTTTTCCATCTTTATTTATTTGAAGTTTAATGTCCAAATCCATACAACTTTTTTTCAAATTATCACTATCTTCAGAGTTAAACGTTAATAAGAAACTGAATACTGAGAAGCAGCTTTCCGACAAATCGAAACGTTCACCTACTGAATTGATGGAAATATCCAAAATTTGAAATAAAAATTAATCTTAAACCTTTTCTCAGAGTCTGTAACATCTTCATCATGTGATTCGTTGTGAAACATACGAGGTTTTTTCTTTCACGAATTTCAGGAAATTCGGGCTCTACATTAATTTCCTGGGCAATTACAGACGATTCATTGATAAATGTGGCAAAACTTTCGTCATTTCTTTTCGAAATTAAATATGTTGTTAAACTTCTTAATGTTTCGACACATTCTGCTAAATCTATGTTCGATTGCTGCAACATTTTTGAAATAATATTTATTCTTTCTAGCAAATCGTGCCAAATCATTACTGAACATATAAATTTAAATGAACAAATTGTTTCCGTTAAAGATTTAGCTTTTAGCTTTGCTACACGATCTTTCGCTTCATGTGAAAGTTGATTCAGCGCAACGAGGATATTTTTAAGATCTGTTTGCAATGGTCGTAATGCAAGTATTCGACTCTCCGAGCAAGTAGTATCACTTAGCGGTTTTAAAGAAAAGTTTGTTTGTGGGATTACGGCCGATTAGCTACGCGTGGGCTCTAGGCCGAAGGGGGCGCCCTCCGTGGGGGTCTTTTTAAGGTGTCCTAACCCGTATTTTCGCCAAGTTTCGGAGAAAACAACGGAAAACTCCGAACGGTTAGGTCGACGGACGCGCGATGGGACCCGAATCCGGGACCTTCACACTTCACCCGTCTATCATTTCCAGTGATATAACCACTGGGCCATGGTGAGGCAAGAAAAGTTTGTAATTGTATTCTTTAAAATATCCCATCTGTATATCGAAGCTGAAAAATAGTTGTATAATTCTTGAATAACATAAAAAAATTTGCAATATCTCCACTTGATTTAGCAGCGTCGTTAATTAGTACTAAGTTCAGACAATGTGCCGCGCATGGTACAAAAAATGCCCTATAGGAATAATATCTAATAGTCTTTTTTGCAGACATATTTTTTCCGCGCATGTTGGCGCCATTATCGGATATTTTTATCCTTAGATTTTTGCACGTTATTTATATGTTCAAGTAAAACAGGATCGAATTTGGCTATCATTTCCACCGCTTTTAAAAAGTTTCCTTTTTTTTCTTTTTTCGTATAGGTTTGAACTACTACATCTAAAAGCTAAGTTATGGCTAGCCAAAAATTGCACAATAGCAATCATTCGTTCGATAATTGCTCTCCATCGTTTCTTTTCCAAAGAAAAGAAGTTTTGTTGTTCTCTATCTATTGTGCTATTGTTGCTTAGCCGTGTTTTGAGCTCTCAAAAAGTCTTAACACATTTCATATGCTTTACTCTATTCTCGTGTCTAGAAAAATAGTCAGAGCAATGTTGCCAATCCCTATAATCAACACTAATAAGCTGAATATTTTCTCCTTCGGACCCTCCAAAAAAATTACATGAAAAGCAAAATGCGGTATCTAATGAAACAGAATATAAAAGCAAAGTTCGTCTAAATTTTTCACCATTTTTCAATGACTTGTAAAAATACGAATAACGAAATCCTCTACCAGTTTCACTTGTAGGAAATTTTAAATTTTCACTTACAGACATAAATTCCGTCTGAATTAAAAGTTCAATAGTTCTAATCATTTCGCCGCTCCTTAAGTTTGGCCGCCCACGTGCGGTGCACCATCTTGCCCCCCGCTAGGATCGGCACTGAGTTTTACGGCGCTATACTTCGATGTTTCATATAGAAATAATGCAGTTATTAAGGCGATTTTAAACGATCTACAGAATTTTCACCAAATTAAGTAAACTATTTAAGTTAAAGGAATTCCGCCAAATTTCAGAAAGTAGAAATTCTTGCATTTTGTACAATATAGTTAACGGTGATTAAAACCCGTTATAGTTAATAATAATTTAAATAACTGCTACTTATCAATAATATGCCTGCATTAAATTTTGGCGATCGAACCATATAAATGATGGATAACTATTTCCCATTTTGATTGTTGTTAAATCAATGCTTCGAATGATTCCCGGAAAACAAAAAAATCTCGCAAAACGGCGTATGTTGGCATTTGGCGATCGAAGTACTGTGTAATAAATAATTGAATCTTATTTGTTAAAGCAGTGCTACTGAAGTTTCTTTTACTAAAAGCTGTTAGAAAGGCTTAATTAATACTGTCTAATATATTTTTTGTTTTACGAATTGAAATGTATGTTGATTCCTACGTTAGTACATTTCTTAGCAAAGTTGGCGAAAAATATTCAAATGTAGTGCAGCTCTGTACGTATTATTAATTCCATTCCGCAATTGAGATAAGCCGATGTCACTAGCGTATGCATATATATATATATATATATTTTAAATTCCGCCAAACAAAGTATTGCGTATTGCCTTTAGTGTCAAGTTTAATTTGTGGTTTGAGCTATTGGCCATCGACTGGCGGCGTTAATTTCGCCAATATGGCAGTTCTAGCAAAGTAAACATGAATAACTCATTTCATGTTCTATTTTTAACACTGCTATAATTTCCGTAGCAACGGAATCCATTGTTGCCACTTAAGTTATTAAATTTAACAATTAAGTGAAACCACTCATTTCTACAGCTTTTAAGACTCGAAAAAGTGAAAACGCATCAAACGTGAAATAAATAGAACTAACTGTAACAGACTTGCACTTTAAAAATAATCGAAGTTTTCATGCAATTCTACATCTTGAATTTTATTTCCTTCGCGTGTGGATGTCATTTTTTACGTCATTTTTGCTGTTTTGCTGGCAGATTATCCGGAGCAGCACATAACCTCTAATGTATTTGCTCCTCCGGACATGAGCAAGAGCTTATGTCCGGCGCTCCCTTGGTTACGCCACTGTACGCAAGCATCTGTTGTCACGTCATGAAAAACCGTCGTAGATGGCAAACTCCGAAGTTGTTTTGAGGGTTATACAAAATTAAAAATTTTACTTTTAGTAAATTTTACTTTTGATACAGTTCGAATATTTGATTTTAATACATTTCGGCCACCAAGGTAAGATGAAATATTACTAAATACTGTTGCGAAAATAATAACTTAATTTGCTCCCGTATTGCATGTGCCGCCATGAAACTAGTCTTCTTCTATACTATTAAAATCTGTGCAGTCTGTCTGTCTGTGTGTAGCATCATCTCCTCCGAAACCGCTGGGAGTTGAGTTTCGATCGAGGTGTCCACTTATTCGAAAAATTACGAGGAAGGTCTTCCGCTAATTTAAATTTCGAAATTCGAATTAGTTTAGGAGATTGATAAAAAACCCCGTCAAAAACACTAATTTCTGCTCTCCGCATCTCCGCGATTGTAACCCCTGTAGTGAAAATGTGAGAAATAAGCATCGAGGTTGCCATGTTTGGCGAATTTATTAAATGACTAGCTGAAGTACCCGTTCTTCGCACGGGAATGAATGGACTTTTTGATATTACGATTTGTGGTGATTACTATTCATTGTAATAAACAGATATAGCAAAGTGGATATCGCGTTATATTGTGTCCAATAATCATGCATACCGAATTGCAAGGCAATCGTTTGTACGGTGCAGAAGGCCATGCGGCGTAGCGCAATCTAGTGGCGAGTTTTAGCAAAACGGATACGGCTAAAATATTTTCGCATTCAGATATCGATGTATACGAATTTTCATGACTATCGGCTGGACAGTCCTGAAGTTCATGTGTTGACGCGACATCTAGTGGCAAGTTATAGGAAAATGGATAGCGCCAAACTCTTCCCCGTGTTCAAATATCTATGTATACCTATTTTCATAGCGATTATTTGCACAGTCAAGAAGTGATACACTGCAGGGCCATCTAGTGGTTCAATAAAGTAATGATTTGCTGCAGCGCCGTCAAGTGGCGAGTTATAGCAAAATGGATAACGCCAAAATATTCTCATTGTTCAAATAGCTATGTATACTGATTTTCATAGCGACCGTGTTCAACTATCTATGTATACCAATTTTCATAACGATCATTTGCACAGTCAAGAAGTGATACACTGCAGGGCCATCTAGTAGTTAATTAAAGTAATGATTTGCTACAGCGCCGTCAAGTGGCGAGTTATAGCAAAATGGATAACGCCAAAATATTCTCATTGTTCAAATAGCTATGTATACTGATTTTCATAGCGACCGTTTGAATGGTCAAGAATTTGGCCTGCTGCAGCGTCATCTAGTGGCGAGTTAAAATAATAATGCATTGCAGTGTCATCTAGTGGTGAGTAACATCAAAAGGAACGCAGGTAGAATATATTCTTCGTGCTCAAATGTGTAAGTATAAAAAAATTTATGCCGATCGGTCGAACGGTATAGAAGTTGATGTTTTGCAGCGCCATTTAGCGGCAAGTTACAGCAAAATGGATAGTGAAATATATTCTCCGTGTTCTAATATTCGCGTGTACCAAATTTCATCGAAATCGGTTGGACGATATTCGCATAGCAAACGGCTAAACGGAATAGAATTCAACGTTGTGCTGCGGCACCAAGTGGCACGTTAAGGAAAACGGATAGCATAAAAACCTTCTCCATCATCAAAGACTTAGGTGAACCAAATTTCATCGTGCAACGGTGCTCAACGGTGCTGGAGTTTTTTCACCCTCATAAACACATACCAACATTCATTTTTATCTATAACCAGTGTTATTATATATACCAGTCTCAAATAAAATCCAGTTTCAAATCTAAGCCTCGCCAAAGTGCCAACATACGCCATTTTGCAAGAGTTTTTTCAGGAATCATTCGAAGCATTGACTTAACAGCAATCAATATGGGAAATGGTTCGACCGCCAAAGAGTAGCACGCATTTATTTGAAAATTGGAATCCCTTAATACAGCCGATTTTTTTTTAAATTATCAACTATAATGTGTTTTATTCATCATTACTCCGATGTACTAAATGAGAAGATTTCAATTTTCTGAAATTTGGCGGAATTCCCCCAACTTAAATCAATGTACTCAATTGGCGAGAATTCTGAAGTTAGATCGCTTGAAATCCCTTAATAACTGCATTATTTCTTCACGGATCATTAAAATTTAACGTTGTATTCTAATAAAACCTTTGCACTTGTTTTCAAAAATCTATTTCCTTAAGCTCTCAATAAATTGCGCCAAGCCGAAAACTGTGCAAACCGCTAGAACTCACTTACTCAAAATCCATATTTCAGCCATTTTATTTTTTCGCCAAACTAAAAAAATTACACATTAGCCTCGGAAATCTTCAATTCTTATTGTTTTGCGTGTAAAGCATTACATTCCTGCTCTGATTTCCCATGCACACGATATTATAATTTAACCCTCCAAGCGGCTGAGACGTAAAATCCCGTCCACTTCATTCCAGTTTTCACTGCAATGCATCTATAATTTAAATTATTTATAACATCAAGGTATCACAAAATATATTTCAATATTCAAGCTTATAGGTATTTTAGGAGTTAACTTTTTAATAATTACAAATCTTCCTATCAAAATTTTATTTTTTAAATAATTTTAAAGCTGCATGAAAATTTTACCGTGAAAACAACTTTACATTATTTGCCCATTTTCAAGACGCTTAGAGGGTTAAAAGAAAATAACCTTACGAATATAAACTAACAAAAAAAATCATTATTATTCTTTTATTTTTACTTTGAGAATTTAAAACATTTCATTCGGCAAAATCGCCACACATGGCAACCACGTTCCTTATTTCACACTTTTTTCACTACAGGGGTTACAATTACGGAAAGCTTTTTGCGTGAAGAGCATAAAAAATCTCTTTAATTCCGGGAACGGGCGGATTTTCAAAGTTTTAAAGTGGACTACGATTTATTCTATATTATTTTACATATCTGCGCTAAATTTCAGGCCGATAGGTCCGTTTTTGTGGATTTGTATACGAACGACATTTTATTCGGCAAAATCGCCACACATGGCAACCACGAATCTTATTTCACACTTTTTTCACTACAGGGGTTACAATTACGGAAAGATTTTTGCGTGAAGAGCATAAAAAATCTCTTAAATTCCGGGAACGGGTGGACTTTCAAAGTTTTAAAGTGGACTATGATTTATTCTATATTATTTTACATATCTGTGCTAAATTTCAGGCCGATAGGTCCATTTGTGTGGATTTGTATACGAATCAAATCCACAAACAAACAAACAAACAAACTAACAAACAGAATTTCATTTTTATTTATAAGATTTAGACATTTGAATTAAAAATAAAAAATCATTTTTTTTCTGTTTAGAGTATATTTGCTAGGTTATTTTTTTTATTAAAATATCGTCTGCGTGGGAAATTAGGGCAGGAATGCAATGTTTTTTATACATAAAAGAATAAGGACTTTGAGATATCTGAGACTAATATGTGTAATTTTTTTTTAGTTTGGCGAAAAAAAAATGGCTGATATGGCATATTTTGAGGAAGTAATAGTTCTACCGATTTTCACAGTTTTGGGATTGGCGCAATTTTCTGAGAGCGTACCGAAATAGTATTTTTAAAAACAAGTGTAGGTTTTACTAGAGTTTAGCTTTAATTTTTTTAATTTAGCAGTTATTAGTGCAGAAATAATGCAGTTATTAAGGCGCATTTAAACGATCTAACTTGAGAATTTTCACCAAATTAAGTAAATTGATTAAAGTGAGGGGACATTCCGCCAAATTTAAGGTCATTGAAATTCTCGCATTTTGTACATCATAGTTAACGATGAATAAAACACATTAACACATAGTTAATAATTTAAAATACTGCTCCTTTTCAAGTATATGCCTGTTGTACTTTGGCGATCAAACCATATGAGTGATAGATTACTATTTCCCATTTTGGTTGCGGTTATTTCAATGCTTCGAATGATTCCTTGAAAAAAATCTCGCAAAATGGTGTATGTTGGCACTTTGGCGATCGAATGTGTAAAAAATCATTGATTCTTATTGATTAAAGCAGTGCTACGAAAATTTCTTTTTCTGGTAACTGTTAGAATGACATATAACTAATACTGTCTAATAAATTTTTTGCTTTACAAATTAAAATGTATGTTGATTCCTACTTTACCTTTCTTAGCAAAGCTGGCGATAAATATTCAAATATAGTGTAACGCTGTGTTTAATTGAGTGTGTTCTCGCGTTTGTGCTGCTAATTACATTCCACGATTGGAATGAGTCGATATTATGAACGTATGCTTGGATATTTTTTTTAAATCCCACCAAACAAGGTGTAATAAAATCGGAATTCTTTAAAAATACGAATGCTTTTGGAGGTGAATAAGAATGGTTTTTCAGAGTGGTAAAAATGGTGGGTATTGTAAGGATTGCGGGTAAATTTTTGAATTTGTTGTTAGGTTTAATTGGTGATTCATTTTAGCTATTTACCATCAATTTGTGGCGTTAATTACGCCAATATGGCAGTTCTATCAAAGTAAACATGAATAATTCATTTCATGTTCTATTTTTAAAATTGCTACAGTTTCCGTAGTAACGGAATCCATTGTTGCCACTTAAGTTGTTAAATATAACAATAAGTGAAATCATTAATATCTACATCTCTTAAAACTCGAAAAATGAAAACGCATTAAATATGAAAAAATAATCGAAGTTTTCATGCAATCTATTATATAAATGTGAAAGTATGTTTGTTGATTTGTTCGTCCGGGAATTCCTCCCACATTGTTCGACCTATCGGCTTGAAATTTCGCGGAATCGCTTGAAAAACCGTCGTAGATGGCAAACTCCGAAGTTGTTTTGAGGGTTATACAAAATTAAAAATTTTACTTTTAGTAAATTTTACTTTTGATACAGTTCGAATATTTGGTTTTAATACATTTCGGCCACCAAGGTAAGATGAAATATTACTAAATACTGTTGCGAAAATAATAACTTAATTTGCTCCCGTATTGCATGTGCCGCCATGAAACTAGTCTTCTTCTATACTATTAAAATCTGTGCAGTCTGTCTGTCTGTGTGTAGCATCATCTCCTCCGAAACCGCTGGGAGTTGAGTTTCAATCGAGGTGTCCACTTATTCGAAAAATTCCGAGGAAGGTCTTCCGCTAATTTAAATTTCGAAATTCGAATTAGTTTAGGAGATATTGATAAAAAAACCCCGTCAAAAACACTAATTTTTGCTCTCCGCAACTCCGCGATTGTAACCCCTGTAGTGAAAATGTGAGAAATAAGCATCGAGGTTGCCATGTTTGGCGAATTTATTAAATGATTTACACTCTTGCATTAAAATAAAGGTATAATACTTTTTTTCTGTTTCGAATATTTGCTAGGTTATTTTTTAATTAAAATATCGTCTGCGTGGGAAATCAGAGCAGGAATTCAATATTTTTTATACGCAAAAGAAAAAGGATTTGTAAATTTCAGAGACTAAAGTGTATAACCTTATAATTGGCGATGTATAGGCATAATTGGCAAAAAAAAAAAAAAAAAAAAAAAAAAATGGATTATATGACGATTTTGAGAAAGTGGATTCGAGTGGTTTGCACAATTTTAGGCTTGGCGCAATTTACTGAGAGCGTAAAGAAATAGTATTTTTAAAAACAAGTGTAGGTTTTACTAGAATTTAGCCTGAAATTTTAATTTTCTGTTCAGAAATAATGCAGTTATTAATGCGATTTTAAATGATTTTTAAATGATTCCCTAACTCAAATCAAGTTAAATAAATTGATTTGAGTTAGGGAAATTCCGCCAAATTTCAGAAAATTAAATTTTTCATTTGTATTGCTAATTCTATGCCCCGATTGATATGAGTTGGTGTTACGAGCGTATGAATAGATAATAATTTTTAATCCCGCCAAACAAGGTGTAATAAAATAGGAAGTATTTATAAATACGAATGCTGTTTGAGATGAATGAGAATATTTTTTAAACCCAGTTAGACTAGCTGTAATGCCTTTAAATTATTGCATTTATTGTCAAGTTTAATGTGTGATTCATTTTGGCAATTTGCCATCGACTGCCGACGTTAATTACGCCAAAATGGCAGTTCTAGCGAAGTAAACATAAATAAATCATTTAATATTCTATTTTTAACACTGCTACAGTTTTCGTAGCAACGGAATCCATTGTTGCCACTTAAGTTGTTCAATTTAAGAATTAAGTGAAACCACTCATTTCTACATCTCTTAAGACCAAAAAAGTGAAAACGCATTGAATATGAAACAAATAGAATTTTAACATATTTGTGCATTAAAAATAATCGAAGTTTTTTCAGCTAATTCTGCATATTTTTCATTTTATTTCCTTCGCGTGTGACGTCATTTTCACGTCATTGTCTTCTGTTTTGCTGTCAGATTATCCGGAGAAGCACATTACAAGCTAACGTATGTGCTGCTTCGGCGGACATAAGAAAGCAATTTGTCGGGTGCGTATTTGCCTAACCCTTCTGTGTGTCTAAATTGAAGCAATGAAACTTTGAAGGCGTTTTTTTTACCCTCCGCTAAAGAGGGTAATAGTTTTGGGCAGACAAAAAAAGTCGTGGATGATAATTGATAGTAAATAAAATCTTACAGATCTCACGGAAATTTGAAACACACCAAGATCCGACACATGATTGGAATAATGGATACTTGAAAAATTTCAAAGTAACGTCAGATGAAACAAAAGGGGAAACTGTAAGATTTTGTCAGAGCGTCTGCGACTGGCTGTCAAGTTCCCGAGGTTCCGATTTCATTTTTCAGAACTTGGATTTGTTTCCAGAGTCGCGTTCAAACTTTTGTCCCTCCTCGGAGCAAGTGGTGGTGTTCTGTCGTGGCATTTCTAAAATTTTCATTTTTGCGGGATCAGTGTGAAATAGCTCGTAGGCTTGGTATTTCACGCTCTACTGTTCAGTATTACATCGTTAAATATCAGAAGAATATACCCGGGACTGTTGTTCAAGGCCGCGCTGGCCGTCCTCGCCAGTTGTCTGATCCGGAAGAAAGTCATCGTGAAACTAACCGTCTATTTATGCAAAGAAAAAGGGAAGATCCAGATTTTCGTGCTCAAGAAGCGGAATCCAAATCCAGAAGACAAGACAGAAAACGTTTACGACTCTGTCTAGATATACCATCGAAAAGACCAAGAACAGATACTGATCTAAATGTAAGGTGTGAAGAACTAGAATTTCGTAAATTAGCTGAGAAATTTTTCGAAGCTGTTGCTGATGGTCCAATCCACCAATGCTATTGTTGTGATCGACTGTGGTTCAAAAAGTCAATCAGAACCCATTCCAAAACAACTTTACTGTCCAAAGGAGCGACAACGGACTTTATAAAACTAGTCTTTTACAAAGATATCGATGATATTGGCAAATTTTGCAAAACATGTTACGATTGTTTGATTAAATTGACAATACCAGAATTAGCTATAAGCAATGGCTTCGAATTCCCCGAAATACCGGATTGTTTAAAATACTTGACACCACTGGAAGAACGGTTGGTTTCTCCCCGTTTGATTTACATGCAAATACATCCTGTACATGGCTGCCAATACAAATTAAAAGGTTCTGTCAAAAAACCTCTTTAGCGGAGGGGAAACTAATTTCAGCTGAAGGCTGAATATTTTTGTTATTGTTTTTTTTTTTTTTTTTTTTTTTTTTTTTTTAACTAGAAAAAGGCAGATTAACGTCGTTAACGTGGAAGAAGCGATATGGAAAACTATTTAATTGGTACCCGTAATGCGAAATGATAATCGATTATTCACATGCGCAAAGCAACAAAATTTCAAAAGTTTGAAAAGTCAGGAATATGAAATGAAAATCCAAAATAAATCACCAGAGACTATAGGATAAGCATCGTGTACGAGAATGATATTGCAATCATGTATATAACAAAGGCGCTTGCAAGGAATACAAAACATAATATTAAATTAATTGCTCTTTCTTCCCATGGCGTTTGTGGAATCTTTCCGAATAACGGGATCCAATGTACTTAGAATATTTCAAATAAATTACTTATATGTTAAAGTTCTATTTATTTTTTTTATATATATTCCAGTTCAGCGGCGCACCCAGGATTTTAGTTTAGGGGGGGGGGCTGGGCTACAAATTTTGCTGAACTCGGGTACAGTGACTTCGATTATACACTCATGTCCATAAATTAAGGATAATGAAGTTCAGGAAAAGAAAGAGAAAGAAGCAAAACAAATTTGACTTATTTGTAAAGTCTATTTATTAAACAAAAAGTAAAGAGCAAAAAAGATGCTATATGTTTGACATAATTAATAAAAATTGCAAGTTTTACTCCCTTGACCAAATTTCAAAAAAGAACCTATTTACAAAAAACAGTAGAACATGGTTAGTAGGATGGTTAATACGGAGTATGTCTCCCGGACGATGCAATACAGGCCTGACAACGCCTAGGCATGCTGAGTATCAAATGATCAATCTGATCTTGGGGAATATTACACCACTCATCAAGCAATGCGCTCCGAAGTTCCGGTAGACAGGTGGGAGGGGGTTGACGGGCTGCAATTCGTCGGCCAAGCATATCCCACACATGCTCTATTGGATTCAAGTCCGGTGAGTATGCTGGCCAATGCATACGGGTGATATCCTCCGATTGAAGGCATTCGTCTACAATGTTTGCACGGTGAGGACGGGCGTTGTCATCCATAAGCACAAATTCAGCACACATGGCGCCCCGAAACAAACGTACATGTTGTTCCAGAATGACATCCCGATAGATGTGGCCTGTCATCGTTACACTCTGAACATGCAGGTCAGTTCTGGAACCAAGAATAATTCCTCCCCAAACGAGCCATCCTGCACCACCGTAACGGTGTCTTTCAATGGTGTTCTCTTGGTGGTAACGGGTACCTGTCGCTCTCCAGATGAATGTCCGGCGAGAATCAGACTCCAAACTAAACCTGGACTCGTCGGAAAACCTCACACAAGACCACTGTTGCGGTGTCCACAATGCATGCTTTCTACTCCAGGTTAATCGCAGGCGACAGTGAGTTGCGGTAAGTGGAACACATCTGACAGGCCTACGAGCATATAGACCAATGTGCCCTAAGCGTCTGTACACGGTCTGCCTTGAAACTGTCGTACCGATAGCTGAAGAGAGCTGACGAGACAGGTCTGATGCTGTACTCCGTCTGTTTTTTTTGGCAGTAACTGCCAAATAGCGGTCCTCATTCGGCGTTGTAACTCGGGGGCGACCTGTGCTGTAACGTCTACTCACATTACCATCATCTTGGAATCGTTGCCAAAGCCTGGAGATGACACTCTGGGCGATTCCAAGTTCCTCGGATACTTCCAGCTGGGTACGTCCACATTCCAGTCGTCCGATAATTCTGCCACGTAAAACATCATCCAAATGCCCCCTTTGTGCCATATCTATGCGGCTTTTGCACTGAAAGGCTTTCACAGCGCTTGTGAACAATTTTACTTCTTTGCCACCATTCCTTATATACCCCTCTCTTACACTCTCGTCATTGTGACGTACCATCCACGCCATCTGGTGGTTTCCTGTAATTTGCATATTCTTCTTCAAGATGTGTGTGATCATTCCACAAGTGAAATTTTTATTTTAGAGATCAATTTCTGTGTGATTCTGAATTATCCTTAATCTATGGACATGAGTGTAGTTATAATTCTCTTATAACGTCAAAATATTCTGTGCCACTTGACTTGCCCATAGAACAACACGCGCACAAGCAATGTAACTTATTATAGTCAAATAATTATCTGATCTTTTCAGTATCGTCAAAACCGAATTTAACTGTGTTACGTACACTAACTGTAGGTATGTATTTATTTAAAAAACTTTTTTTTGTAAAAAGTAATTTAGAAATAATTTAAAAACTGTTTTTTAAAAGGAAAAATTTAATTCATTACGGACAATTTTAAATGCTTTTCACTTTTAACTTTCCACCTTTAGGGGGGGGGGGCTTGAGCCCCCATAACCCCCTCCGTGGGTGCGCCTATGTTCCAGTTACAAGACCTAGAGCTCTAGAAACGATTTCAGATATTGTTTAATATTGAATTTGACACTATGCAATTAATCTATGTTAAAAATAAAATATGAAATTAGTTATTTATTTAGTGTGAATTGGCAGTGAGATCTACGTCAGTTTTATGTAACAAGTATGCTACTGTATTAAGAGTTCAGTAAGGGTAATAAGCTTTTCCGCTTAAGTTACGTCACAAATTTTTTTCATTTACGAAAGCGACAAGATCTTCACGGAAACAGGATGCATTTTTGGTTTCTGAACGTGCAATGGGCATCGATTGTTTCGTGTAGGTTTTTTAAATTTGAGTAAAATTTAATAAAGTCATCTGCAACATAACTGTGCTAATGCATTGTCCACTCTTTACGAAATGCAAGATAAGATAAAATAGTATTCTACATCATGTAATGTTATTCATATGGTATGTATGAATGCTATAAATTAAACCTAAAAAAGAGAATTATATGATGTAGAAATAAGGCATTTTTCGAAAGAGAAACGTTTCGTCCGCATAACGTAAAGTTCTTACTTTTCTGATCGCCCGTGACAATGACGTAGTTTTTGTGTCATCATGTTGCAATCGTCTCAAATTTCTACTCATGGAGTCAGCTTTTCTTCAGAATTGCAGCAATTTTTCACTATTAGAGATTCCTATCACTGGGTTTAATTCGAATTATATGTGGAAGGAAAATATTCGTCTCCTACCGTGCGGAGAACGGGTAAGCAGCTAGTCTATACTATTAAAATGTGTGCGCGTCTGTCTGTCTGTAACATCATCTCCTCCGAAACGGCAAGGAGTTTCATTTCGATCGAGGTGTCCACGGATTCGGCAAATTCCGAGAAAGAACCTCCGCTAATTTAAATTTTGAAATTCGAATTAATTTAGGAGATATTGATAAAAAACCCGTAAAAAACGCTAATTTTTGCTCTCCGCAATTCCGCAATTGTAACCCCTGTAGTCAAAAAAGTGAAAAATGAGCATCGAGGTTGATATGTTTGGCGAATTTATTAAATGATTTAGACTCTCGAATTAAAAATAAAAGAATAACGATTTTTTTCTGTTTATATTATTTGCTAGGTTTTTTTAAAAATTAAAATATCGAGCGCATAGGAAATTAGAGCAGGAATGCAATGTTTTCTCTACTTATTATAAAAGAATATGTCTGTGTGCGGGTCTGTGTGTGGGTCTGTGGGTCTGTGTGTCGGCGGCGTTACGGACAAACGGCTACACCTAGAAACACCAAATTTGGCACTCGGGAAGATCTAAACATGAAGTTGTGCACCTCGAAGCGATTTTTTCAAAATTCGAACTAGAATTTTTTTTATTTTATGTTTTATGCGATTTTTGGCATTTTTTCTCACCTAATTCGTAATAACGGCGGAAATTACGCTCGCAGCAAAACGGCATTTGTATCATCGGATAGAGGAGAAATGTTTCTTTTAAAAACAGTTTGTTCTGAATACGTAACATAATTTACCGATTTTTAGGAATTTTTTTACTAAGCATCGACTTCGGCGAATTTTTCGTAAAATAATTTTAAAATTGTCGCCATCTTGAATTCTATCCGTCATAACTTTTTGATATTTTGACAAATCGTGAAACATTCTTTTCTCCCTCTTTTAAAATAAAAACGAAAAAAATATGTAAATTAAATGACTTTTTACGAATTTTAATGCAGCCTAATGTTTAGAATTTAATAGCATCAACACGATATTACGCCATTCATTACATTGCGATCGCGGCACGACAACTTATGTTCGGTTGTTGCCACAGAAAGGATTACAAAAAAGGGTTTTTTCAACCAATCGAGCTTTGAAATGGGATATCAGAATTTCATTTCGCAAGTGAGGATCTATGACGTCAAATACTTTAAGATACGTAAAAATTACGCCATAATTTTAACTCATTTATTCCAGCTCTATTTTCAACACAGGGAGACGATATTTTGATTAAAATTTACTGTAGAAATAAACTAATAAATTCACGATTATTATTATTAGAAGTGGTATTTTAATCCGGTGCTTATTTAAAAATTGAAATGTCTTCACGGTGCTGAAAATGTTCATTTTAAAAGTTACAAAGTTCGCGTCAAAGCGCGATATATTAAAATTTTTCTATTTACTATTTTTATTTTTGGCATTTAATTATGGCGCAGGCGTTGCCTAGCGTATGCATGCAGGTTGCGAGTATAGTTTTATTTTAACGTTGTATTACGTTCCTCCATAAAGGAGAGCTTACGAGATTACATTAATTGATCATGGCACGTGATAATTTAATTGCGTTGCCACATAAAGGATTAGAAAAATATCTTCTTTTTCCAACCAATCGATTTTTTAAATGGGATATCGGAATTTCAATGCGCAAGTGAGGATCTATGACGTCAAATGCTTTAAAATACGTAAAAATTACGCCACAAATTTAACTCATTTATCCCTGCTCTTTTTTTAACACAAGGAGGCGATATTTTGATTAAAACTTACTTTAGAAATAAACTGAGAAATTCATGATGCCAACCGGGGTATCTTTTACGGTAGTTAAACAGTGACGTCATAAATTTTTAAAAATGCCTGAAATTTGTAAACTCTGCAACTCTAACGTTCTGTCACAGTTATAGCGATTCTAAATAGCTCCTCGAGATGGCACAGTGTGGTGAAGTGAAACAGCAGTAAAATATAATTTTGAGACGGTTCCCATGGGAAGACCACACAAGTGGACCGTAAATTAGAAGAGGCGCCAGGCAATGGACAGTCTGGACACTATAGCACAATGAACTGTCAACGTTAAAATATTTATGGCCGAAAATATTTATGGCCGAAAATGATATGCAAATTTGGCGGGGTATATTCCCCGATGACCCACCTACATGTCTGGGATTCGACGAGAGGATGCATTAATTCCCCGATACGAACAAATCAGAAACTCCAGCCAATGATGTAAGAGGGGGTAAGAAAAAAGGAAACAACCCCGTGGGAGAAAAAAAAAGACGATAGAACGAGTGTGCTAGAGAAAAGAAGCAGAAGAGAGTTTGGTAAAGGTGTGAACGGGCTTAAAAAATCAGTGTGTGCTTCGAATCAATATGATCAAGTTGTGTTAAAAAGAAACATGGAATCGGTGGCTTGATGATGGCTTAAGAGAAAGAAAGCGGTTCCAATAGTGCATGCGTCGATCGTGTCCTGTGTAAAGATGGCTACCTCATCATAATGGTGAATATCCCAAGTAATTTATTTATTATTTGTGTTTCAAACCTTTTGTGGATACCCCTTATCCTCCAAAACCACATCTCCCCCAGACATGTTTTTAAGTTTAAAATTATGTCAATATCGTCTTTTAATTAATATTAGTGGAATGACTATGAATAAATGGAATTTATTTGCAATTCATAGAGTCTTTAGTTTTTTTTAGTGTTTTGGTGTATGTCAATCATTTTTCATTTTTTCAGCGTAATCCTAGGAGTACTTGCCAGGCAGGTTATGCGCGGCATAATACCACTGTACGATCATCTTAGGCTTTAGTTTTCATCAAATTTTAACCATAACAAAATTAATCCACCACATAATGGTGCCAGAAAAAAGGAAACAGCCCCGTGAGAGAAGAAAAAAAAGACGACAGAACGAGTGTGCTAGAAAAAAGAAGCAGAAGAGAGTTTGGTAAAGGTGTGAACGGGCTTAAAAAATCAGTGTGTGCTTCGAATCAATATGATCAAGTTGTGTTCAAAAGAAACATGGAATCGGTGGCTTGATGATGGCTTAAGAGAAAGAAAGCGGTTCCAATAGTGCACGCGTCGATCGTGTCCTGTGTAAAGATGGCTACCTCATCATAATGGTGAATATCCCAAGTAATTTATTTATTATTTGTGTTTCAAACCTTTTGTGGATACCCCTTATCCTCCAAAACCACATCTCCCCCAGACATGTTTTTAAGTTTAAAATTATGTCAATATCGTCTTTTAATTAATATTAGTGGAATGACTAAGAATAAATGGAATTTATTTGCAATTCATAGAGTCTTTAGTTTTTTTTAGTGTTTTGGTGTATGTCAATCATTTTTCATTTTTTCAGCGTAATCCTAGGAGTACTTGCCAGGCAGGTTATGCGCGGCATAATACCACTGTACGATCATCTTAGGCTTTAGTTTTCATCAAATTTTAACCATAACAAAATAATCCACCACACACAGTTTGATGTTTTCAGTAGACAGAACTATCGAGGATTTATAAGATATCTTTATATTGGATACATGGATATTTAAGTTGGCACCGCTTGAATATTTTTCACCACGGTGAGATTAAATGTTTTGCGGTGCTAAATACACCAATCCTACTAAACTATGCATAAATTAAATTTGTATGGAGAGCTTCCTTAATAGCAACTATTATGGGAAATGAATAATGTTTATGGTAATGCGTAAATTGCTAAAGAATCGCCATAGAATATAAAGGTCCCATTTGTGCCAAATAATGTAAGCTGTTTCGTTAAAATGAGCATTAAAGAGAGAGAAGCGAAGATAGATAGTATTAATATGCGTAATAGGTAGTATTGGTAGATTTGTAAGGATGATATGAATAAATCCCAATATACAACGTTAATAAATATTTCATGAAATTAAAAGTGTTCTGTTTATCCTTTTTCAAGGGTTGTATTAAAACCAACTGAACGATAAGTAATTCTAATTTGCGTTGATATATACCGCAGTAATTTCGACAGAGGAGATTACTTGAACTTTTTAAAAATGAAATTCGCAGCTATTTTAAAATAAATAGTTGTTCATTTCATGTAGTGTCTGAGGTATTTAATGCTACAACTTGAACCTCAAAACAGTATGATATAGAAATAACACATTTTGAAAGTCAGGAGTTCTCTGCAAACCGCTAAGCTTTTCACTTTTCTGATCGCGAATGACACTGATGTAGTTTTTTGAGTCATGATATTGCAATGATGCCAAGTTAGTACTCATGACGCAAACTTTACATTATAAGTCAAATAATTTCGCTTTTATTTTAGATTTCACATCACTGGAATTAAGTGGAATTACACATGTAAGGAACATTTTCGTTTCCTACCGTGCGAAGAACGGGCACGCAGCTAGTTTATACATAAAAGAATAAGGGCTTGGGAGATTTCCGAGACTAATATGTATATTTTTTAGTTTGGAAGGAAAAAATGGCTGATTTGGCGATTTTGAGAATGTAGTAGGTTCTACCGATTTGCACAGTTTTGGGCTTATGCAACTTACTGAGAGTGTAGCTAAATAGTATTTTTAATAACAATTATAGGTTTTAATAGAATACGGAGCTGTACTTCGATTTTTCATACAGAAATAATGCAGTTATTAAGGCGATTTTAAATTATCTACAGAATTTTCAGCAAATTAAGTAAACTGATTTAAGTTAGGGGAATTCCGCCAAATTTCAGAAAATTGAAATTCTCGCATTTTGTACATGGTTGTTAACGGTGATTTAAACCCGTTATAGTTAATAATTTAAATAACTGCTACTAATCAATTAGATGCCTGTATTAAATTTTGGCGAGCGAACTATATAAATGATCGATAACTATTTCCCATTTTGATTGCTGTTAAATCAAACCTTCGAATGATTCCCTGAAAACAACAACAACAACAACAACAACAAAAAAATCTCGCAAAATGGTGTATGTTGGCATTTTGGCGATTGAAGTATTATACGTGTAATTAATAATTGATTCTTGCATGTTTAAGCAGCGCTACATTTCTTTTATTGCAAACTGTTAGAACGGCGTAATTAATACTGTCTAATATATTTTTTGTTTTATGAATTGAAATCTATGTTGATTCCTACTTTAGTATATTTCTTAGCAAAGTAGGCGAAAAATATTCAAATGCAGTGCAATTCTGTTCGTATTATTAATTTCATTCCCCAATTGAGATTAGGCGATGTCAGTAGCGTATGCATAGATATATATATATATTTAATTCCGCCAAACAGGGTATTGCGAATTGCCTTTAGTGACAAGTTTAATTTGTGATTTGAGCTATTTGACATAGACTGGTGGCGTTAATTACGCCAATATGGCAGTTCTAGCAAAGGAAACATAGATAACTCATTTCGTGTTTTCGTGTTCTATTTTTAACATTGCTATAGTTTCCGTAGCAACGGAATCCATTGTTGCCACCTAAGTTCTTAAATTTTACAATTAAGTGAAACCACTCCTTTCTACAGATTTTAAGACTCGTAAAAGTGAAAACGCATCAAATGTGAAACAAATAGAACTGTAAGAGACTTGTACTTTAAAAATAATCGAAGTTTTCATGCAATTCTACATACCTTTAATTTTATTTCCTTCGCGTGTGGATGCCATTTTTATGTCAATTTTTGCTGCCTTGCTGGCAGATTATCCGGAGCAGCACATAAGGACTAATGTACATGCTCCTCCGGACATAAACAAGAGCGGATGTCCGGCGCGTGAATTTGTGTAACCCCCAGGCCGTACCCGGGGGGGGACGAGGGGGTCCCCCCCCGAAATCTAAAATTTTGTTAACAAAACAACAATTATGAAGCTTTTTTGTGAAAAATTGGGCCTTTTTCATCTTTTGGTCCCCCTCGAAATTTTTTCCCGGGTACGGTCCATGGTAACCCCACTGTGTTAATTAGAGTTTTCTGGGGTCAGATTTTTTAGACCATTTTTTTTCAATGGAGATTCTCATCCTGAAGTATATTGATCACTGATACATGAAAAGAAAAATGATTAATTATGCGCTGGCAGTGACGTAGCCAGAAATTTTTCATGGGGGGTGTTACGACTACTGCAGCTCACGTATATGTATGTATACGCGTGTGTGATAAGGGAGTGAAGAATATACATTTTGTATGGCAAAAAACCCCTCATGGGGGTTGTGACCCTCTATCCCCTCCTTGGCTAGGCCACTGCACGCAAGCATAAGTTGTCACGTCATGAAAAACCGTCGTAGATGGTAAACACCGAAGTTGTTTCGAGGGTTATACAGAATTAAATTTTTTTTTTTTTTTTTTACTTTTCATACAGTTCGGATATTTGCCACCAAGGTGAGATGAAATATTACTAAATACGGCAACCCAGAATTTTCTTTTGAATTTGACACTATGCAACTACAGTAGATTCCCTATAACACGGTAGATACGCTTTGTGTTATAGGAATCCGTGTTGTATGGGTCCTGCGCTATACTCCACCTGGAGTGCGGACTGCGCGGTATAATCGCGGCAAAACTTATTTGCACTCCGTGGAAATGCAATGATGTTTGGTGTTGCGATTCAAAAGTTATGTTAATTACAGGAGCTAAAGCGTCATAATATCAGAACATACGTCTCATTTTACCGTGCTGTACGAGTCTCTTTTAACGTGTTACACGAAAACGATCACAATTTTTTTGCTGTGTTCTACGAATTCGTGTTGTAGACCCGTGTTATGAAGGGGTCTACTGTAAATTATTAAAAATAAAACATGAAATTAATTATTTATTTAGGGCGAGTTGACAGTGAGACCAACGTCAGTTTTATGTAACGTGATACTGCATTAAGAGTTTAGTAAGGGTGATAAACTTTATTGCAGAAGTTACGTCACAAATGTTTTCATTTGAAATGTGACTTGATTTTCGCAAAAACTGTGTGCAATTTTGGCTTATAACGTACGTGGTGCATTGCATCGATTATTTCATGTAGGTTTTGTAACTTTAGGTGAAATTCAATAAAGTCATCTGCAAAATAACTGCGCTATTGCATTGTCCACGCTTTAAGAAATGGAAGATGAAATAAAATAGTTGTCAACATCATGTAATTTATTCATGCGGCATATATTAAATGCTATTATTAGCCTAAAAAACAAAATTATATGATGCAGAAATCAGGCATTTTTCGAAAAAGAGAAGTTTCATCTGCATACCGTAAAGATCTTCTTTTTTGATCGCCAGTGACACTGACGAAGTTTTTGTGTCATGAGGTTGCAATCATCTGAGATTTGCACTCATGACGTCACCTTTTAGTCACTATTCAAGTATTTTTTCACGTTTTGAGATTTCGTATTATTTGGTTTAATTCGAATTATATGCGTTAGGAAAATATTCGTTTCCCACCGTGCGGAGAACGGGCAAGCAGCTAGTCTATCTATCTATACTATTAAAATCTGTGCGCGTCTGTCTGTCTGTGTGTAGCATGATCTCCTCCGAAACCGCTGGGAGTTGAGTTTCGATCAAGGTGTCCACTTATTCGAAAAATTCCGAGGAAGGTCTTCCGCTAATTTAAATTTCGAAATTCGAATTAGTTTAGGAGATTGATAAAAAACCCCGTCAAAAACACTAATTTTTGCTCTCCGCATCTCCGCGATTGTAACCCCTGTAGTGAAAATGTGAGAAATAAGCATCGAGGTTGCCATGTTTGGCGAATTTATTAAATGATTTATACTCTTGCATTAAAAATAAAGGAATAATACTTTTTTTCTGTTTCGTATATTTGCTAGGTTATTTTTTAATTAAAATATCGTCTGCTTGGGAAATCAGAGCAGGAATTCAATATTTTTTATACGGAAAAGAAAAAGGATTTGTAAATTTCAGAGACTAAAGTGTATATAACCTTATACTTTGGCGAAAAAAATGGCTTATATGGCGATTTTGAGAAAGTGGATTCTAGTGGTTTGCACAATTTTAGGCTTGGCGCAATTTACTGAGAGCGTAAAGAAATAGTATTTTTAAAAACAAGTGTAGGTTTTACTAGAATTTAGCCTGAAATTTTAATTTTCTGTTCAGAAATAATGCAGTTATTAAGGCGATTTTAAATGATTTTCATCAAGTTAAATAAATTGATTTAAGTTAGGGAAACCCCGCCAAATTTCAGAAAATAAACCTTCCATTTGTATTGCTAATTCTATGCCCCGATTGATATGAGTTGGTGTTACGAGCGTATGAATAGATAATATTTTCTAATCCCGCCGAACAAGGTGTAATAAAATAGGAAGTCTTTATAAATACGAATGCTGTTAGAGATGAATGAGAATATTTTTAAAACCCAGTTAGACTAGCTGGTAATGCCTTAAATTATTGCATTTATTGTCAAGTTTAATGTGTGATTCATTTTGGCTATTTGCCATCGACTGCCGACGTTAATTACGCCAAAATTGCAGTTCTAGCAAAGTAAACATTAATAAATCATTTCATATTCTATCTTTAAAACTACTACAGTTTCCGTAGCAACGGAATCCATTGTTGCCAATTGGATTCCGTTGTTGCCAAGTTGTTCAATTTAATAATTAAGTGAAACCACTCATTTCTACATCTCGTAAGACCCAAAAAAGTGAAAACGCATTAAATATGAAACAAATAGAATTTTAACATATTTGCGCATTAAAAATAATCGAAGTTTTTTCAGGCAATTCTGCATATTTTTCATTTTATTTCCTTCGCGTGTGATGTCATTTCACGTCATTGTCTTCTGTTTTGCTGTCAGATTATCCGCAGAAGCACATTACACGCTAACGTATGTGCTGCTTCTGCGTACTTAAGGAAGCAATTTGTCGGGTGCGTATTTGCATAACCCCTTTGTTTGTCTAAATTGAAGCAATGAAACTTTGTAGCCTTTTTTTTTTAAACTAGAAAAAGGCAGATTAACGTCGTTAACGTGGAAGAAGCGATATGGAAAACTGTTTAATTGGTAGCCGTAATGCGAAATGATAATCGATTATTCACATGCGCAAAGCAACAAAATTTCAAAAGTATGAAAAGTCAGGAATATGAAATGAAAATCCAAAATAAATCACCAGAGACTATAGAATAAGCATCGTGTACGAGAATGATATTGCAATCATGTACATAGCAAAGGCGCTTGCAAGGAATACAAAATATAATATGAAATTAATTGCTCTTTCTTCCCATGGCGTTTGTGGAATCTTTCTGAATAACGGGATCCAATGTGCTTAGAATATTTCATATAAATTACTTATATGTTAAAGTTCTATTTATTTTTTCATATATATTCCAGTTACTCCAGTTACAAGACCTAGAGCTCTAGAAACGATTTCAGATTTTGTTTAATATTGAATTTGACACTATGCAATTCATCTATGTTAAAAATAAAATATGAAATTAGTTATTTATTTAGTGTGAATTTGCAGTGAGATCAACGTCAGTTTTATGTAACAAGTGTGCTACTGTATTAAGAGTTCAGTAAGGGTAATAAGATTTTCCGCTTAAGTTACGTCACAAATTTTTTCATTTTCGAAAGCGACAAGATCTTCACGGAAACAGGATGCATTTTTGGTTTCTGAACGTACAATGTGCATCGATTGTTTCGTATAGGTTTTTTAAATTGGATAATTGGGTAAAATTTAATAAAATCATCTGCATAATTGATTTGGGTATAATTTAATAAAGTCATCTGCAACATAACTGTGCTAATGCATTGTCCACACTTTACGAAATGGAAGATAAGATAAAATAGTATTCAACATCATGCAATGTTATTCATATGGTATGTATGAATGCTATAAATTAAACCTAAAAAAAAAGAGAATTATATGATGTAGAAAAAAGGCATTTTTCGAAAGAGAAGCGTTTCGTCTGCATACCGTAAAGTTCTTACTTTTCTGATCGCCAGTGACAATGACGTAGTTTTTGTATCATCATGTTGCAATCGTCTCAAATTTCCACTCATGGAGTGAGCTTTTCGTCAGAATTCCAGCATTTTTTCACTGTTAGAGATTCCGCATTACTGTGTTTAATTTGACTTATATGTATATTAGGAAAATATTCGTTTCCTACCGTGCGGAGAACGGGCAAGCAGCTAGTCTATACTATTAAAATCTGTGTGCGTCTGTCTGTCTGTAACATCATCTCCTCCGAAACGGCTGGGGGTATCCACGGATTCGGAAAATTCCGAGAAAGAACCTCCGCTGATTTAAATTTCGAAATTCGAATTAGTTTAGGAGATATTAATAAAAAAACCGTCAAAAACGCTAATTTTTGCTCTCCGCAATTCCGCAATTGTAACCCCTGTAGTCAAAAAAGTGAGAAATAAGCATCGAGGTTGCCATGTTTGGCGAATTTATTAAATGGTTTAGACTCTTGAATTAAAAATAAAAGAATAATCATTTTTTTTCTGTTTAGAATATTTGCTAGGTTATTTTTTAATTAAAATATCGAGTGCATAGGAAATTAGAGCAGGAATGCATTGTTTTTTATACACAAAAGAATAACGGCTTGGAGGTATGCATAAAAGAATAAGGGCTTGGACTAATATGTATAATTTTTTTTTTTTTAGTTTGGCGAAAAATAAAATGGCTGATACGGCATATTTTGAGAAAGTAGTAGGTTCTACCGATTTTCACAGTTTTGGGCTTGGCGCAACTTACTGAGAGTGTAGCGAAATAGTATTTTTAATAACAAATATAGGTTTTCATAGAATACGGAGCTATACTTCAATTTTTCATACAGAAATAATGCAGTTATTAAGGCGATTTTAAACGATCTATCTACAGAATATTCACCAATAAGTAAACTGATCAAAGTTAGAGGAATTCCGCCAAATTTCAGAAAATCGAAATATTCGCATTTTTGTACATCATAGTTAACGGTGATTAAAACACGTTTAGTTAATCATTTATATAACTTCTACTTATCAATTAGATGCTTGGATAAAATTTAGCGATCGAACTATATGAATGATTGATAACTGTTTCCCATTTTGATTGCTGTTAAATCAATGCTTCGAATGATTCAGTGAAAGCAAAAAAAATCTTGCAAAATGGTGCATGTTGGCATTTGGGCGAATGAAGTACTGTGTAATAAATAATAGATTCCTATTTGTTAAAGCAGCGGAGTAATTAATACTGACTAATATATTTTTTTGTTTTACGAATTGAAATGTATGTTGATTCCTATTATAGTACATTTCTTAGCAAAGTAGGCGAAAAATATTCAAATGTAGTGCAACTCTGTTCGTATTATGAATTCCGCTCCACAATTGGGATGAGCCCATGTCACTAGCGTATGCATAGATATTTTTTTTATTTTATTCCGCCAAACAGGGTATTGCGAATTAGCTTTAGTGTCAAGTTTAATTTGTGATTTGAGCTATTTGACATCGACTGGTGGCGTTAATTACGCCAATATGGCAGTTCTAGCAAAGGAAACATACGTGTGAACTCATTTCGTGTTCTATTTTTAACATTGCTATAGTTTCCGTAGCAACGGAATCCATTGTTGCCACTTAAGTTGTTAAATTTTACAATTAAGTGAAACCACTACTTTCTACAGCTTTTAAGACTCGAAAAAGTGAAAACATATCAAATGTGAAACAAATAGAACTGTAACACACTACTGTAACAGACATTAATCATTATATTTTGCCAAATGACGGAGCATACATTTCGCCCTCTTTTAAAAGAAGAACGGAGGAAAAATATAAATTGGGAGTTTTTTTTACGAATTTTTAAGTAAAGAAGGATTTTCATTTGAATCGCCACTGATGAAAAATTTCGGTATTATATCTTGCGGTTTGGTTGTCTTGGAGACAGTAACAATGATTAAAATTGCCAGTTGAAAAAAAATAAATAAAATTACTTTAAAATAACTGGGTTTTCGCATGCGTCATTTTGATGTCACGAGTTTAAAATCCCTTTCGAAACTAAATCAGAATAATGGAGTCACAAGCAAAACATACGGCACGTAAGAAATAATTCCATGTTTTATATTACGTTGCCAGAAAAATAATTGAATGCTGTTTTTTCAACAATTAATTAACCAGCATTATTTTCGATTGAGTTTTTAAACGGGACACGTTTTCGAATCGCAAGAAATATTTTGCAGTGCTAAATACGTCAATCTGACAAGAATTATGCATAAAAATGTATGGAGAGCTTTTTTAATGGCAACGATAAAGTGAAACGATTATCGTTTTTGCTAATGCGTAAATTGCAAAGAATCGCCAAACAAGAAATGACTACATTCGTAGCAAATATCTAAACGTTTCTTTAAATTAAGCATTAAAGATGGAAAAACGAAAATATATTGCTATCAGTAAAAGATAGTATGAGTAATAGTTAGTAGATATGGTAGGGCAATAACTTATCAAAGCACAATATACTGCATTAATAAACACTTCGTAAAACTATTCGTTTCTATTCGTTTTTCAACAGCCGTCTTACATCACAGCTAACTAACATTAAATAATTTTAAGTCGCGTGAATATATCTCGCGGTAGTTTCTACAGAAAAGACTGTACCTGAACTTTTTTTTCTTGGCGATTCTGTTTTGTCACAAGTAGTTATGGTCACATTTTAGAAAAATGTTCTGTTCTTGCCTTGCAAAGAGCGAGTACACAACTATTACTTATAAAATAAAGCGGTTCTTCACATCATGTAGTATCTAAGGTATGAATGGTATAATTTAAATCTAAAAAAGAGTATAATGTAGAAATGAGACATTTTGAAAGTTAGAAATTTTCAGGAACCGTCAAGCTTTTCTTTTTCTGATCGCGAATGACAGGGACATAGTTTTTTGTGTCATAATATCACAATGGTCACAGGTCAGTACTTATGCTAACTTTACGAATAACTAGTGAGCAACTTTACGCCAGAAGTCAAATCATTTTGCTTATTTTTAGATTCCAAATCACTGGAATCAATTCGAACTATACATGTAAGAAAAAGTTTCGTTCCCTACCGTTCAGAGAACGGGCACACAGCTAGTTTGTTATTAAAAGCTGTATTTTATATGCGAAATTGACGTAAGAAATTCGCTTTCTACTCTAATCCGGCAGTGAAAAATACGATGCAGATAGGGTCAAGTGGGGAAAATGGTGGAGAAATCCTGTATTTTTTTTAAAAAGATCCGAAAATAAAGCTATTAACTTTATGTTATTTAAATTATTGAAGATATTGCATACATTGGACTTATGTAGATTGAAAACATAGCATTACTTTTTAATGTTTTCAAAATACTTTACTACAGTGTCATTTTTAATTAGGAAAGTATTCATACAATCATTTTCGTCCATGGTGAGAGAAAATGGGGGTAGTACAAAAGTACCGGTATATTTTTAATAAAAATCATGTTACTGCTGTGAGTGAAAGAAAAGGCACCCACAATTCAATGTATTCTTAATATACTTCAAGAAAAGGATGCACAGAAAAGGATTATTCCAAAAGATATTTAGTTAAAGAAATAACGTCCACAATTATCAAATTCAGATTCACTCAGTATATGGCAATTGTTACTTAGTTCCACACAGGGGTGTAGACAGGAAATGGCTGATGGTGCTGTAGCCACCCGCGAAATAAGCAAGCATAAAATAAGAAAAAGATTGCATATTTGAGGATTAATTTGAATGTTACCTTTGAAAAATTTGAGGCTCAGCCTACGCACCTAAGCCAAAATTAATATTTTTTCTAATGTATGTTTCTCCAAAACTGCAAAGGTTTAAAATCAATTTATGAATTTATTGTTTATTTTAATTCTATTTTATATGCGAGCTCTTGAAGGCAAAGTAAAGGGATTCCATTCTCACCCCCCGCCCCCCCCCCCCCACAAAAATATAGATACGTTATATCGATTTTTATAAGCTATGCTGCATTCTAGTTTTTTGAATTCTCTACCTCAAAAAAATTCTTCGCTACACTACTAGTACCAAGATATTGAAACATCTAAATAAAAAGTTAAATAAAATGTCAATTTTATTGACTTTAACTGTTGTTTCAGGAATATTTAATTAAAGGAGAAATTAAAAATGTCAGCATCATATACAGAACTTTATTAAGTGTAACCATACCCCCATTTTACCCCACCTCAGAAGAAAAAATTAAAAAAATAGAAATTACTATTTTATTCTTAATTTTTTATATAACCCAGTTCTTTTGAAATCTCTCTACTAATATGTATCAAAATGTAAATGCTTCACCTAATTATGAGGAATCTAGAAGAAAGTTTTTCAATATCACTTGTTAACAGGCATTCTATTTAGAGCAAAAAACAAGAGTTTTGCACACATTAATATTGTTGAAATATCCGAAAACTTTATTAGAAGTACTTATTATGTGTGTGTTGTTAAAATATGCCTCCATAGAACAACATATTGAAACATCTAAATTTTTATTGTGAAAAAAGGTATTTTTAAATACCCCCAATTTCTATCATGCCACCATTCCCCCCCCCCCCCCCAACCTGACCTTATGCATGCATTTAAGTGATAAAATTGAAATTGTTCTCAGAAAGGATTCTGGAATTATTATTTTCGGATATTTTGTAGGTGGTCAGAGATGGTTCGAATTTTTGAGCGTACAAGTACTTCCTTTCAATACAGCATAATAAATTATAAATAAATGAATAAATAAATAAATAAATAAATAAATATATATATATATATATATGCATATATATATATTTTTTTTTATATATATTTTTTATATATATATTTTTTTATATATATATATATTATATATATTATATATATATATATATATATATATTATATATATTTTTTATATATATTTTTTATATATATATATATATATATATATATATTTTTTTTTTTTCCAGGCACGAAAATACTTCATTCAATCCGTCTAAAAAATAAATAGGCACTAGGATGCTATGCGCCACTTGAAATCCTCTAATGCTGCAAGTTTGACTTATGCGTCACGATTTGGATATTCCTGCCGTTCGACATCACTGTTATTGATAAGGATCTTTTAACAAATTTGATTCTTCCATTGCCGCTATTAATTCTTATCGAAATATACTTCTACTACCCACTCTCTCTTTTCCCTTTTGGCAGAAATAAATCTATCTTTAATAATTTTACCTGATATTTTAATTCACGTTTTACTTAGTTTTCGAACAGCTATACGCAATACATATATATTTTTTTAATCGCGATGCGAGAGTTAATCACAGTTTCACAATTTGTTACAATTTCTTTTCCTAAATCCCCACCTTCCTCTATTCAACCCATAATTTTTCTTTTCCAAAACAAAACTTTATTCAATAGTGGAGAAATGTTCAATATTTTATTTTATTTTATCTATTCTTTATTTTAGTTTTCCATTCAAAACCCAAATGGAAGCGGCATAGAAACAATTCACATCTCCTTCGAATGAAGGAGTGGGGAGTGGACTTCACTTTGTGTACCCTTTCAAAAGAAACCAGAAAAAACTTCTGATAAATTTCTTACAGAAGTATTTGATGGGAGATAAGCAAAACATAAATTTTTGAGTTTTTCTTTTAGTGAAGATCCAGTGATGTTTACCAGGCACGCAATAATTTATAGCGCCGATTACATTAAGTTGCTTTTCAATTATTTATCCTGAAATTGGGAAATTCACGAAGTTAGAATAGAGAGTTTTCTACATTTATTTATGTACATAATTCCTATATTTACAATTAAAAATCGCCACATTGTTTAGTGAAAGGATTGAAAGAGTACGTATCATGCATTTTATTTGCATGATCTGCAGCAAATGTAAATTTTAAGATAGTTTCAGAGGCATTTTTTCAAACTACAAAAGATTAACCTAAATTTTTCGGTAGCTCATTGAGAAACATTATTGCCTCTTCAGTAACAAAGAAAATTAAAATCATCAAGTTGAATTGCGAGCATTGTTTATTACGCGAGTTTTAAATTTTATGTAAATATCTTTGTTATGTTTAATTTGACCTTCATGATAATTAAAACACCTATTAATAGCATTGGATTATGAAATGATTATATGTATGAAATAGGATTAAATAGGCCCCAACAGATATATAAAAACAAATACCACCTTTTTTTATCTATTAATATAAATACTTAATTTTAAATTTCATTTAATAAATATTTGTTCCAAAATTCTTCTTAAGTAAAATGAATTCGCAAAACTCTTTACCTATAAACACATGATGTTTATTATTTAAGAAAATACTTTATTGGGAATTTTACTAATATTTATGAAAAAATCCTTCTTATCTGGAATAATACAAAAAACAACATTTTGACCATTTGAATATTTTTTAATATTCTGTGCTGACATGTAATTTAATTATTTGTTAAAATCAGATAAAATATTTATTGATTTAAAAAGTATAAAACAGTTATTTATGGAATAGGGCCGCTCAGGTGGTGTAATGGCTTAAGAACCATTCTATCACGTCTTGTACCTGTATCGATTTCCGACTTGGAATTCCCTTCATAGGAGGTAACGTTGGCCACGCATTGGATGCCTCCATAATAAAATGACCAGTACATCGGGCCTTAGTTGTTGCAAAAGGCTTGTGGCCAGTGGCCGCCCATTGAATAATAATAATTAGAAAAACACGGTGTAAAAGTAAAATGTAATAATCAAACTGTTGAAAGAATTTACAAATTCTATGCATCACATTGCATCACAACAAAACTGAAAGCGCAAAATCAAGCAAAGATGCAATTAATTGTAGCCACTTATTTCAATGTTCAACCTTTCCACATAACAAATTCTTAAGAGTATAGTGCGTGTTTATTTTGAATAATAACTCTCATTAGAAAAATCATTTTTTGATAAAGTGCGTAAAAATGAGTTTTACTTATAAACCAATAAGGTAAAGAGAATTACAAAAAGAATATTAATTTCAAAATATAAAAATAAACGAGCGTTTTGGCATGCATTATCTATGAAAAAATTTAACTGATGCTTTAGTTTAAAAGAAATTGTTAATATTAACATTGATTTAAAAATGTCGAAATGATGCTATACATTAACATTTGTATTTTAATAAATTCTGAGAACAATTATCGAATTATAGAATAAAAGTATAGAAATATAGAATATAATCTTGTAGAGATAACTAACGTTTTTTTCGTTTGAATTTTATTAATTTATCGATAAAAACCTTCGAATTTGCTGACGTCTTGATTTTAAAAAATGAATTTTCATTTTCTTAAATAATGAGAGTTCGATCCAGATATCACACAAATTTCCATTTACTGAGAAAAATTTCAAAATCCAAATCAGTTTTTTTTTCATAAATATTACGTTTCAAATTACTTTTGGATGACTTTTTCTGTTTCTGTAATTCCACGAATACACGAATAGAAGTAATGTTCCTAAAAATGAGTTAGCGCAACTTTCTTTTGAATTTTAGTCTACGTAATGAAATGGAACTATAAATTAGATACATTAATTTCGTTTTAAAATTTAGAAATAGAGAACTTTGAATTTGATTAAAGCACAAAAGAGCACTTTATTGCAATTTTTTCTTTTTGCACAAAAAAGTTATTTTGTAATTCTGAAATTTGTTTACTTAATCATAGCTTTGTCTTTAAAAAGAGATTTTTTTTTTTTTTTTTTTTTTTTTTGCCTTTCAAAAATTTCTAAAAGGAAATATTTAATCTCGTATATCATGTTCAATAAAGGAAGAAAAAAAATCAAAACCAAATTTTCAGCGAGAATGATAAATTATGTAATATGTATCAGCTAAAAGCATTAAAACATTTTGGTTTGGGAATGCAAATCTTTTACGGCATTCTGAAGTATATGGTTTTTGTAGTTTGAAAGTTTTGAAAACTGTTGGATATGAAAAGCGAAAATTACAAGTAATGAACTTTTAAATTTGACTTTTATATGTTTATTACGATTTGGAGATATTTAATTCAAAACTTAAAATTTCCAACAAGATAAAAAATATTTTCAGAGAAAAATAAGTAGTTATCTAAGAATTACAAATTAACCACTTGAAAGGCCAATATAATATGAACAAGCTGAATCATGTGTTTATGGCTTTTTTAAATGCTGTTTCTCATACTTTTAAATATAGAAGTGCGTATTTTGTAGTGACGAGCCTCTATACCTATAGAGTCTTATGTGTATCAGTGAAGTCCATAAGTCAAATGAATAGTTTTCTGAGTTAATTAAAATAAACATCTAAATAAGAACTGTTGCGTATTGGATTCGTAACTGATAAGAATGATTATGGAAGAGTCTACTGTGAACGGGATGTAGTTACAATGTGAGGGAGTCTGGGGAATGACATAAGAAACTTTTAAAACTTTCTGCAGTGATAATATGTCACATAAACAATCTAATTACGTGTAATACCGTACAGAAATTCTCAGTGAAGAATATTTTCACACACTATTTTTACGGAAGATCTTTCAATTTGCTGAGAATAATTTATTACTGTATGAGTATCATTGTACAAGTAATTAGGTATGTATAGTATTGAGTTGGCTATTAAGAAAAAAGTGATAAGTTACTCAATAACTTAAATCTTGATGTATATGATGATTCTCAGTGAGTAGCCGTGCTTCGAGTGTAGGCAGGAATCAGGCCGACTTGCAGCATCAGCAGTCCTTTATTATCTTTTCTGTGTACATCCTGAATATGCGAGGCCGCGGAGGGCCGAAACCCGTCGACGTCCTGCTAAAATTTCGAAAAAGCTTTATCCCGTTCAACACTGCATCGTTGTTCCAGAAAGAGAAGCTACCTTTTACCGCTAATTTTAATGGGATTAAATTCTGATTGACAGTTTCACCTGTCCATTGAGTAAACGAACAGACATGACATCAGTGTCCAGTGAGTAAGCGGAATCTATATGACATCAAAAAAGGGTTCTGGCAGGAAGTTTGTGCACTGAATCGGAATCGGAAACTCCATAGCTACAATTTCAGAGAACTTAACCTTTTTAAAATGGAATGTTAGGTGAATGGAAGTATTTAAGCCATTTGTGCCTGGATATTTTTGCGACTTTCTTCGATTTTTACTGATAACAGAAATAATAGATAAATTTCTGATGCCAACTTCTTGAACAAGGGATGATTTCTTTTAAAATCATTATGCATAAAAATCAAAATATCAACATCCTACTTGGTCATGTTAAAATATTTTGTAGAGTTGAGGCTCAATACTCATGAACAAAGGCTAGGAAAAATAAATAACATTTTCGACTAATAGCGAAAATGCCGTCCCAAAAAAGGGACACTAGGCATAAATGGGTTAACAAGCACAACTAGAATTACAATTGTTTTTTAGATTTATTTAATGTATTCTGAAAATATTCAATATTTTCATATATTGTACAAATGCATATTTCAACAGCTTTGTATGAAAGGCCTATTGTTAACACATCCTCTAAAGGAGAGCTAAACAAATACATTCTATAGAAGGTAAATAATATGGAAAGTTTATTTTAGATTTATTGTTCAAATTATTGCTCGAACAATAAGACATAAATTAAGATAATCTCCAAAGTTTCTGTATATCTATAAAGTGCGAAATGTAAAACATGCAACATATAATGTTTATGATTTATATCTTTTTTTTTTTTTTTTTCCAATGGCCGGCCACTGCTTTGGAAGGCTTTGGCCACAACGGGTCGGAATTGTTGGCCACTTTCTTTTGGGGGCACCTAGTAGGTGAACCACCTATGAAGGGATGGACAAATGACAACCACGCACAGTCGGGGATCGAACCCCGGCTGCCGGGAGTTGAACCAACGCCCTAGGGGGCGTTGGTTGAACCCGAAACCGTAGTACGGTGCTTTACCCACCATACAAACCGGTCGGCATTTTATATCTTACATTTCGCCATAAAATATTAAAGCTGTAACTGCTTATTATGTAAGTCAATTTACACTGTTTTGTTTTGTTGTTCAATCAATTCGGTAAGACTGATGTACAGGAAGTGAGTGATGTACAGTATGGTAGGAAAATATGTGGCAAAACTTTAAACGGCGGTAGGAGAACCAAGATGGTTCAAAATTACATAACAGTTACAGTGTGATAAAAATACATTATTATCCTGTTATTATATTAATAACCTATTATACATTATTATAATGTTATTTACATAACAGTTAATTTCTTAACAGTATAATTTCACCCCGTGACTTTATGAAATTTTCTTAATGGGGCAATGCATTTTTCTTAAAAAGTACGTATATAATGCGATTAGAAACTTGTTTGATGTCCATCATTTTATGTACATTCGTGTAGATTCTTTTTAATATAAAGTACGCATAACTGCACATCTTAAGGCGTGAAAAAGACCCATAAAAAGCCGAAAAATCTTTTATCTTCGCCGATGCGGCCGTTAGGTGACAAAAGGAACCAAACCAACACTAAGAAAAAGAAAGAAAGAAAGTAAAAACACGTTTCCCTTTCAGCACAAATAATCGCTCGGGTTTTCAGGAAGCCCTCATCCTTCTAGTTAGTAAACTTTTCGTTTTACTTCAAAGAACTCTAAACCAGAAAAATTCCGTTTTACCCGCCTTTTACAAAGAAAGGCTAATTCTTTTATTTATTTTCTGTTTTCTTCCTCCTTACTTGCTTGTCAGTAAAGAGAACTCGCTTGGTTCGTTGAAAGTAGTTGAAAAGTTTCTATGCTATTTTCATAGATTAAAAGAAAATATATAATAGCCCATGTTACATTTAAAAAGAAATAGTCCTAGTTATTCTTCAGTCACAATAGCTTTTCTGTAATGTATACTAATAGGACATATGCAGAAAAACATTTATAATAGTTGCTGCAATTTTAAGCGGCCACATGCCGTATCAAAGCAATGAAATTTATAGAAAAGTGACTCATTTTGTCAATCAACTTGTAGTTTGTTGCCGCATATACGGCCTGGAAAATGTATCACTATTAAATTACTTAAATCTGTCTTTATTTTAATCTCCTCTTTTTCCTCTTAAGATAGCGTTAATGTTAGGCAGTTGGCGCTCATCATATCAAGCGAGAGAATCGCTAATGCACTTAAAGTATTTTTATAAAAGCGCTTTCTTATAATATAACACACAATGATGAAATTTGAACCAATATATTTAGTCAAGCAAATTGAATTCTTGAAGTTCAAAATATTCTTTTAGCTGTCATACTGAAGCAAATCCAAATACTTTTCAATGAAGAGGCGAAATAGCGTAATTTATTTCGGAGGTAAGAAGCTACTACTGGGGGGTGTCATAGATGTCTTTGTATGTCCAAAAATACAGGCGTTCTTAATTAAAGTTTCTCTATTGTAGTATCCCAATTAACTTTAATTTGAATTGCGCTGTGTTAAACTTTTCCCCATTGAAATCATTAACTATCATAAGCCAGGTGCCCTTGAAAGCAAAAAAAATAAAATTAAACACAAATTTAACAACCTAACCCCAAAATAACTAGTCTAAATAACATTAAAAACTAATTTATTAAATAAACATCTGTCCTAATTGTACAAAAATAAAATAAATTTACAGACGCAGCTTCCGATGGGATCCGGTATAGTTCAAGTCACTCACTGTATGACATAAGGGGAGACAAGGGGAGAATACGAGGACACTGAAACAGATCCACTCACAAGCGGGCCCGCAGTAATAGTTGATAATGCATTGGTGCTGCTATGAGATGGCGGGATGGGAGATAGCTCGCTGAAAACAGAGGCTGGATAGGAGTAAGCACGCTGAATTGCCAAGGCCCTGGGCAGACCCGGTTGAATTCGCATGGTGGTCTAGATCTTAACAGGCCCACAGATCTTTCAGAAAGGGATCCGGAATCGATGAGTACCACGGCGTGTTGTTGTTGTTTCTCATACCCGCGATCAGCAGAGCTAGATCAGGTCCATGATCCCTTTTACCCTGGAGAGGTCTAGTACCAACTAGGAGTCTTGAACCAGGTCTTGCCTGGTAAGTCCCAGACAAGATAAAATGTGGCCAGGGGAGGCCTGTGCAGAAAATCACTTAGTGCAGACTTCCAAGTACTTATTGCCAGCAACAAAAGTCATTGATAACAGATGAGCCCTAATGAAACGGGTAAGAGCAGTTTGATCTCGTCTACTGCTGCCCCGAACCAAGGAGCCGACAGGGCACTTACTCTGATACCACGGGTGCACTGGCGGGACCATCCAAATGGCCGTATTCAACCACGAAGTAGACAAACTTGGCATCGAAGCTCAGCTCTCTCCTCTATCTCTCGACGATTAGCTCTCTCGGCATGTCAGCTCTCTCGGTTTTTCTCTCATTTTCCTAACAGATCAGCAAAATTCTCCCTCGTCTTAACCAGTCGACCGACCAGATCCTCCCGAAGATCTTTTCCAACCTTCTCCCCAACCTGAAGGATATCACAGAGGAGTCACAAAAAATCCTCCAGCTGACGAAAAACCGTCGTTGAATGGTCAACTAAGCAATAAATTTTATTGCGGGACACAAATCCCCGCCCCGGTCTCATCTTCAGTTATGACGAAGGCAGTGGCTCTGGCTGACCCCCCAGCAACAAGATACAAAGTCCCAAAACAAAGTATTTAAGATTAAGGCTCGAAAACAACCCAAGGCCAAAAATTAATATTAGGAGTCGGCTCCTCATCTCCTGCTCACAAAAATGATACAAAACACTAGCTAATAATATTAATCCTACTAATATATAAATGACAATATCTGTATGAATGTTTGTTACTCTTTCACGCTGAAACGGTTTTGGCGGATTTGGATGAAAACTGGAATAAAGACATTAACATATAGGCTACTTTTATCGCGCGAAATTTTGTTTTCCTATAATATACAAAAAAAAATCTATATTTTATCGAAAAAAGAATACAATTGAGTTTTTATTTTACAGATGACGCAAATAAATAAGATTATTTTATCGTCTGCTACGCCCGACTTGGATAAAGAATACAGCTGAAAAAGTTTTTGAAGCTTTCATTCAGTTCAAATTGTGCATTTTTCTGAACAGCTTTCGCCCATTCTATTTCTATTGTATTACATGCAGAAGAAGGATGCTAGAAGTATCAATTTTAATTTTGTTTAATCACACTCATGAATAATGATACACTTTCTATCTTAATGGAATAAGGAAAAAAATTGGAAGACTCATGGCTTATGATACGCTTTTAATATATAGCACTTTAGTGCGTAGTTAAAATCTGAAAGTGTTTCAGATTTTCTTAATTTTTTTCTTTCTGTTTTTTGGTGATGGCCAATATATCCAGAAGCTCTTCACAATTAATATAAAACGAAAATAATTTGAACCTTTTTGTAGGTTCTTATCCCTAAACCATCTTATTTTTGTAATCAGGGGCGGCCCGACACGGTAAGCAAGATAAGCATCGCATCGGTCCGCCGGCTTCCAAGGGGCGTCATCTCGAACTCAAAAACTAAGCAGAGCATGAAAGGGGGCGACTTTTTTTACGTTAGCAGGGGCGCCACTTACCCTAGGGCAGCTCCTGTTTGTAACCATCTTAATTTTAAATTCCATTCAAAATCTGAGAGATTTCAGTGCCAAGGAAGCCACTGAGAAACAGGATTTTCTCCGAACAAGATTTATTAAGATGGCGAATCAACTGGTCGCCGGAGGCGGCTAGTTACTGATAAATAAACAATAAGACACTAAATTAACGTAAACAGGAGAGTACAAAAACTTCATCACTAAGGTATTTAATTATTAGGCTATTACAAAGTTAAATTTATTTAATAAAAGGGGTAAATAAGATTTGAGGTAATTAAAAAAAAGTAATTAATGAAACTATAAAGAGAAGATTCCGCAAAACAACACAACACTATTTAAAGTGGTGTACAATAAAAACTATTGGTCAAAATGCTACAAAATTTGCAGAAAACCTTAATGAGACCATGGAAGTTAGATCAGGGGGGAAAATATTTCAAAGAGGTGGCAGTTTTAGTGCAGATAAAGCAGACAAATAAACATTCTTAAGCGAAGAAAGCAATAAAGGGGTTGTGAAACAGATATTTTACACCTCTACACAATGGAAGAATTTGTATAACCTCAGCTATAACATTGTAAAACGCCAACTGGTGGTGATTTTTAAACTGTTTTTTGTCCAAGCAAATCTATCTTGCATGCTCTCATTGTGGTTTCCTGCAAATTTAGTAGCATTCGGAAGAGTAGTCTTCGCTGAACAGGGATTATGAACACTCCGTATTTCAACTCCTAAGTGAAGCTAAAATGTTGGATGAATTTCTTCGAGTTAACTATGTTTTTGTTAATACAATAAGGCAACAATAAGTCAGCAATGCAGACATTTACAGTGCAAGAAAAAATATTTAAGGGGAAGCGTAGAAATATGTGTAAAATTATTAAATGTAGAAATATTTTGGAAAAAAAAACTTATGCATGTTTTTACAGTAAAAATATTGACAGAAACTGAATTTATTTAGTTAAAAATACTTAAATTTTACAAAAACAAATTAAAAAATTATTTTTATGAATTTGAAAACATTACGATATTGGAAAAAATATAAAGGTAACTTCTTCTCTATTTAAAATTACAGTGAAATTTTTATATTTGAAAGCAGAAAACAATCATTACAAATATTTAGATTGTATTTCTAAACAAATTTCACACACCTCTTCTTTCTACAAAATTTTTGCATAACGACAAAAAATAACTAAATCTTCCTAGCCCTGAAAAAAAGAAAAAAATCTTGCTTTAAAAAAATGTAAATTAAATAGTGAAGAAAAAACAGATCATGCTCTGCTTTTATTAATCTTTAAAATGAACCTCAAATCTATGGGATAAAAACACAACATGTGATCAAAAATTCTAACGCATGAACAGAAAATATAAAATTATAATAAGATATTGCCAGAAAAGAGTGAATGAACTGAAAATTAACGAAACTAGAAGAAATACAAACTTTTGCATTACATAAGCATTTTAAAATGTTTTGGATAAATATCTGAGTATTTGGGCATAAAATATTAATGCAAAATTTGCGTTTTAGAAATTAACACGATAAAAAAAAGACTCGACTTTTTATGTAGCCAGTGAATTTCTTTTTTCTCAAATTTGAATATGATAAACGCTTTGAGACATCTGTGAAATAAATATAACCATGCAGACAGTCTTTATAAACGACAAAATCAACTCTAATACATTGGTATGTTAGATAATCACTTCTACAAACTATCTTTTACAGTAACAAAACGCTTCGTTTACGTTTTTCTAAGACTGTAAAACTATGTTTCGGTTAAGTAAATTACTTGATTGGTAGGCAAGATTTCCCTATGAATCCAGGGGAAAGTTCATGGGTCTTCTAGTCCAAGAAGCTTTTAAAAATGGACTCACACACAATATTATGTAAACAGGTTTCTGTGCACATCAAAAAAGTATGAGCAAATTTTAAAGGGAATTTTACTATCGATGAGCTCTTTGATTAATAAAGTAATTCAAAACAGAAATTGTTTCCTGCATTATTAAAATATATTATCAAGAAAATGCATTCATACTTTCCTTGATTTTTTCGGTGTTAATCTTTGTAAAGTCAACTGTATCGACCACAATGGAGAAAAAAAACAAAAAACGTTCATCTATAAAAGTTTCACTATAAAAAATTGCATGTCATAAAAGAAATCTGCATACATCATTGATTTTATTTGGAAATATGAATGACGTATTACGATGCCAAAATAAATTGGTGGATATTTTTTTTATAAATCCATTCCTGTCACTCTGCCTGTTTTCATTGCCTGAACACACTGAAGAAGAAAAAAGAAATGTTTTACTTTTACTCGCTTGGCGGGTAAAATGTTGTGCTATATTTTACTCGCATATTGGCCTGTAATTACTAGTAATCTAGTAACCTATATTCATTTGGAAAAAGAGAGTTTTTGGGAGGGAGGGAGGGAAGTTGGGGGACTGACCCTTATTATATTGAGAATAAATTCAAGAGCTATAAACACACACATGCACACACACACACAACGTGTTCAAAAAATGTAGTAATAAGATAACAATCATTACACACAGTCTAAGAGCTTTATTTAAATTTCGCAGTTACAGGGGTTCAAAATCCCTCCCCTGCATCTCCATGCAATTTTTACATCGGTCACACTAGTTCTTGAAAGAATGCTGGAAATTCTAATTGTGTACCACCTTCAATCTGTTCTTACAGGATAATGCAATGGTTGACAGTGCACGGGCTCACTGCTCACTGTTCTTGAAATAATTTTTAATAAATAGAAATTATAACCTAAATCTTGAACAAAAGTTGTACGTTAAGAATAAAAAGAATTCAAGCGGGTCATAATCACCATTTTTTTTTTCAATTACATGATTTTGCTGGGGGGTAATAATGACCACGCCTTAAATTTCAAGCAAATAATCCCACGGACTTGTTTTTTTACTACATATTCGCAAAAGGTCAAAGATTTGCCAAATTAATCAAGACAGTATTTTTCCTATAATTAAAAAAGTTAAAGATCCAGAAGGTTGTGATTTGCGAAAGTGGTCATAATTACCCCACCTGACGTTATACATATACATCAAATGTGTGTTAAAATATTACAAATTAATCGAATTGATGATTATACAACCATCAATTAACTTAAAAATTCCAACTAAGTCACTGCACTCGATTCCTATTAATTTTCAAGTCGTCTTTGTGCATCCTATCTGACAGGCAAGCACAGAGTGTTCTGAAAATTTTACTGCAAACAAATGAAATTTCATTCTCTGTATCGTTGCCCTAGCGTATATCTCATCCATCTTGCAGTATCTGTTGGTGACAACCGGATGAAGTCAGTTAAATCTTTTGATACTTCCTGACTTCTTTGTTGACTGCCTAAAATAGTGTTTTATACACGGAATGACAGGTTTCTGTTAAATGAAACGTGATTTAATCAATTTCTCGTATCAACTGAGGATTAGCCCATTAGTGCCTAGAGTATCTTTTTCGGGACGCTCAAATTTTAGTATTTTCGCTGTCAGTCTCAAAAGTTTTTAAACGTTATTTATTTTTTCTAGCCTTAATTCCCAAGTATTAAATCTCAGTTCTCCAAAATACTTTAAGACGATCAAGTAGGATGTAAAATTTTCACTTTTTGTACACAATTTAAAGAAAATAATCACAGAAATGTACCTATTATTGCTGCCATCTCCAAAACTAGAGAAAGTCGGCAGCAGTCTGAGCAGTAAGAGTTAAAATCATAGATAAAGAAATTGCTAGATTGTGCGTCTAATATTCCTAATAGCATACTTTTTTTATACAAAAAACACACCCATTTCTGTTAAGAGATGAGACGGGCTCAGCTCGAGCCCGGGAAATTTCTTCTTCATTGAACATACTCCCTGTAAACAGATTTTAAAAAGCGATTCGTGGGAGAAATAAACTGAATATCATTATTTGATAAACTTGAATAAAATGATTAGAAAACGCATTCAGGGTTTGCTATCATGTTTGTCTCCAAGTTACACAAACTGCAAAATTTATGATATTCTATCAATGAAGTGATTGACTTTTATTTATCTATTAGTTGAAATTCCGGGCTCGGGATCCTACTTAAATAATATCGCTCGGGCTCGGGCAGGCTCGAATTAAAAGTCCTCCTGTTCAGGCTTTAAAAAATGAGTCCGAACGCATCTCTAATTTCTATCACTGTAATCACTAACATCGCTGTAAAATAGAAGATTAGCAGCATTATTTTAGAAAATCAAATAAATCCATAAAAAATATTTAGATTAGGGAACTTTTTAAATACAGATTTTACTTCAACAGTGACAATAATCACACCATTCTGCGCATACTTGTGTCACTACAATGGCTACCGTTTAAAGCATAGGTTCCCAACCTTTTTTGAACTGGTGCCCCCTTTTCTACTGAATATTTCAATACCGCCCCTCTCCCACTCCAGAGAAACAAGAGCGTACATAATGCATAGTGAAAACAATAAGAATTAAATTTAAAAAAATTACTAATAAATAGAATATCGTTGGAATTGAAACGCTACTGAATTTCTTCTTCATTTAAAAAAGAGGAATAAACGTTTTAGCTTACCTGTTATAAGGATAGGCAGGGGTTTTGATAATAGGAAGTAATAGACAATAAACTATTGCTTTCTAAATAAATAGACAGATTCAGAGAACAATCAAAACGTATACTTAATTATATTAAAAAGTATTTTTATTAAAATTTATTTTTATTAAAATATTATCCGCGTAATTTTTAAGTCTTTATTAGTCTCTCCGTGCCATATAAACGCCCCCTAGTTTTCTCTGGGTCTTTTACCGCCTCCCTGAAAGTCTCAAACGCCCACAAGGGGGCGTTATCGCCCACGTTGGGAACCTATGGTTTAAAGGCATCTAGTTTTACTCTGTTACGCTTAATCTAATTATTTTTATATCTATGTTTAAAATCATTTTTTTTTTTCTGAGAATAAATAAGAAAAGTCCATTGGTCTTATTTTCACCTTGTCATCACACACCATCAGTGGCGAACACAGGCTTTTCTCTTGGAGGGAGTCCAATACATAAATCTGTGACACCAACTAGCGGAAAAAATGAGGATTTTTATGTGGTTTTATCGTAACCCCCTTTTACTGTGTTTTTATTTATCTATCTTAATTGCTAAAAATAAGAATGCGATGTCTTCTAACATATTTAAAAGTCAAAAATCACATGACGATTTAGCGAAGGAAAATTGGCAACTCTTTTGGGAGGGATCCGAACCCGTTGGACCCCCTCCCTTGTGTGCGCCACTGCACACCATCACACCAGTGGCGGATCTAGAAAAGTTTCAAGGGAGCAGTGGCGTAGCCAGAAATTTTTCAGGGGGGGTTACAACTACTTCAACTAATATATATGTATAGGTGTGTGTGATAAGGGAGTGAAGAATATACATTTTTTATGGTCAAAAATTCCTCATTGGGGGGAGGGATTTTCACCCCTCCCCTACCCCCCCACCCCTTGGCTACGCCACAGCAAGAGAGGGACGATAAGTAAGATAAACCATGTTATCAGAGATGCGTCATTTTCTTTCTTTTTACTTGTTCATCTATCTATACATTTGATAAAAGAGTCTGTGTGTGTGTCTGTCGTTCGCAGGGTGGACTAACCATCCTGCCGAATTGCAGGAAATCTTGCACGGGGTTCAAAGGGGGTCGGGAATGTGCTTCTCGGGCGTATTTTTCAGTTTTTTTTATATTTTAAGTCACTTTCGACCGATTTTTCTCGTTGCCCTCCGAAAAAGAGGAGGATCGAACGATCGGAAAGAGGAAAGCGTTTTCTTTCCAACGAGACCATCATTTTCGAATTAGCTGCATTTCCCGATTTTTAAAAAATAAAAACCGATTCCGGCGTTTTTTAAGATTTTCGCCTCTCGCGGCTCGCATCTCGAAAGCTATGGATTATCTCGACTAAAAATATATACGGTTACGGACAAACTCTTCGGCTTTCGTTTAATAAAAATCAAGCGCCTAGCATAATTTTTTGGTCAGTTAAAAAATTAATTAATAAAACCCATATAATGATTTCGGCCTGTTCCGGAAAAGAAACACGGTAACATGTAAAAGTGGCCCTTAGGTTGCACAGGCCGGTCGTGCAGCGGCCCGTGAGCCGTAGGTTGCACATTTCGGTCGTGAAGCGGTCCGTGCGCCGTACGTTGGCGGACCAGCTGGTGGCCGTCGGCAGATAGTTTTAATAATGAACACATGATTTTAACCTGTTCACTTTCATTATTAAAAAGACGCGGCCCCTCTCCCTTGACTGATGTTGCTTTCCAGGATGGTTTTTTGAATGATGCTTGGAAGCTCCCAGGTTCTTTTCCTAGTTCTCGAGTTCATTGAATGGGGCCCAATCATTGCGCTGCGCATTCGTTCAAAGAATCATTCTGGGAATCAACATCGATCAAAGAAGTCATCGATCGAAGTCTTCTTCGTTGCGTCTTTTCAAATGAAGAGAGCAAACAGATTAATCATGGGTTCACTAGTATGTTTAATTGCTCTTTGGCGGGTGAGGGCGATCCCTCCCTTGAATCCGCTACTGAATCCCACACAAAAGCTGGGAATCTGTTAACTTTTTTATTTTATAACTATTTAGAGTTTGGGGTCGTGGTAACTCAATGGTTAAGGTGTGGGACTCATAACCGGCAGGTTGCGGATTCGATCCCGACGTACACTAAAGACCTACGTGCACGTTAAAGCTGTGGTTCCGAAAATCCTAACGGCGATCGCTAGCACTTTCCAAGGGGTACCAATATTCAGAAGTCCTCCACCTTCTGATGAGAGTCAAAATTCTTGCGGGAAACTCCAGGCCGGTCGTATGCAGCTCTGACACATTCAGTGACGTGAGCTACTCTCTCCTGGCATACAAGCCATCTAGAGCTTATTACAAGGTTTTTTCTTTTTTTTTAAACATTCAAACATTTCGACAGTCTTTTTAGTTTTATTTAGTAATTAAGTGAATAAAAGTAAGAAATATGAGACTATGGCTATATTCTGTGACAAAGGGTTACTTTATACTTTTTTCAGTAGTTGTTTTATTCCGGTATTCCGGACGCTCCATTAAATATTAACAGTAAATGAAAATTTTCCAGTAACAATATTTATGAGAAACATTATTAACTGAACCTTTGAAGTTCGGGAAAACATGTTAAAACACTAGCACCATTACTTCTGGTAACCAAACATTAAAACTGTTGCGTCATAATGAAATCAAGGGAAAAAAATCCCACTAGTGAATTTCCCTTCAGGAATTCTAGTGAATAATTCTCTCGGCACATAATAAAAGGCACTCTTAAATCACAAAATGACAAGCCACAGAGCAATGTGCGAAAAGTTGGAAAGCATGCAATTTACTATCTCTGTTACCGTCTCATAAATTATTTATTCTGCTGTTTATTTCGTGTGCATAAGAGAAAATAAATAAAAGGGAAGCGATTTGGTTATAAGAGGGACTTTTTGAGTATTCAGATGTAATGCATCCTACATTTCTTATGCAAACGTGCAATAAGTCTACAAATTTAATTTCAGAAATGATTATTTACATGTACGAAAATAAAAGCGGGTAAGTGATAAATTTGAGATTTCATTGCTGTTGGTAGGAAGAAAAATGTTTCAAATGATGATCTGGATATATCTCTCTACTTTCATGGAACAAAATTTCCTGTCTCTCTTCCTTCTTATTCATTCCCCTTTTATTCTTGTTTGTGTAGAATGTTTAAATTTAACCCTTTGAGGCGCAACCCTTTCCCAATGCTGAAAAAAGGGCAGCCATTGCCATCGCTCGACTTAACTACCAGCAAGATGGCGGACGATCGAAACGTTCATCGCGTGCCGCAGATCCAGAGACCTTTTTTTTGACGCAGCGTCGTCAAAAAAGGGTGGCTGTGCCGACACAGCCAGCTGCGTCAAAAAAGGGTCTCTAGATCTGTGGCACGCGATGAACGTTTCGATCGTCCGCCATCTTGCTGGTAGTTAAGTCGAGCGATGGCAACGGCTGCCATCTTTTCAGGAATGGGAAATCTATCAAACTGTTTTCGCGTTCTTCCATTTTTCAGCAGATGCCAGTGCTGTTAAAAATAATCGTGACCAATCTTTACGGGAAATGACGTGCTTAAAAAGTAAAGGATTCTCGTGGAGCTAAGAGAGTTCTCTTGGAGAAAGGATTCTCGTCACCCGCAACTATTTTTATAGAAATCAAATCTATTCTTCATGACTGGCAACAGTCAAAACGTCAGAGTTTGGTGTTCCCAGTGCGGGAACACTGCGCGTTAAAGGGTTAAAGAAGTCCGTTTCCACTAGCTTCGTTAACTTCTGTAGAGTTGCATTTTGCTCCAATGGTTATGAGCGATTTCGTGCATGCGTGTTTAAACCTTTATGTTCAGTGCTCTTTACAGCTCCCCCTTTTTTTACTTCCTTCTACGTAGTATAAGGAAGTAATGTGATCCCGAAAAATTTTGGGGGCCAAATTTCGACAAAAAAACCGATTTTGACTACCTCTAAATTTAATTTTAAGAATTTTTTCGATGCATCTCATCGTAGGCTATCATGCACGATCATATTAAGGCGTCTGCAACTCATTTTGACCAGCGGCGAGTCTATTGTGGTCAGTTTTTCCATGCCGTCTGTACGTACGTACGTATGTATGTAACTCGCATATCTCAAAAACTATTGGTCGTAGAAAGTTGAGATTTGATATTTAGGATTGTTCTATGATCTAGTTGTGCACCTCCCCTTTTGGTCACAATCGAATGTATAGTTTATGTACAGGACCGCCCGAAAGATTCGAAATACATTACGCTCTATGGGCCGAAATTCATTGAACTCGCCTAACTCAAAAACTATTAGGCGTAGAATGTCGAAACTTCATATTTTGTATAGTTGTAACATCTAGTTGTGCACCTCCCCTTTTGGTTCCATTCGACTGGATAGTTTATCTACAGGACCGCCCAAAACATTCGAAATACATTACGCTCAATGGGCCGAAATTCATTAAACTCGCATATCTCAAAAACTATTAGGCGTAGAATGTCGAAACTTCATATTTTGGATAGTTGTAACATCTAGTTGTGCACCTCCCCTTTTGGTTCCATTCGACTGGATAGTTAATCTACAGGACCGCCCAAAACATTCGAAATACATTACGCTCAATGGGCCGAAATTCATTAAACTCGCATATCTCAAAAACTATTAGGCGTAGAATGTTGAAACTTTATATTTAGGATTGTTGTAACATCTAGTTGTGCACCTCCCCTTTCGGTTCCATTCGATTGTATAGTTTATCTACAGAACCGCCCAAAAGATTCGAAATACATTACGCTCTATTGGCCGAAATTCATCAAAGCGTTTTTTAGAGGTATTGGGCTATTTCAAACGACTCAGAAGTGATATATGCTGTAAAGAGTTAGAAAATGAATTTCTCCATTTAAAAAAGTGTCTTTATCATTTACAGTTCTGCTACAGGAACACTCAAAAGATTTCCAATACATTACGGCCAATGGCAATTTTAGGGGCATTCATCCATTTCAAGCACAATACCGTCCTACCACATAAGCTAGGTAATGGCCCGACCACAGTCACGTGCCTCCCTCAAGAACTATGCCAAAAGTCGCCAAGCTTGGCGACTTTTGGTGTACGTGTGTGCATATTTAACTCTCAAATCTCAAAAACTCTTATGAAATTTCATATATAAGATTGTTGTAACATCTACTTGTGCATCTCGATTTTTGGTTCCAATCTACTGGAGAGTTTATTTACAGGACCACCGAAAAGAATTTCAGTACTTTAATGTCTATGGATATCTTCAATATAATACAATTGTAGACAGTCATTGTTTGGTCCATGCCCAAAATCTCGCCGTCTGTCCTCTACCTTGGCGAGTTTTTCCGAAATGTCGCCAAAGAAATATCGGCGGAAATATCGCCAAATTTGGCGATTATCTGTCATTGTTGGCCCATGCTTAAAATCTCGCCAAATGTCGTCGACATTGACGCGTTTCGCCGAAATATCGCCAAATTTGGCGCCAAAAATTATTTCGTATTTTGTATAACTCTAAAACTTTAACCCGTAGAATTTTGAACTTTTGTATTTAGAGCTTATATTATAATATCTAACTGTTTTCAATATCTTTTTTGACAGCAATCGACTGGGAATTTATTTACAGAGCCAAATGACTTTAAATACATTAAGGTGTATGGATGCATTCAATTCATTGAAAGTCTGTGGTCAATGACTACTTTGGCTATCCCCAAAATCTCGCAAACTATCTCAAGTTTGTCGGCTTTTGGTGAAATATTGCGAAATAAAGTGTCAGAAGGAAATCTTTCAAATTGAACTCAGCTTGGCGATATCGAAGTATTTGGCTAGAAATCGCTAAACTTTACTATTATTGATATTTTATCTCTATCAAACAAATAAGTTTAGAGGAAGTGCGTAGAAAATATTTTTGATTTAATAGACGTGCAAGGAAGTCATGTGTTGGACACATCAGATTTTTTAATACTGTAGAATTTCTCAAATTTGGACTTACAAACTACGGAATTTCAATAATCTGGACGAAATTAAATTCTTAAAATAATAATTATAACATCTTTCTACTGAGTAATTTGTCAGTAATAATTTTTAATTTTTAATACAACTTTTCTATTAAGAAATAAGTTTTTCGGTAACGTTACCTGATTACTAGTATTTTTTACAATTTATATTACAGGATTTCTATAATCTGGAAATTTCTGTCATCCAGAATTGGTAAATCGCAGCTGGTAGGACGTCATTTCCAAACCGTCGCAGCAGTTCAGTATGCAGTGTTCAAGAGGCTCAGTGACGAAGGTACAAATTTCTTCAACGCCGGTGTCAAAAGATTGCTATAAAGATGAAACAAATGCCTTGTTGCTCATGAAGACTACGTAAGTAGAAAAATAATCTATACCAAATGCTGTGTTTGTGTATCTCTTGGATTTTCTTCATAAAGTTTCTGATTAAAGGACTTGTCACTTTACTTTTTAACTTTCCTTCACTTTACTTCATACAAGGAAGTCACGTGGTGCCTACAACAGTTATTTTGTTTTTATTTAACCCTTTAACACGCGCAGTGTTTCCGCTCTGGGAGCACCAAACTCTGACGTTTTGACTGTTGCCAGTCACGAAGAATAGATTTGATTTCTATAAAAATAGTTGCGGATGACATAGCTCCACGAGAATCCTTTACTTTTTAGCACGTCATTTCCCGTCAAAAAATTGGTCACGATTATTTTTAACACCACTGACATCTGCTGAAAAATGGAAGAATGCGAGAACAGCCGGATAGATTGCCCAATGCTGAAAAAAGGGCAGCCGTTGCCCTTTTTCGACGCAGCTGGCTGTGCCCGGAAAAGGGTATCTGGATCTGTGGCACGCGATGAACGTTTCGGTCGTCCTCCATCTTGCTGGTAGTTAAGTCGAGCGAAGGCAACAGCTGCCCTTTTTTCAGCATTGGGAAAGGGTTGCGCCTCAAAGGGTTAATTTAGTACTAAGTATCACTATCGTATGTAAGTACGAAAACAAAATTTCCGCACAAACCCATTTTTCGTCTCTAAGAATTTAGTCTAGGTGTTGTGAATGATAGCTGTTAGATGGACTATGTGCATCGCAGCAAGTAAAGACGAACATCTAACGGCTTTACGGCAAAAATCCCATTCCAGTTATCACATCATTTATGCAGATATAAGAAATTCGTGCAATATGCAGCGGCACCACATCATAAGAAAAAAAAGGTCATGTCAACATGATTTTAATATTGCTTCCCCTCGAAATTACAGAAACTGCCCAGATGTATTTCTTTTTTTTTACATGACGGGAGTGGAAGGCATTAGGCTGATTTCGAGCTATTTTTTTATTCGCTTTTGAGCACGTTCTTTCTCCCTGTTTAAACGCACATTACGTAATCTTGACTGTGCTAGATATTTTTTTGTTCCTTCGAAATATGTATTTTTTACTTGATTATTTTTTGGTTTGTGTATAAAGAAAATGCTGATAGCTTTTTAATGCGAAATGATGTATCGCTATTGAAGTTGTGCGATTTTTTTCTCTTCCATGAGCATTTTTCTAGACCCAATGCCCGTAATTCATATTTGATTTTGGATGCAGTTCAATTTCGGTTATAGAATTCTCGTTATTAGTGACAACTTGAATCGGAATAATGGATACTTCCCTATTTATCACTGACTTCAATACTACTACGGTTTCTTAATAACGACCTGATTCAAACGTAATCACTGTTATATGTAAGGGATTTTCGTTTTCTTTAACCCTTTAACCCTTAAACGCGCAGTGTTCCCGCTCTGGGAACACCAAACTCTGACGTTTTGACTGTTGCCAGTCACGAAGAATAGATTTGATTTCCATAATTATGTTGCGGGTGACATAGCTCCACGAGAATCCTTTACTTTTTAGCACATCATTTCCCGTAAAAAAATTATCACGATTATTTTTAACAGCACTGAAATTTGCTGAATAGTGGAAGAATGAGAGAACAGCTGGATAGATTGCCCAATGCTGAAAAAAGGGCAGCGGTTGCCATCGCTCGACTTAACTACCAGCAAGATGGCGGACGATCGAAACGTTCATCGCGTGCCACATCTACAGACCCTTTTTTGACGACAGCTGTCTGTGCCGCATAGCCAGCTGTCGTCAAAAAAGGTTCTCTAGATCTGTGGCACGCGATGAACGTTTCGATCGTCCGCCATCTTGCTGGTAGTTAAGTCGAGCGATGGCAACGGCTGCCTTTTTTTCAGCATTGGGAAAGAGTTGCGCCTCAAAGGGTTAAAGCGCGGTCTCCTCGCAGTGAGGACACAAAACTCTGACGTTTTGACTGCTGTCAGTCGCGAAGAATAAATTTGATATCAATAAAAAAATTCTTGAGGGTGACATAGTCACATGAGAATGCTTTACTTTTTAGCGCATCATTTCCCGTAAAAATTGTCGAATGTTTGTAAAATTGTCATGACTGTTTTTAACAGCACTGGCATCTGCTGAAAAATGGAGAATACGATGGAGATACATTGATATAGTAGAAGAACAGCTGGATAGACTGCCCAATGCTGAAAAAAGGGCAGCCGTTGCCACCGTTTGGTTTAACTACCAGCAACATGGCGGTCGAAAGGATCGCTTGTGTATAGTACAGTACATGAATGTGAAAGTCTGTTTCTTTGAATGGTTTGAAACACCCGAATGTTTAACCGATCTGCTTGAAACTTTGCACAGATGTGTAAAACGGTATAAAGAAAGCCGTAGATAATTTTAAAATTCTGAAAATCCACCTGTTCTCAAAATATTAATGATTTTTTGCAATTTTCTTTCATTTTTTGAGAACCTCAACAGCATCCGGTAGACTGGACCAGTCAATAACGCGAGAAAGTTATTTTACTCTTAATAATTCAATTTAGATATAGCAAGTGAGATTAAGGTCATTTTGACAAGTTCAGAAATGCATTAGAAACCAAATTAGGTTAATAGGATTTGACGTAAAAATTACGTTACAGGTGAAAAAATGTCGCAAATTTTCAAATTTTAAGTAGCTGGTAATAGCCCTCTTGTACATTAATCATGACTTTTAGAATTACTGAACTTAAATTGAGAACCTTAAAAGCCACAATTCACTTTTAAATTTCAAGTGAAATTATAACTGTCTTAGGTCGCGTTTTTAAATCTTTCCTCAGTACAAAAAAAAGCTTCAAGATTAGTTATTCTCTCAGCTGTTAAAAGAAAAACGCTAAAAATACCGCAAAAGTAAATGCCGAAAAATTCATGTTTATTTAGTTTTTATTGAATGAATTTATATTGTATTGGATAAAATGGGGCAGATAAAAAATGTTTTCATTCATTATTGGTTCTAAACCACACAATTTCAGTCGGGAAAGCATTGGGTAATCATCAACCGGTTTGCTAAGTAAAAAGTTATGTCTGCAAGCCGTGGAGTCCTAAACTTTTCGATGAACAACTTATTATAAATATTTACAAAGCTAAGTGAAGTGTTTTTTAAGCTTAAGCTAATAATGGTTATGCAAATTTTACATTACCAGTGAAACATTTTCTCAATTCTGTCCCTCAATCAAAACAACAACAAGAAACAAACAAACAGACAAAAAAAAAAAAAAAAAAAAAAAAAAAAGAAGAAGAAAAAAAAAAAAAGATAAAACTTCAGTTGTGCGTGTTAGAAAAATATTTGTTTTCTGCTGTAGGAAGAACGGATATTCAGCTAGTGAATATGTTACAGTGAAAACCAGAAATCAGTCAAAACCCGAATTAACAAGGGAAATTTTAACTGATTTGCTAGACATCAGTTTTTATATCTATCAAAAATTATTGAATTATTTCAACAACATGTGATATAATAAATTTTAATTTAAAACTTTTTAACTGGTAATATTTTATGGGCACATTTGATGAAACCAACTTTTTTACAACTTTTTCTCTGCGGTATTGAGAAGAAGTCTTCCTAGAGGCAGAGTTTTCTTCTTCAATCTCTGATATGATAAAAGAGTGCAGTCGCGTTGCCAGAAAAGAATTGTAGGATGGTTTTATGCAATGATTCAACGAAAAATCATTTGATCCAAACACAATGAGCTTCAAAAAAGCCCTTTTTAAGGTAAATTGAGGTTCCTTAAGGGCCATAGTTATCATTGGGTACCCAGAGCAGTACACCTTGGTATTTTGACAAATCGTGAAATATCCTTTTCTCCCTCTTTTAAAAATAAAAACGAAATAATTATGTAAATTAGGTGATTTTTTACGAATTTTAATGTAACCTAATGTTAAGAATTTAATAGCATCAACGCGGAGAGTTTACGCTATATTACATTAATAAATCATGGCACGAGAATTTGTGTTGCGTTGCCACAGAAAGCATTAGAAAATTAGTTTTTTTTCAACCTATCGATAGAGGTTTTAAATGGGGTACCGCATTTTCAATTCGCAAGTGAGGATCTATGACGTCAAATGCTTTAAGATACGCAAAAATTACACCCCAATTTTAACGCATTTATCCCTGCTCTTTTTTTTTTTTTAACACAAGGAGGCAATATTTTGATTAAAACTTACTATAGAAATAAACTAAAAAATTCATGATTATTATAAGTGGTATTTTAATGCGTTGCTTATTTAAAAATTGAAATATTTTAACGCAGCTGAAAAAGGTTCTTCATTTTAAAAGCTACAAAGTTCGTTTTAAAGCGCGATATATTAAAAATTTTCTATTTACATTTTTATTTTTTGCATTTAATTATGCCGCAGGCATATATGTTTGCTAACATATGCATGTTGCGAGTATAGTTTCATTTTAACGTTGGATTACGTTGTATACGATTTGAGGTATTTAATGCTACAACTTGAACCTAAAATACAGTATGATGTAGAAATAACACATTTTGAAAGTCAGGAGTTATCTGCAAACCGCTGAGCTGATCGCGAATGACACTGACGTAGAGTTTTGAGTCATTATATTGGAATGGTGCCAGGTTAGTACTCATGACGCAAACTTTACGTCAAGAGTCAAATAATTTTGCTTTTATTTTAGGTTCCACATCAATGGAATTAATTGGAATTACACATGTTAGGAAAATTTTCGTTCACTTTCGTTACTTCGTTTCGAAGAACGGGTACGCAGCTAATATAATATACAATGAAAAATATTTCGTGTTTAAAATTGTTTAAGTGCATAAAATAATATATATATGTGTGTGTGCGTCGCTTATCAGAGTGCTGGATGAGCAATTAATTAATCGAGATACATTCTTGAGTATTTTTGTTTACAATAGATAAATATCTACATTATATACAAGAGGATACAAGCGGATTATATGAATATGTTAAAGTAAGGGCGCGAAGAGAGAGTACAGCACCACGTTCAGGAATTTTAAGATCAGCAGTTCCACGACATCCCACAACGGGATAACACCACCCTCTAATCACTAATTTTACCAGAAATTAATAACAAAACCCTAATTTGCTATAACGTAGACAAAGGCGGCGTTCACTGGTGAGACACCAAGAGATTGACTGGCTGTGGCAGCACGTGCTGAAAATGAATATCTTAACAAGATGCCTATCAGTTAAGTTTAAAAAAGGCCAATTATGGCTTATATGACATATCTATCTATCTGTCTATCTATTAATGACTATGTCATTTTACTTCTCACCCCCTTTAATTAAAATTGTCCGAAAAAAATGTGTCCCAAAAATGCGATATAAAAATGCGACATAATTTTACATAAGTTTAAATATATTAGTTCACAATAGCTTTAATCTTTTGCTACAATATTTCGTAAGCTGTAGAATATGCATCACATGTATTTTTCTATAAATAGGCTACAATCATAAAAATTTCAACATAGGGTTACCAAGGCGAAATACAAGAAAGATGAGAGATAAAACGGCATAGTCAATAATATCGTTTTAATATGGCAATAATGAAACTAAAAAATTAGGGGGGTTCAGGGGAGGGGGATCTCCCCCTGACGAGGCTCGAACAGCCGAGTTTTATCTATATCTATATATAGATTAATGTATGTACGTATATATGTATATATATATATAATAGAAAATGAAAAATATTCCGTGTTTAAAGTTGTTTAAGTGAATAAAAATAGAAAGTAACTGTATTAGGAAGTTTAGTGAAAATAATATTTTTCTTTTATAGTTTTTTAACTGAAACAGTCAGGAAAAGTCAGGAAATAAACATGCATTCAAAATTTTGAAAAAAGGCCAGCGTTTGCAATTCAAATTTTTATTTATTTATTTATTTTAGCTTTTCAGTAAAATCGATTTGAAGTACTTAATTAAATATTATTTTCCGAAAAGTTCCTTATAGTAAGTATACTGCGTAATACAAGAAAATTTTACGATAAAGAAATAAATAAATAAATAGAAAGAAAGAATCTGATCCATATTTTACTCTGATATCATCTTCCTGGAACAGTAGAGAAAAAAAAAATGATGTACAACAATCAGTTGTTCTTCTCCGTGTCTGTAAAACTGGTTTCACCTATAGAACAGTTTTCAGACTGAGAAAGCAAACGAAGAAATTTTACTATTTGAATTTCAAGGACTAAAATCGTACATTAAAGTCTCTAGGGAAGGGGACTCATAGAAGCAGCAAAAGTAATGCATCGTTCATGGATTAAAAAAAATTCCCCTATTTTTAGCTCAAATACTTTTATTCGTTCATTTTTATAATGTCCAGATTGAGTGTAACTAAACCTCCCTCCCCCTTTGTAAATGTATTTTTGCTTAGGTTAGCGAATACATTGCACATGGAGACTCACTATGTAGTTATTTAAAAAAAAAAAAAAAAAAAAAAAAAAAAAAAGATCGCGTGGAAATTGAAAAATCTGATTTTGTTAAACATAAAAAAAAAATGAACTTGGCATTTATAACTCCTACAGTAAGAACCTACTTCCTTGATCTCTAAATAGAAGTAGGAAAAACTGATCAAAAGTTCAATGGGAAAAATTCATATCAGCTGTGAGATTATTGGTAGGTGTCTCCCCGAATCTCCAATACATACGTCGTATACATTCGCGCACTTTAAATAGTTGTATCTTTAGGCCGTAATGTATAAAGATACCTTTTAATAGCCCTATACAAAAACTAAGTCCTGTATTCACAAAAATTTATACAGGTTGTGTGACGGGGACTTACAATATGCATACCTAGTTTGAGTTTATTCGAATGCACCATTTAGACATTAGAGCACTTTAAATGATTTGCAATCATTGGCCCCGTAATGTATATAAGAAATATTTTTTTGTAGCCTTGTGTACAGTTCTACACGAGTCTATGCAAGTCACGTGACCATAATAAAATGCATACCCAATTTACGCTCAATTGAATGAACCAGTTAGACGCTATCGCAATTTCAAGAATATGCGTACACAATCCGTAATGAATATGAATTCCTTTTGTATCCCTGTAAAAAAACGATACGTCCGGTAAACGATACTCAAATTTTATACATACATGCATGTATATATACATATATACATGCATGTGTGTATAAAATTTGAGTTCAAGTGAATGCACAGTTTAGGAGCTATCGTGTTCACACACACACACATTTAAATACCTACACCATCATAAAAAATAACATAGATGAATTTAGAAGATTTCAAACGTGTAAATACATGAAAAATCAAAATCGAATTTTTTCATGATTACAATACTTTCCATACATGGTACATGTTGAGAAAGTAAAAATAGCAGTGAGCATGAGTACAAATTTAACCCGTCAGCACTCACACCTACTTATGTAACTTAAGCACTTGCGCGGATATAAATGTCACTCTACTTTGTTTTCTGTTATATTTTTGACTAAAAACGTTTGTAAAACCAAATTTATAGACTTATATCGTAAAATGTATCAGTTCTACAACGTTTTACAGCGGAATTCGCACTTTTCATACTTATTTAGAGATTTTTATAGCACTTTCTATAAATATCGTGTTTTTTTTTTTTAAATGCCATACAACAAATTTTATATTTAAAACAATAATTATTTTCTTAATGTGATATTACTTCCACCTAATAGCCTTTTGCCAATATATATTCGTAGTGAAACGTAAATTTACGTTTAGTTTATCTTATTTTTTGTTTAGGCTAACAACGTAATAAAGCGTTGCTACTCCCGCGGAAGCATCCTTCATCTAACCCAACCAGACCTTGACTTTGTACGGTAGAAGACAGGACAGAATTGTTCTAAAAAAATCCTCTCTACTTCTCCTCTTCTCCCTTTTTACAGGTTAAATCCTAAGCTACCTTGGACGACACATGAATGATAATTACACACTGACCTACAGTTTAGTGACGGTCCAAGCAAATCGGGCGAATATTCATACTCAAAATGAGATCCAAATCCGATATCTTATATATACGAAAAACTACTTATATTACAGCTGTCGGAATCTCGAGATTAAACTATGAATTTAGTATAGTTTATTTTCACAATCTGAAAGGATATGTCATTAACCCTTTGAGGCGCAACCCTTTCCCAATGCTGAAAAAAGGGAAGCCGTTGCCATCTCTCGACTTAACTACCAGCAAGATGGCGGACGATCGAAACGTTCATTGCGTGCCACAGAGACCCTTTTTTGACGACAGCTGGCTGTGCTCGCGCACAGCCAGCTGCGTAAAAAAAAGAGTTAAAAAGGGCTGGTAGTTGAGTCGAGCGATGGCAAAGGCTGCCCCTTTTTCAGCATTGGGTAATCTATACAGCACGTTCTCGCATTCTTCCATTTTTCAGCAGATGTCAGTGCTGTTAAAAATAATCGCGGCCATTTTTTTATGGGAAATGACGTGCTAAAAAGTAAAGGATTCTCGTGGAGCTATGCCACTCGCAACTATTTTTATAGAAATCAAATCAATTCTTCGTGACTGGCAACAGTCAAAACGCCAGAGTTTGGTGTTCCCAGAGCGGGAACACTGCGCGTTAAAGGGTTAACGGAGTTTCCTGGAAGAACCTTCGGAACATCCGCATTCTCCCATTATAAGTCTTCAAGACTAAATTGTTTTGATGCTTCATGACAATTTAAGACATTTTGTAAAGTCAGAACTACCCCAACCATATAGTTGTAATGCGTCTGATTTTTGTGTCTCGCCGGGGCAATAACGGGAACGGCAAATGCTCGGCAATTACTCCCCTCGTGCAAACTTTCCCTCGCCGTCTAATTAAATTCCTGGAAATGTTCTGCTTTTATCATCAGGTTTTAGATGAGCCCAAAATGAGTTTTATTTCGTCGGAAGAATAACATCGACTGGATTGTTCGATTGATAAGATAAATGCTAATTTCAATCTTTCTTAAACTTTCTTAAACTGTTATCTATCAAGGAACTCTCTCTTAATAAAGGGTCTTTTCTGTAGTCGCATGGATTGCTGCACGTCTGCTATAATAGCCTACAGTTTCCATTAGTAAATCATAGGGCTAGGAAGATGCCAACAAATTAATTTTTTCTGAATGATAATTTCACAAAATAAAAATTTCTCTTTTGTCAGTTGACAATAGAAATTAGATGATTATACAAACAAATTCAATGTATTGAATGAAAGCTAAAGAAATATGCTTTTTAACATTTATAAAAAAAACAAACAAACAAACAAAAAAAAAAACAGGCATGGCTGAACAGAAAGAGAAAAATCACAATTCAAATGTCAAACAAAATTCTTAGTTATCTATATAAATAAAATTAGACTTTTGTCTGTACATTTCTTGGAATTCAAAAATTTTGCGATTTCTATCCGTTTCAAGCACCCGGGAATCCGATGCGACCCTCAAAAAAAAGTTTGTCTGTCTGTCATTCTGTCATTCTGTCCTTCTGTCATTCTGTCATTCTGTCCGTGACGCTTTTTTTGTTTAAGCATCACGTAAAAACGACTGAAGCGGATGATATGAAATTGGGTGCCATGATAGGTGGTCACTCAACTTAAAACATAGGCTTCGAATTTTAAAAAAATCTTGATTGGAATTGAGATTTTGCGAAAATCCTTTCAAACTGCGTAAATTTGTGTTCAAGCATCACGTAAAAACGACTGAAGCGAATGATATGAAATTAGGTGTCATGATAGGTGGTCACTCAACTTAAAACATAGGTGTCGAATTTAAAAAAAATCTTGATAAGATTTTGAGATTTTGCGAAAATTGTTTCAAACTGCGTATTGTGTTCGCACATCACGTAATAACTGCAAAGGTGAAAAAATGGTATTTGGTGAAATGATAGGTGATCACCTTAAACTATAAGCATCTAAAAAAAAACCGATCAGATTTTGGGATTTTGCGAAAATCGTTTCAAACTGAGTGAATTTTTGTTCACGCATTACCTAATAACGACTAAAGCGAATGATATGAAATTCGGTCACATGATAGGTTGTTGCTCAACATAAAGTATAGGTGTCCAATTTTTTAAACATTTTTATTAGATTTTGAGATTTTGTGAAAATTCTCCCAAAATGCGGTTATATTTTTTCAAGCATCGCGTAATAACGACTAATACGAAATTTGGTGATGTGATAGGTAGTTGCTAATCTTAATTTATAGGTGTTGAATTTCTAAAATATTTTGATTACATTTTGAGATTTTGTGAAAATCGTTTAAAAATGCTAAAATGTTTGTTCCAGCATCACGAAATAAAGACAGCAGGGAATTATACGAAATTGGGTGACATGATAAGTTGTCACTCAACTTAAATTCTAGGCTTCCAATTTTTCAAAAATGTTGATTAGATTTTGAGATTTTGCGAAAATTATTTGAATATGCGTAAATATTCGTTCGCGCATCCCATCATTACGACTAAAGCGCATGAAATGATATTACTTAGTTACTCTCTAACCTGTAATATTTTAACAATACATAAAAATTATAATTGCGCTTTCTTTACTTTGGCAACATACTACATCCATTCTGTGTACTCCTACAATGCTGACGAAAGTTCTTGCTTTTAGAAATTTGCATTCAGTACTAACCCGTCAACGACGGGTACTTCATCTAGTTGTAAATAAAAATAATAATTAATAGAACGCAATAAATTTCCAACACTTACACATATCTTTGCATTCAGTTGCTATTGCTAATTACATATAACACCTAAAAAGTATACTAATAATATCAAATCAGTGTAATAAATATAAAAGTACGTAGTATTATGCAACACTAATCGATAACTTCAATTCAAATTAAGGAATACGCTTTAACAACAATGTAGAATAATTAAACTCATTCTCTTCTCATTAACTGCGACCGTTATCCAGTCTTCATGACGTTGGATCCTCGAAACAAGAGACGCTCTCCGATATTAAGTTCCTGAAGTATTTGATTTCAACAACACTCGAGAAATCAAATCTGTGACGCAACTGGAATGTTACTTAAAGTGCAATATACCCAAAGTTCACAGGGTTGTGATTTCGACGGAAATTCCAGCCGAACGCTTCTGTTGTAACACCTGACAAATTCTGCGAATTTGACCCGGTTGCTGAAAACTCCTCTGTGCATTAGACACTGGATATTATTCGACAGCTATTTGCGTGGGCAGTTTGAGGGACAGCTAACAGCAACGATTAGAGTTAATACATAGCAGGTTTCTTTTACAAGACACTGAGTGTTGCAGAATGAGTATTATTATAAATGCAAATTTAAAATATGTATCGCATTAATTTATAGTACAAATCATGGCTATAGGATTTAACAATGCTTATAAGGATTTGATTCATCTTGTGAGTAAACCTTAAAAAATACAACCGGTCCTGCTAGCTGCATTTCCTATATGTTTGTTTCACAGTCCCGTATCGTATCACATAAGGGTGACATGTAAGCGAACATCTGTACAAAATAACACAAGTTACCTTCCAAATCCGTATATTTTACAGAACACTAGATAACAGCACGACTTCGAATTTATATGCTTAGGTAATTTTTGCCGTTACTGTAATGTTGACTCTTGCATTCAGTGTTTAACAACGTGTTGTGAATCGCTTCTCGGCCTTTCGGCTAAGATCATTCTCTGCCGAAGCCCTGGCCCTTTGTACGGCGTTAGATGAGCTCGTTATTATCGACAGAGCCACCATAATCCTAACCGACAGCCTTTCTGTGCTACAGGCGCTTCAAAAGTGCTCTCGCAAGCCTCCAAAAAAAAAAAAAAACTTTCTGTTACTGCTCGGATGGTTCCTGCAATTCACCCGTGCTGGGTCCCCGGGACATCGGGGTATACCGCTCAATGAAAGGGCAGACTATCTTGCCCGGACTTGCCTTTCGGACGAAATCTCTCTCTAATGGATCTGTCCCACTCTTCGACAGCAGGAAGCATTTTCTCAAGCCGCCCAAGAATACGACAATTCTCACTATAATAGTGAGTTCAGATGGTGACATCCCACCGGTTTCTCTCTCCGGCTCCTGGTTAGGTACGCGGATGTCCTCTTCTCCCGTCTCGTGTGCCGAGTAATGACTACCATTGTGCTGCTCTATAGATTTGAACTCGATTCCACCTTCCTGTATGGTACCTGCAATCTGCCGGATTCCATTGACCACATTCTATTCCATTGCATTAAGTATGCCAACAACCGTCGCAAGATTTATTCGACTCTGGGCCCCCGCCGTCTTTCGTAGGGCCGTTCTTGGCGTTTGTCTCGCAGGCTACCTCTTCTTTTCTAACACGCCGTGCGCTCATCCAGTACCTTGTTGCAATTAACCGTTAGTCGGCTGTCTGCTCTTTGCGCTCCTAGGTCTCTATAGTTAGATATATCTCTGGATCAATTCGGGACGACAGCCCCAGCCCAGTGGCGGCTCCCCCATTTGAGCACATGAGCACGTGAACCCCCAGAGGAAAAACTAAAGAATAAACACATTAACAAATAAAATTAAAAAAATATATATTAAGTACACTTCTAGATTTTTGTGAATTTAATACATGAGTTTTACTCTCCCCCACCCCCCACTATTATTAAACGCGTTTATTATAGCTAACGCACTGTATCGTAGGTCGTCCTCGCACGTGCGGTCGACCCGACTGGCCCTTTCAACCGGTCTCTGAGGCAAGACGCCCAGAGAGTGAGAGAGAGTTGCGGGGGAAGCGAGGCGCTTTCGCTCGCACAAAGTTATTGTGCTCACAGCAGATTTTTTTGAGGTTATCTCCTCTGGATTCTCTCTTGGCTTGTTGTGTTCGGTTAGTTAATCCATTTTTTTCATATTCTTATTATTTTCTTAATTTTTAAGATTTTTACTATTTTTTTACGAAGTAGTGTAAATAATTAAGATGGGAGTCGAATAAGTGTTTCGGAGCTACAGCAACGACATTTTTCAATGTCATCCTTTGAAAAAAAAAATTGAAATAAAAAATCAAGACAATATTTTTGCTAAAACTTATCTTAGCGACGAAATGTAAGATCCAAGATGACTTGTTTTCTTTCAGTTGCGTGTATTGTTTTCCTTTAACTGTTGGAAATGCAAATATCTTTTAACTTGTAATCGCATATTTAATTTTCGAAATTGATTTTGTGAACCTCTATTTAAATAACCCACGAGCCGCCACTGCCCCAGCCCTGCCTAAAGGTCCCAATCGCTTCTAACAAATAAATAAAAAAAATAAAACGTGTTGTGTTTGTATTGTTCAAGCATCACAAGTTAGCGGCTGTGGTGTATGATTCATGTGGTGCTTTGTGAGCTTACTTCTGCGTTTAAGCTTAAGGAAGTAGAAAATAAGAAGTAAATTAGAATTAGTCATCTAGATAATCCTAACACATTTCTTAATTTCTCCTTACAGTAAGTAAAACACAAAAACAAGCCCTCAAAACATCACGACTCATACGTCACGTCCGCCATCTCGTAATGATTGAACAATACGGAACTGAGAGCTCTATATATGTTATGTCTGCAAACATTTCTAAAATAAGTAATTCTCCAATTTAATTTCAAGGAAACTAAAAAAAGGCCAAATTTTAGCCTTCATAGAAAGACAAAGGTACATATTAATTTTTGGATTAAAAATTAGTGATTTAATGGATGTTCTATTCAGTATTAATCTGTCATCAAAGCATTAACTATTTAAATTTGTTCTAATTGCCACATGTGTGGTATCTGCGATTATTTTAGCTTGTTCTGTACCGCTGCTTGCAATCGATGCATGATTATCAACGCCCGGACGGACAGACAAGAAATTCTAGAACATGCCCTTTTCTATTGCTATGGAGGGCATTCAAAATTTCCCCCTTCTTCTAATCACTGAGAAATATAAAACTTTTGCTTTGCACCACACATTTCGCTACTGAATAAAACTCAAATATTCCTGCTACGAAAATTAAAAGCAATCTATCTTTCCCAAGCCGCGGTATATGCTAGTTCGTCAAACACGTTCGGCGTATACTACCCGCATTTTTGCTCCAAACTGCACGCCGACAAACCGAGTTTAACTCGAAACAAATATTGATTTTAGCTCGAAGTCTGCGTAAGAGGCAGTTAATATACCTGCATCTTTAATTCGGCGGCTTATGGCGGAAATTGAAAGCAATCTCTGTTTGCACTGCTTTGTTCGGTATCTTTTTGTGCGGTGATTCTTTTTCCTTTAACCCAACTCGTAGCGTGTTTTTACCTTTTCCCTTTATTTTGTACATATTAATTAGAAGTGGAGGCTAATTAGTCAGTCCTTTCAAAGAAACGAATATTATTCTTGCGCTCAATATTTTATCTGAAAAATCTAAATAAGTGCTGACTCTTTTCGTGATTTGTCTTATTTTTTTTTAAGTGAGGATAATCGATCTGTGAGTTAATGTATTAACGAAAGATTGGGCATGGTGAGGTAAAATGGGTATAAAAACAGGCATTTTTGTATTCATGCCTGCTTTTATACCATGAGAAAAGGTATAAAAACAGGCATGCTTGCATATCTTCGTCATATATTTCTTTATCACTAATCTTTGAATATTTTTTTACAGCACGTAAATCACAGAATGTAATTGTTCAATCTTCAGTTAAAAAGGAATATTATTTCTGAGAAATTTGGGCCCTATATCTTCAATTCAAATAAAAAGTTATCCTGCAGAACTGAAATTTTAATGTACTGATGCAAATGACTCATAGAACCAAAGCTGTCAGAAAAATTTATTTCCAAATGAATTGTGGCATTGCTTCAATATCATCTCTTTTCGGCTCGGTTTTATTTAGCAATTCATTTTGATGTGATTAATGATTATGATGTGACAATGAATATCCATTATCTACTTTTTGTTTAGAATTGAAATTTCAATTTTCTTTTTATGTTTTCTTTGTTTTACTTTATTAGTGATGTGTAATTTAGGCTTATTTTCATATTTAATAAATTTACTTAGTAATTTGCCGTTAGTATAACTGTATTTACTTTAAAGGGAAAAAAATTGAGGGGACAGAAATCCCCTAATGAAGTAAATATCTACTGAAAGATTAGTGAAAAAAAATCTATAAATTTTTAACGTAAATTTATACACCTCTTTTTTAAAAAGGTATTTTTTAAGTATAGTATATTAAAGTAAATAGCGACATTAACTTGTCTACAGCCCCGAACAGCGCCAAAAAGGGATGATATCGAAGATGCTTTAAAATTTTTATGTATAATCTTTGATTAAAAAATAATTACATTGTTTAATTGATTATTTAAAACGAGCCACTGGAAGTCACATTGTCAGGAAGTTTGAATTCGCGAATGAGGTATTTGTACTATGCGCCACTAGATGGCGCTTACGTAGCTAATAATTGAAGAGGGTTCGAGTATTGTCCTTTAGATGCGAGGCTGCTTCACCTGCCTGATGCCAGGCAATGGCCACTCTTTTGCTCCAAGTTCGTGATATATTTTATAGAAATAATAAATACTGAATATGGTTGAGACATTTGTATCATCTGAAGCTGATACTTTTTCTTGTGTCTCAAACACAGAACCAAAATCGGAGTTGTAGGATAAAAATATGTAATACAAATTTTAACATTGAAGACAATGCTGCCCATTAATAACCCACTGGTACCAAATCAACATGCTGTACTCTGACAAAGAATGTCCGTAGATCACCCAAGATTTAAGAACTTGCAGCTAATGAAGCGAAGTTGAAAGCATGCGTCGTCTGACAGAAAAAAAAAATAAAATAATTCCTGTTGATATTCTGGTTCAGGCAGTTGATAACGCGTAGGGTTTCAACATACTGTACACTAGAGATGAGTTCGGGCTCATTTTTTGAAGCCCGAGCCCGCCCGAGCCCGAGGACGTTTAATCCGAGCCCGCCCGAGCCCGAGCAATATTATTAAAGTTGGAGCCCGAGCCCGCCCGAGCCCGAAATTTCAGCTAAAGACAAATAAAATTAACTACTTCATTAATAGGATACAATAAATTTTGGAGCTTCAAACACCTTCTAGTCCACCGTGCCGCTATTTTTTTATATAAGTACGTCTATTTATTCCATGAATCACTTTTTAAAATCTGTTTCAAGGAGTATGTTCAACAAAGGAGAAATTTTTCACGAGCCCGAGCCCGCCCGAGCCCGAGTCGGGCCCGGGCTCGGGATCGGGCTTTCGGGCTCGGGCTGAGCCCGTCTCATCTCTACTGTACACTGACAAAGCATGTCCATAAGCCACACAAGGTTTATGCAATCCTTCATATTACAACGTTTCCTCTTTTAGCGCATTACAGGGCTGTTAAAGAAATTAATTTCTTTATTTTTTCTCTAATGTAAGCTATGAACCGCCCCCCCCCATTCCTCAAATAGCACTTATTTTAAGCTTCATTTGAATTTCTCGAATAACCTTACCTTACCATTAGATTAAGTTTGACCACCTTTTATTTTAATGTTTTGAGTCGTCAACAGAAGCTTTAATTGGGGATGTCAAAAAAGAAAACCTATTCTGTTTTTTCTTTAATTTTTACAACTGTAGAAAAATTTGTAATCTATATGTTTAGAGCATTGTAGAGAAAAATGTTTAGAACAAGATGGAAAAATCATTATTATCGAAAATCGGCAAAAATTATTAATGCAATTAACTTAAATTTTCCTTGAAATAATCAGACACATCTATTCATATTTCAAATAACCAAAGAAAAATTACTTTCTCGAGTTGTATATAATTACAAAAGTGTGTTTCTAAAGTAGTTTCACTATAGTTAAATTAGTTGAATAGGAACTAATAATAGCCTTTGCAATTAAGTTTGTAAAGCGATTTAAAGCAACTTTTTTTTGTGGACAGACTGCTGAAAGAGTTGATTATTTTTAATTGGCATCGTCGCCTAATTCCGTTTAGTCTTCGTTAGCGAAACACAGCTGCAATAAATTAAAGCTTTGTTAACTTGAATATCAAAGTTTGAAGTATAATTTTGTCAGAATATTTGCTTGGAATCATGTTTTAGAAATCTGTTTTTGAAGGAGACTTCAAGATCCGCCAGTTTTCACAGGTTTCTTTATATTAAACTTGAGAAGAACGATAGAATACTTATGAAATAAACTACCACATGTAGAAAACGTCTCTGTTGTAATATCACTAATGTAGTTAGTCATGGTTTTGCTTTAAAATGGGACCATTTTTAACGAAAAAGATTATGCGTTAGATTTGTAGACGTTCGTTCTAGAATGTTATAAAATGTTGAGTTAGGATACTATTTTCTCTTGGATTTCTCCTAGTGTAGGGCTTTAAAATGGTATAATTAATGCTTTGTGAATTTTGGTCTAAAAAAAGATAAAATATGATTTATTGTTTAAATGTACTGTATCTTAAAAATGTATTTAGCATTAGGGACATTTTGTGAAAACTTAAATAAACCATTAAAAATATAATTATTTTTTTAACTTTACTTAAATGCACTTCAATGATTGGTTGCCTAGAGAGTGTGATGTATTAAATAATTTTGTGCGATCCTTTAAAAGAACTTCAAATAGTTTGCATTCAATGGTTATTAGAGAATATGCCTTAATAAATCAAAATGAAATACTGTTAAGATTTATGACTACACGTGGATACAGTAGTTTAGTTTGAACAAGGGACAGCCGACAGAACTCGATTGCGAAGTCAATTTTGGGCGCTCATTTGCGGTGTCTTAATATAGAAATCGATTAGCCTACATGAGAACTGAGCATCAATATAAGACGCTAGGGTTAATTATAGTTTTATCATTATTATCTTTGTCTGGATATACACCTAATTATGATTCCTTGTTTAGATTACATGCAATCTCAGTCATTCCTTTAATGTTACGGTAATAAAATAAATTCTAAATTTGCCTTTATCTGTAGCTAATTTGAACTAATGTCAATAAGTATTCATAATTTTTAAATTCCCTTGGATGTAACTTTCTTGACCCGTTAAATAATTATGTTGTTTTTTACATAGGCAGTTGTAACATAGCTTTGAACATATAGCTTGCTTATATACTCAGCTCACCAGAGAACGACTTGTGCTGAAACATATTTTATAAACCTTGCTTGTGTCAAAAAACACTCAACAGAAACTGGTGTTAGAATGTAATATTAACAAAAACTGCATAACACACACAAGTTTCAGAGGAAACCACGAGAAACTCAGAACGGTTAGTTTTGAACCAAGCTCCTCCCGTCTCTCAGTTCACAGCGCTATACGCTGGGCTACTAGTGGGGCCATGACTGAAATAATCATATAGCAAAAGTATAATAAACTAATGACTAAAACATACCGTCATACATCCATGAAACAGCAATATAGTGGGCTGGTCGGTCACATGAATGAAAAAAGAAGTATAAAAAATAAGATTTATACACACACACACACACACACATATATATATATATATATATACTGCTGAACAAGTAATGACAAGAGAACAACAAATGAACAAAAAGTAATTTATGCAAAATTGTGTCTCAGACAGCTGACCAATAACATTAAATTCAGAAGGCGTGGTAGACCAGGACTCGTTAGTTATCTTTATAAAAGACTAGCTGCTACCCGTGACTTCGTCAGCGTCGGCTTTAGAATTAGGTCCCGACAGAAATGTAGCATGAGTGAATAACAAATATTGTTGCGACAAAAGGAACTGCATTTAAAGATTATTTGCTTTCTACTTGTTTCAAATGAAGTACAATGCATGTTAGTATACTTCATTTAAAATAAGAGAATATGCACAGAGTTACTAAATTTAGATTTTTTTCAGGCATTTGGCGAATAGAGACAGTTATGACAGTATTTGCGAACTTTTTTTGTCAAAGAAATATTTATGCTATATGCATGAATTTTAGTCTATGGTAATCAGGAATAGAGCAGGTTTCTATTAGTGAAAAAGTTTGAGAATCGGTTCTGTAGTTACAGAGATACCCAGAGAGCGTAATGTATTAGAATTATTTTGAGTGTTCTTGTAAAGGAACTATTTATGCTACATGCATGAATTTTAGCCTATAATACTCAAGAATAGTGCAGCTTACTATCAGTAAAAAAAGTTTAGGAATCGGTTCAGTACTTACAGAGATGCAAATAGAGCGTAATGTAATTGTTATTAGCATCCCTGTAAAAGAACTATCTGTGATATATGCATTAAAGGTAGCCTATAACACTTAGGATGCCACCAGTGTCTAAGAAGTTCTGCTCTCAAAACTGCAAGAGGGGAGGTGCCAGATTCAAACCCTGGTCGCGCCTGTCGACCTAGCCACTCCCAGTTTTCCATGGTTTTCTAAAAAACCTCGCATAAATACGGGCTAGGATCCCTTAGAAAATCCCCCACAGAGGAATTTTCCATATAGGCCTGGGACCTTAGTGCAGTCAATCGGCCTTAATCCAAGAACAAACAATGATACTCAGGAATAATGGAACTTTTAATCAGTGAAAAAAGTTTTAGTATCGGTTTAGTAGCTACAAAATGTCCATAGAGCGCAATGCATTAGAATTATTTTGAATGTCTTTGTAAAAGAATTAGTTATGCTATATGCTTGAAAGGCTGCCTGTATGTTAATCCAGGGCATAAGCTATTTTCATTACAAATTTTTTCAAATCCGTTCAATCATTTTTGTGTGATTCAGTCAAAAACATCCAAACACACAAACGTACACATTTATATTATTAGTAGGATTTGGAAATTTATGAACTTTAAGAAACACATCTGGATTTTTCTTGGTACTTACGTATTATCCCAGCGGTCATTCACGCCAAACTGTTTTATCGTTAAATGGGTTGCCAATCGTATTCAAAACCATTAATAATTTCATGTGACCGGCATATTTCGGAAAAAAATCGCTTGTCTTGGCGGACCGCCGGGATAATACGTAAGTACCCCTTTCTTCACTTATGCTTCTTAATTTGGCGTAAAATCAACATAATTTCCATGTTTTTCAAATACATGTGATTTTGCAAATAGAATTTCTGCGGGCGATAAAACGGCTTTTAATTAATAGTTTGAAAAGTAGTTAAAATTTCAAAATTTTGAGCCTCAGGTGCACTTTACCGAAGTTATGGGCTCAATCATGCTCAAATTTTCAAAGCACTTCTTTCTGTAGATTTGTCTGGAGAACATTCATTTTTATTATTACAGATAGATAGATTTGGCATAAAACTGGCTTAATTTCCGTGGTATTTAATGTTTTTCAGATGCACGCGCGCTTATTTATTGAAGTAATAGCATTCTTGTTAGCTCAAAACATGAATAATTTGATACGGGCGAAACTCGCCAACCATGGCAATGTAAAAACGGTTTTTAATTAATAATTAAAAAAGTAATTAAAAATCTAAAATTCTAATTAGCCTATAACCAACTCCAGGGTCCCCTCTATATCTAAACCAAAATGCATCCTAATCGATTCAACGGTTTAGGCGTGAAAGCGTCATAAACAAACAAACAAACAAACAAACAAACAAACAAACTCACTTTCGCATTTATAATATTAGTTAGGATAGTGCATACAAGCTCATGATTCATACGAAAATTCATGCAGTTTCATGTTGACGAAAATAGTGCTGGATGTTATAAAAGTTTTTTCTCAGAAATTATGCTTGGTTCTTGCAATAATTAAGAGCAAAATGCCAGCAAGACATCATTTGAGTGACTACGATCGTGGACGAGCAGTGGGACGACTGGAAGCAGGTCAAAGTGTCAGCACTGTAGCTGCTGCAATGGGTGTATCTCGCGATTAAAGAAGGCCGCTGAAGGTGGGGAAGCTTTTCGAAAGCATGCCTGGGGTCTTGAAAGGAACTCTACACCTTTAGAGGATCCCTATGTAGCCCTCGTAACAAAAATGGACAGAAATTACACTCCTGGCCAGAGAGCTGCAAAGCTTGAAACCGCTACTGGTACGCAGGTTTCAGCAAGAACCATCTCACGGCGATTAAATCAAGTTTTTTTGTAAGCACGGAAGCCTGTTCGTTGCATCCCACTTCAACCACGCCATCGTCGAGAGAGATTACGCCGGTGTAAGGAACATATTGGTTGGGATCACCAAAATTGGTCTAGAGTCATGTTCTCCGACGAATCTCGCTTCAGTTTGACAAGTGATTCTGGCCACCAATTACTGTGGAGAGAGCGTGGAACACGTTATGCACAGCAGTTTGCTTGCGAACGTGATCGGTACGGCCCAGGTGCGAAGGTGTGGGCAGGCAATATGCACAATGGCAGAACACCGTTTCAGATCTTTGAGCGAGAAAGTGTTACATCGCGACGGTATTGCAGAGAGATTATTCTGGATCATGTTCATCTTTTTAGGGGTGCTGTAGGTCCAGACTTTATGTTTATGGACGACCACACAGAAACGTTGAGGTATCGGAAACACTGCAAAGTGAAAATATTCTCCCTATGCAATGGCCTGCTTACTCTCCCGACCTCTACCTATTGAACATGTCTGGGATGCGCTTGCCAGACGTGTTGCACAAAGAACCACCCCACGCCGAACAGTGCAAGAGCTCAAAACCGCCTTGAGAGAAAAGTGAGACAATATTCCCCAAGGACTCCTCGATAGTTTAGTGAAGAGCATTGAGAAGAGATGCAAAATGTGCATTAGTGGTCAACACATATCTTACTAAGATACTCATTTCTGCATCATTCTGAGCTAAAGATCAGTTTTTCGGGGCTGTTTGGAAATCACCCAAGGAGCATCTTTTTTAAGTTTTTAATTCTTCGATGTGGCGATATCTGTACCATTTTGCTCTATAATAAAGGCACATCGTCTGTACTAAATGTGTTCTTAGTTTCATTTCTTCAATCATTGTCAATTCATTATTATTCCGAAAAATGTAATTGTTCCTTAGCAATTATCAAGCAGTGTGTGCATATATATATATATATATATATATATAGTATATTAGTTATCCATTCTACCTCTATTGCATCAGATTTTCAAAAAGAAACATTTGAAAGCTCAATCACTTTACAGCTATGAATGGAACAGATTGAAAAGGTTAGTAATCATTTCCATGTGGGGAGGGGGGGGAATCGCTAATATTATGCACCTATATCTTTCGGTTATGAGTATAACACAGCACATAAATTATACATATCAACAAAATTATCATTTCGGCCAGTATAAAAGGTCCGGCCTTCCTCAATTGTGAAAAAGCCCAACCATTTACAAGAGAAGAAAGCCTGGATATAGGTGTGTTATTATACAAAGTTTTTATTAATTTAGAGCTTCTTCTGTATTTCACATCTCCCCCTCCCCACTCAGACAACGCCCATTACAACAAGCCGATCGCTACAAAATGTCAGAGAAAAAAGCAGACCTGTAGGCCTAATACACAAAAGCTGCCCACCCCTGGTTTAGGGCATGCAATGTCAAACGAACCTGAAATGCCACCAGTTCGTCTACTGGATGAAGCCCATGATGTCCATGGCATAGCAGTGTTTACATGCATTATAAGAGCATTTCAGAAGACTGCAGATTGCGACATTCTAGAGTAAACACTTTTTAATCGTTTTAACTTTAATGGAAAGTGATAAAAATTTAACAACAAATGGAATAACCAGTTTGCCACAAAAGCTTATTCTAATAAACGGGGTAGTCTATTATCCGGGATAACACTGACTAATTAATTACGGTTCGGTCGATTGAAGAATTTATTGCAATAAGCGGAATATTCCTTTAATCGATATTCCTGTAAACAGGTTCGAATTTATTTGGATTTATTCCGAGGCGAGACCAAAATTTATTTCATAAAGTGAAGCAAAGCGTGCCCTCGAGGCAATAACCTCTCTCGCGCATGAAGGGACTTCTTACTTTCAGTCTTTTCCTCCAGCTTACACGCATTTTCTGCTCTTCTTTTGCATCAATCTCGTGCACATATTGAGGCCAGCGGCTGCATTAATCTCTTAATGGAAGAAAGGCGAAATCCATTAATCTGCCATCAGATCTATATCACGGAAGGCCGACGACGTGAAGAAGGTATACCGTGTTTCTTATCGACTTATTCGAGCAGAAATGCTTATGTGTAAACGAAGTTTATTTAACCGCTAAGCGGATTAAAAAAGGGATGAAATTTGAGATCTTTCCACTCCACGCATTTCCAAATGTCATTTGCGGACTGAAACGTATTTAGCTCCGTAACCTATATACACAGAAATACAAAGCTAAAACTCTAGTATTCTTAACATTTATTACGCTAACCATATGTAGCAAGTAGACAAATTTTGAAAGTAATAGGAACAAGGACTCTCGTGAATAATAAAACATATTTAGGCTACGGTTACGATGTAACATGTGCTTTCGTAAAGTGATCCGGAAGATACGTGACATCCTTCCCGCCCTGGTCAACCTCCACCTCGAGAGGGATGACCAGCTGCAAGGTTCGAACAATGATTTTATTATTCATTCACACGCAGGATACAAGATCTGACGTTTCCATCTCTACCTTTAAAGAGAAGCTCCACTCGAGCTTTCTTCGACATATGTCGTGGTCTGACTTCTTCATCTAGCAAAACTACATGACCCTTTCGAATGTTAGGCGATTCAAAAGTACTACGGACTTGGTGATGTGTACGCAACTGTACCAAATATTCGCGGGGACCATCTTTTCCAAAATGCTCCTAGTATTGCTTGTTGCCTTTCGTAGAAAGGAACGAGTTTCATATTTTTATTTTTCGGCTCTGAAACAGATGGTATTTTTGTTAGCTTCTGTCCCACAAGAAAATGAACTAGAGTGTCTTTTTGATCTTCAATTCCATATACGTACAGTAGAGCATTAGAGGTCTGCTATTCAATGCTGCTTCAGTATTTAATGCTGCTTCCGTATTCAATGCTTCTTCCTGAAACGTATTTAGATCCGTAACGTATATACACTGAACTAAAACACTAGTATTCTTGACGTAACATTTATATACACTAATATATGTAGCAAGTACACAAATTTTCAAAGCAGTAGGAACAATTATTCTCGTGAATCTCTCTATTCTAAAAAAAAGTAAAGGCCGCTGTCGCCGCCGCTGTCAAAGCTTGTCAGCTTATCTCCTCCTAAACCGTGGGGATTTGAGTTTCGACTAAGGTGCCCACAGATTCGAAAAATACTGAGGAACCTGCTAAGCTGATTTAAATTTCGAAAATCGAATTATTTTAGAAGATATTAATAAAAAACTGAAAAAATAAACCGAATGGTTGCCAGATTTGGCATAAAATCATTCATTCCATTGCAACAAAGCGTTTCCAAGTATCTAGAATCGCGTGAAATTTACAAACATGTATTTGAATTACGCCAAATTTACGCCAAAATAAAAACTATATGAAATAAGTAACTCAAAATGTGTTACACAAAGTTGACAAGTGTTTGTCTGTTGAAATTATGTCTTTTTTACGAATAAGCCTGATTAGGGGCCGAATCCCTCATACGAAAAGCGAGCGTAGCGAGTCTGGGAGCCTTGGCCCCTAGTTATGAAAAATATTTAGGCTACGGTTACGATGCAACATGTGCATTCGTAAAGTGATGCGGAAGATCCGTGACAAAGGGGTTGCGTATTATCAGTGTGTACATGAAGTGTTAATGAACTATGACTCAGGGTGTAATCCCATCATTGGAAATACGCAGTAGTGAAGTTTATTCTTCCGAGTCCAGTGTTCCTTTGCCTCATTGGTCTTTGAATGTTCCTTGCGCCCGTGCGACGACTGCTGAGTTCTGCGATGCATCCAAAGATCAAAGCGAAGAAGTAACACTGAGCATCTAAATAGTAACAGCATTCTATTAGCACACTTTTTGTAGCTCGGAGATAGTGCTGTAGTCAATAGTTTAAAAAGAAGCTTTCTGAAAAGAAAAAAAAAAGAAAGAAACACCTGGCTTATGAAATTTACTATACTTTGTGCCCAACTGAAAATATTGTACTGGTCATTGATATTCCTTTTACAAGATCATACCAAAGTATTCATGGCAATATGATAATGTAATTGTATATAGTATATAGTACGTAGATGCTTCAAAAAGTAATGTAACAAGAGCTCTCTGAGCCGAAAAATTCCATGTCTAAGTTGAACAGCCGATCAGAGCAATCAAATGCGTCTAGATGGACATTAGATGCCACGTACTAGACTACAGCGCTTTCGATAAAACATATTAGAACATCCTCTGTACATCTAGTATCTTACATCTCTTCGAGTTGTTGAAGGAGCACCTGGCATGTTCTCATTTCCAATCCGATGCCGTTGTTCAAGACGCCGTCATTAAGTGACTCAGGGCCTCGATTTTTTTCAACGCGCCGGTTTCGATGGATTGATACAAAGATGAAACTAATACTTTGATCGGCCCATGAAGGTTATGTTGAAAAATTACCTGCAACAAAGGCTTTGCTATGTTTGTGTACCTCTTGGATTTTGTGTATTAACTTTTTGGTTAAAGGATTTGTCACCATACTTTTTAAACCATTCTAAAATGCGTTTAAAAGATTATCTATTTTAAGAAAGATGCATTTAATAAAAATTGAGGTTTATGACAACCTCTATTGAAAAGTTAAGACATGGCATTTAAAGCCTTTTTTTTGAGCTCCCAAAATAACTCTCATTATGTGCTGAAATACAGAAAAAAAGGATAAAGTACTTTTGTGAAGTTTTACTCGTTTGAATAATTGTCATACAAGGGAAACAATATCTTTCGGAAGCGTTTTATAAACAATATCCAAATTATTGTTGTAGGACAAATTATTATTGAAAATAATAATTTGTCCTTTTATTAATGAATTTTTGAAATGTTTACTAATTTATGGAAAACATCCTATTTTGGGGCTGCGTTGGAAACGCGTCGTTTTTTATCAATTGGTTTTAAGTTTCGCAGAAATCATTTATATATATGCCCGTATGTGATGAGGGATCAGGAACCAGAAAACATGCAGCCTGGGGTATCTAAGATCTTCAAGACTGTATCAGCATTATCGTCAAATATCTGCACTATCGGTGACAGCCCGGGTACGTACTGCTGTACAAGCGCAGATATATTCTGGACATACATGCTGAATTGAAGAATTTGTAAGCTCCTATAATACTGCAATGTAAACCACAAAAAGAGGTATTCAAAAATTAAGGAAAGCTAAGATACCATACGACATGGAGAATTCAATATGCCTTTCTTATATGAAGCACTTGTGGTCATATTTAACATATTTCACCACATTACAAAGCTACTTATTTGGGAAAACTTCAGAATAGGGCATCATATATCTTCAAGGCGATATCAGCATTATCTTCAAATATCTGGTATTACTGGCGACAGTCTAACTTTTTACTATTTTCCAACTGCAGATATAGTCTGGAAATACATACACGGTATACAGACTTGAAGAATTTTTAAGATCTTACGCTACTGCAATACAAACCAGCGCAAAAAAGGCATTCAAAAATTGAAGAAAGTTGAGATACAATATGATATGGAAAATTTAATAAACCTTCATATAAAGCACTTGCGGTCACATATTTAATATAACTTTGCCACATCACAAAGCTACTTATTCGAAAAAAAAATGAATGTTGGTTCCCTCTCAGTTGTGACACTTTGAGAACTTTATATAATGTCTTGTGACAGATTAATGCGTTTTATCTTTTCTGTGTAATAGGATTACCGTTTAAGACTTCTTGAAAAAAAAATCTTGTCGAAAAAGTAATAATGTCTGTCAAGAAAAGGAACAAGAAAAAAAAATCAAATATATATGAGACGTCAAAGTTTTGCATCTCTTTGGAAATGTTGTTATGAAAGCTGGTTTCTAAGCTCTTCGTATTTTTCGTAAACTGTGTTTAAATTGTCACGGTATGTTTTCTGACTATTAATTTTCTAGAATTTTCTCATCTCTTAGTCTCCATGTTTTACGAGACATATGATGACTTCCTGAACAATAAGTACATTTTCTTAAAAGAAAAGTTTCATTTCTGCTATTTTAAAATTAATATATCCCTAAGAAATTAAAACTTATGCAGTTTAAATTACAGGTATACTAAGTAAATTCTTGACAAATAAAATATATTTCAAAAACTCAAAATAATAATTTTGATACATAATATGAGTGAAATGTAATTATTTAAATCTCAACCGAAAATGTGTGAGTGCAAATTAGCAAAAGATGAAAAAATACACAAAATTTGCTTTCTTTCAAAAATTTAAATAACGGATACTTTATTTTTAAACCAAAAATTAAAATACTATTTAAAAATAAACTATATGCATTTGTTGACAGTAAGAAGACAACATGTATAAATGTTAACACACAATATGCATATAAAATACAAACTTCGCAAGTCTGTCAAGTAAATGTTTTGAATTAGAAAATAAAAGAAAACATAGGGGAATGTTAAAAAAGGATATATATATATTTAAAGAATGCACTCTCTAGAAATCTGGAAAAAATAGTTCATCATTTTACGAAAATCAATAGCATTTATTAACCTTATGCGAAAGAAAAAATTTGTTTAATTGATTTCAATAAAAATTTTGTTGATTTAACAAAAATTTGTTTCAGTTATTTTCATATAATAACTTTGTTGGACCAATAAAATAGTTTGTTAGCCCTTTCTAAGGCATGGTATTAATACTTTCCACCTACCAGGGCTCGTTCGGGGTCCTTAATCCTACTGTTTGAGATCTTCGAGAGAATTCCGTTCCGTATTTTATAAAAAGCAGGACCAATTTTAAAATATTAGACCATTTTAGGACAATGTTTTAAAAGTTCAGAATTTTTGCAAATCGAGGATCCGTACGAACCTGCCTACGGTCTATAAACTACAGGAATCAATTATCATTAGTGAATTATCTGTTTTTTTTTGTTCAGTAGTAAAGGATAAAAATATTTTTTTCATATATGTAGATTTTAAATTCTGATTATGGATGATGAACTTTCCTTTGATTCGTATTTTTGAAGAAAGTGTGCATGATTATTCGCAAAATTAGCACAAGAATTATCGCTTAGAATTATATATTTTTGTATTTAACTGCATGTGCTTGCATTAGTTAGTTTTTTACGACTTTGGTTTTGTGAATACTTGATGTATTCTCCTGAAAAGTTTATATGTTGGTGTAACACTTACATCTTTGGTTTTTCATGTCCAACGAAATTACTGTACAAGATTGATATTACTGTACAAGAAAACCATTGGTGTTACTGTGCCATTGATATTACTGTACAAGAAAAATATATGAATTGATCCAAAAAAGGTGGGCCAGAAAATTTTCAAGTACTTTCGACTTGTTGCACATAAACTTAACCACAAAATGGTTAAGTTAAGAAAATATTTCGTTGGATCATTAAAATATCACAAAAAATTTTGTTCAGTGAATAAAAATATTTTTCCAAAAAATAGAGGAAAAAATATCTTACTCAATTCAACAAAATATCTTTTAACAGTATTTATTTAATTTGAAATATTAACATTACTTTTAACTGTAATTATTTTTTAAATGTAGTTTCGTGTGGAAACACCTCATTAAAAATGATTCTTACTATAATTGTTTCTATAAAACTCAACGATGAAAAAGATTTGCTTCTTCCACCCCCCACCCCCCCCATCATGATTCCTTTCTTTAACAGTTTCTCTTTTTTAGTCCAGAAACAGATTTTATCAACTTTCCACTCTAGTAAGTGTATGATTTATTAAAGAAAAAGCAAGGTTCGTTCAATCTAAAAAATATATATATGAGTACTATACCAATCTTTTTTTGAACTTTCGTTTCCCTATCAAAGAACTTTTCATTTATTCTCGTTTAATTAGACGGCTTTTACCTCATTCGACATGTACAAGATAATCCTATTAATTATTTCTGCTGCATTTATTAGATGCTCTCAGAAAATAACAAGAGTAAGAAAGCAAAATTAATGTTCTGTAAAAATAAAAAAATGGAAAAAAATTTAAAAAGCTGTATAATTATCCCCTGTTTTATCCGATACTGGAAATGCTTGCATGCATTGGATTAATTAGTTTTTCATCCCACGCTTAGTTTAATAATGATCACAATAAAAAAATATTAATATTTTTACATTGCACAGTTTCTGATATTGTAATAGATCAAAAAACCCTTTTTTTTCTTCCTTCCAGCCTGAAGCAATGTCCGAATAGAAATTGGGTTATTTCATTTAATGTAATGAATATCTTTTCTAGTAGATAAATTACAGTGAAAGGATAATAAGCGCAGTTTTTTATCATTGTGACCATTAAAATTGGTAGCATTTAGAAATAATTGTTAATAATTTGTACTGAATTTGCAAATCGTAGCTCTTTCAGATTCTTAATATGTTTAATATGCAAATTTAGCAGTTTTCCTCGATATTATCTGATTACAGCTCCCATTTTTAAAGCAATTCTTAAAAAAGGAAAAGAAAAAGAAAACACTCAACATACACGAATATTAAAAAAATTAAACAAATGTAATCATACAAAATATATATACAGTGGTCTGTGTTTATCCGGTGAGCCGCTTATTCCGGTGAAAATTCGCATGAACAGAACGAAATGACCAAATTGCACTGGTTTTCCGTCGGTTACCTCGTAGTGACTGCCGCTTTATCCGGTCAGGCGATAAGGTAATTAACTTCAACAACAACAAGGCCAGTCAAAGATGACTCATATTTGTGTGGAGGTGTTACTATAATTCAATAAAAAAAACTGTTAATACACTTCACAGAATTTGAAGAACAATACTGATCAATCCGAAAATCGGAACCCTTGAGACACCTGATGATGATGACGACGATGTGCACCCGAACCGATTACGTGTCACAAGAGTAGATTTGCTGAATGCTAGAGACTTTTTACATAGAGCGTTTAAGGAAAACAACGTAAATGATCACATCATCTCTTTTCAATATTAAGTGAGATTCAGTTTGCCTTTAATTTCGGACCCCGCCCCCCCCTCCCCAAGAAATTGCAATTGTTTTTATTTTCTTTTTTTAAAAATAAATGTACATATGTATTCTTTAATTTTTCACTTCTTTATTATTAAATACATATGTGCATACGTAAAGCTATTGACTAAAATAATTCATATGATTGATTTAATATATACCGATTTTTTTTCTAAAATTTTCTAACTTTAACTTTTGTCCCGCGCCGTTTATTTCGGATTTCGGATATTCCGGTCAATTTCAATCCGTTCCGATGTGACCGGAATAAGCGATGACCACTGTACATATATATTTAATTGTCACATCCATCTACAAAGAGAGAGTCGTTTTAGTAAAATAAATGGATTTTCTATAATAATAAATGATTAATAATAGTCTGCCTTTAGTAAATTGACACTACTTGACAATTATTTTATTTCCCGACTGCAAATCATAAGTTTAAAAAGACATGAAGTGAAGTGTTTTTAAACTGAACATATAAGAATTTCGAATTCTAATTTAAACCGAATATGGATCAAAGTATACAACAAGAGTTTTTTGAATGAATTTGAATCCACCGAAACCGATCGGGGGAAAAAAAAAGTAAAAACCAAGCACTTCCAATTCATATAAAGTAAAAATTAGAAATAATAAATCACAACACTGTTTCTTTTTCTAAGATGATTCATCTATTTCTGTTTCTTCGACTCAGTTTTGTTATGCGATTGTTCGCGGAATAAAGTTTTTCGGTTATAAAAGAAAATTTACATGATAAACACCACGGTGTGTTTTGTTGCATTTTGTGAAATCCATCCCGGCATTTGTTCGACCGAAAACAATGTGGGTCACGAAGACAAATGGATGTGAAAATGGAATGTTCTTTTTAAGTTCCCTATAAAAGATTAATGCGTTTTTATTCTATTGGCCAAATGTGCATTTTGGCTTTCTTCCCTTGAAATTCAAATGCTTTTTTAAAGCCCCATTCTTTGTCTGGTAACTGCACTCGGAATTGCGTTTAGTGCCGTTTAAAAACAAACAAACAAAAAAACAGTTCCTCATTGTATGTTTTCTGATACATAAAACAGCGGAGGGGTAAAATAACTTTTATATTGTCTAACACATAAGTTATCTTTTGAATATACAGGGGTGTTTCAAAAAGGTGGAAACACACGTTAATTCTTTACTTACTAGAGATAAGTGGGCTATATAAATTGGAAAAATGTTCAAAATAAGGTAGGGCAAATACTTTAACAACAACAAAAAGAAAATTCCTATCGTTAAATTTCAAAAGTTACACTTTATAATTTCTGTACGACACCTCCGTTCAAAAATATTCCCAATTAGTAAAATGTGCCGCATGCACTAATGCGGTGATGTGCAAAATTTCAGCCTTTTATCATACAACGCCACAGAGATAACTCTAAACAAAGAGGATTAGGGGCTGCACATGAATTTGAATGTAAACGTTTAGTGCTAGAGTGCAGGACAATATTTTCTTTCGTAATTTCTCTACGACCCCTGAAACGCGATTATCCGATGTGATTTTTTACCTTCGAGAACCGTGTAAAAGTGGTTTAAGTCCGCCTATATTTATCATATTTTCTCTGATCCATTTTAGGATATAATCATTTTACTAATTGAGAATTTTTTTTTTTTTTTTTTTTTTTTGGCAAGTCCCGTATACAAACTTACGTCGAATGATCGAATTTCAGTAGTCGTACGGAGATTACGAAAGAAAATCTTTTTTTTTTTCCACTCTAGCAATAAATGATTACATTCAAAATGTTGTTTGTCCCCTTTCTTTAAAGATATCTCTGCGACGTTGTATGGTGAAAGGCTCAAATTTGGTAAATCACCTCATTAGTTTATGGGGCACGTTTTGCTGATTGGGAATGTTTTCGCACGGGAGTCGTATACAAATTTAGAGTGTTAACTTTTTGTAAATGAACGAGAGGCATTTTTTCTTAACCTTCTCGTCACCGAATTATGAAAAATCAGAGAAAAAAAAATCTCTCTAGCATTTAAGGCATCTGAAATCCTATTATAAATCATGCAAAAATATTTTTTTCTAATATCGATTAATATTAGATTTTTCTAATAATAATTTCTGCATTTTCGAAGCATTTTGTTATGCTAAAATTAATTTAAAAGGATGCACATATTAGTTAAAGATTGAGGAATAACAAAAAAAAAAACTATACTTACCTTAAAAAGAAAAAAATCTTAAAAAAGCAGCGTAAATATTTTCTTAATTTTCTCCTGAAACAATGAAGCGAAAACTGTAAAATATGATCTAAATTGACTAGTACTGCTATCTAGGCACGATTTATGCATCTAGTTAAGAGCCCCATATACTTTCTACATGAATTAATGATATTGATATCACTGAAAGAAAAAAATAATAAAATCAATTGTTTTCTCTCTAAATATAGCTATTTGAAGTAGGAGCCTCATATGAGGTTCAGGGTGACGAGAGGGTTAACGGAGTCTTTTATTCCGACTTAAAACATTTTTTTAGTTTACATTGCCTACGAATCTCTAATAGATAAAGAATGAAGCGTGTTACCCTCCTTTGTGCAATTGTTTCTTATTCAGCTAACGTTTAGCTAACGTCGTTAGTCTTGTTTACTAACGTTCGGCAGATAGTTTGGCGTAATGCTGTGATGCCGGTTTTATTCTTTATGATATGGCTGGTGACCAGTTCATCTTGCTTTATTAATTGACGTGTGGTCATCCTAATTCCCCTTTTATCACGGATGGACAAAGCTTCAGAACGTCTGGTCTTCTTCCCCGTTTTTTCCTGTTCCTATTCTGGAGCACCCTGATGAAAGTATCCTTGGAAGCACTTGCTTGGGATGTTATTTTCCCGAGACTTTGAAGCTGGCCGTACAATCTGAGGATTTCGGCACGTTTTTCTTCATTGATGATCCTTAAGTCTTTAAGTTGCTGTACATTTATTGCGTCACCTGTAAGCTATACATCTGGTAAAGGAAGATTTATATTTAAATGAAATATTCCCAAAACTCTTTCTACTCATTAAAGTTTTGACCACCTCATTTTCGCGAATTCCATTATAATCTTCATTCTTTTTACGACAGTAATTTGATGGCCTTATGCAAATATTATTGATTTATCGTTATTTTATACATCACAGCTTTTCATAAATAATACACTCCGAAATATAGGTGGTCGCCTGTTAAGCAGTGTAGTTATGTAAAACAGTGTTATGTAGTTACGTAAAACAGTGCTATGTAGTTATGTAAAACAGTGTTATATAGTTATGTAGAAGACAATCGGAGTTACTTTTTTCTTGATTATGAAATTACATTCAAATCGTTTACCGTCGAAACTTTGGTGAAATGAAACGTAATATTATTCTTTTAATTCTTAAATTTAATGTAGTTTATAGGATACTCTGCGATTAATATTATTTTGAAAAATATATTAATAAGTTGTTTACAGACTTTTACACGATTAAACCATCCTTCTCATTAAAAAATCAATTCGGTACACATTTTATATCGGTAAAAAGAATTTTAGTAGTTGTCACAGATTTTTTAATAGTTAAGAGACAAATAATGTACCTGATGCTGCATCTTGTATAATTAAATTATCCTAATTTCAGGTAACTCCACTATGCTGGATTTGTATGCGAAAAACAGGTTCAATAAAATTTATTAAAATAAATCAGATTTGGCATTTATATTTATTTTAACATTTTTATTAGAAAAAAATGAAACATTTAACATATGTTTAAACGTTTGCGTCCTTTTCAGAGTATTTACTTAGACTTGAATTCTGAAAAAAAAAAAAAAAATCGCATTTCTGAAAGTCGATCTTTTTGAAATCTGGAACATTTAATCGGTTTCCACAACTTCGAATAATTAATAATTTTCAGTAAATCCAATAGAATTATTCAAAAAGTATTAATTCCATCTGCAAATAAACCAGTTTCGCTCTTGGGAAAAAGAAAATTTAATTTTCTTCACAAGTGCGGGAGCAAAAGACGAATCACTGACGTACCTCACGTTTTATTCCCTAAAATGACAGATCCCCCATCATTAAGTTAGAATGCAGTCATCGATGTTCTTGTATCCAAAAGTTGAAAGATACTCTGAAAGGAAATGTCGATATGAAGAAAAAATATGTTTAAAGGGCAATCAGAGATTTCGAATCGAGCTCAAAAACGAGGAACTTTTATATTTCGTTAACTTAGCAGAGTATCGTTTAAAAATCTCCCGGAGCAGTTTTGATAAGTGAGTGGCTTATCAAAATTGCTCGAAGATTTGAGTTTTTCTTTCTGCTCTCAAGCTTAGAAGATGCATTTTTTTTTTTTTTTTTTTTTTTTTTTTTTTTTTTTTTTTTGTGAATGTTGAGCAGCCTCTACGATTAGAAGCCATTCATCATCTCTTTATTCTAAATAGTTACTTACGTTTCTTTTCCTTTCCTGGTAAACTTTGATAAAATTATGGAATAAAAATCAGTTGAATAGTACCGAGTTACTACCAATATAGGTGGAAAACTTATTATGGAAATGTGTTAAAACATTCCTCATGCGCTAAGATACTACTGATGTCGATAACTTTAATCTTTTAAAATAATCATTTTAAGTTTAGGTTTTCTATTTTCCTTTTAAGCAAGCATTTGCCTTTTTATTCGTTAATTTCTATTAAATATCATTTTCCCAAGTCACTTAAGCAATATTTTTTAAGCATTACTTTAAATTACTTTTTATACTCTTCTGACTGTCTAAATCGCCGGTCAAATATTCCTATAAATTTATTTATCTATCAAATTAACTTGATACTTTCATTTTGTGTACATATATATAAATATATATATATATATATATATATATATATATATATATATATATATATATATATATATATATATATATATATGTAATAAATGCGAGGGCGTTGGAGTGGTAGGAGCGGATTTTCGTAGTCGGGCCTCGCTCGGGGCGATGTTAGGCAGGAGCGGCAAGGCGTAATATCACCATCGGTGTTCTATACCACCATCACCATCGGTGTCCTATATGTTCACCATCGGTGTTCTACCACCTATATGTTCACCATATGTATCACCATCGGTGTCCTATATGTTCTATATCTATCTATCTATCGATATCAGAGGTGTAGCCAGAAATTTTTCATGGGGGGGGGGTTACGACTTCTGCAACTCACCTATATGCATACGGGTGTGTGATAAGGGAGTGAAGAATATACATTTTGTGTGGCAAAAAGTTCCTCTTGGGGGGGTTATGACCCCCCTAACCCCTCAATTGGCTACGCCACTGATCGATATATATATATATATATATATATATATATATGTAGCATCCTGGCCAACGGGGAGCTGGCCGGGGACGCCGAAACGATTCTTGGGCACATTATGGCTGCCAGTGGAAGAATAAGTCGGAGTCCCAACTGCGATTACATTGTTTTATTGGACGATTTGATACATCTTTCCTTGGCAGTTGTTGTCACGTGAAAGTTTTTTTTTCTCCCAGGCTGCGCAAGTCGTTTTATTAATTTTGAGGTCATGTCACATGACCCGCGCACATTGCAATTATTGGCGATCCCAAAATCTGAGCAGCGGTTTTTCAAGGTTTGTGGTGACTTTAAGACGCCAGATTGACTGGGCGCCGGGACCGTCTACAAAATTACAAAGGAATTCAAGGGACTGTGAAATAGTTGCGGTTTTTGAAAGCGAATTTGTTTGTTCCCGACTGAATTAAAACTGCGCAGTTCGAAAAAGCCACCAGTTTTTGGACATTTAACAATTTCTCGAAATTTTCATATTTGAAAGCAACCTTCTTTACACCCTAATTTTGAACAGTTATGTATAAAAATCTTCTTAAAATTCATAGATACTTTAAAATTCTGAAAAAATCGTAACTTTTAGATTGTTAGTAATTTTTCGTCATTTTTTCTTTATTCTGCAAAAGGTCGTCGATACCGTTAAACTAATCGTTTTGAAATTTTGGACTTAGAAGCAGCACAAACGATATATACAGAATTGAATTTCATACCGCTCATTTGTTGAATTTGCATTATTTGCTGATTTTCCGTATTCCCTTGCGGAGAACGAATGATGATAGATAAATTTCAAATTTTCGGTTTATTTATTCAATAATTTTTTCAACAATATTACATTTCCCATTTTTTATATCATACGTGAAAAATTGTACCAAAAATAGAGATTATTACGAAAACTTCACAATGGGTGAATGTTAAAATAGTCCAACTAGCTCAAAAACTGAAAATAACACTTTATTCAACGAAGAGCGTCTCTGATATTCAGAGATATTTTTCCATTGTCGTCATATTTCACGAACTTTCTCGTAACTTCTTTCTTGATTGAGACAGTCAAAACTACTACTTTGGAGAATTGGTCGCCATTGTTGATAAATTTGTCTGCAAGTCACTAAAAGAGTAGCAAAGTTTGTTGCCAAGGCCAAGGAGTCACATAACCATTTCACTTGCAGGAAATACCCTGAGCCACTCCTAGGGTAGAGTAAACGGTGCGACTGCACCGGGCGCCATCTCTAGGGGAGCTCCAAAATACCTTATACTGTTTAGTAAATATAAAGGGTGTAGATGCAAAAATCACATTATTCACTTTTTAAGGTACTGAGTTTGTCATATCACCATGTTTGTCTTTTTAAAGCGAATTGGATAGTGCAGCGCTAGTCCGAGGAAATTGGGCGCCCATTGCGAAGATTTTGACGGCCCCTTTAAAACAAAACCTTTTGAACATCCCCAAGAAGTGCCGGCTGCTCAAGATAGACCCCCCTCTTAATTACGCCACTAACCTTGTTGTGGTGTGGCTAATTAGACAATGGTTGTCATCCAGTCCAACTGCTAAATGGCAATGCCGTCACTTTATTCCCGCTGTGCATCTCTTGTTGTGGTGGCGAAATAGTTATGGGCGCTCGGGGTGGAGCGCCCCAGTTACGTCACTCTTTCGTTAGTTAAAGCATTTTAACCAGGGTCTCTAGCACCATGGTATCGTAGAATATCCGTGACGGATATTTCTCGCTCTAGGATAGTCAAATACTTCGGATAAATATAGCAGCGACTCTCCTTTTGGTGCTAGCACGATGAGTGTCGAATAAAACAAGAGAGTATTTTTGTGCTTGTTAGAGGTCTATCCGACACTCAGAGCGATTAACCAATCAAAACACAAGGCTTTCTCCCCTTTTTCTTAAACGAAGGCATTGTCTTGAGAATTTTCGAAGACTCCGAAGACATCCATCAGAGGCGGAAACCGGTTTTTAACAAACTCATCGTGCTAGGGAGAGAGGTCCTTTTGTGGAAGTACTTGACATTCCACGATACACGCAATAAAAACCCATCCATCTTGTACCATCCGGAACCGGAATGCCAGTTTTCGCCTTCATCCAACGTGTCGGGAAAAAACAGCATTATTTCCGATAGTGAATACGACGGTGCAACACGACAGTGCAATCACGATAGGATCGTGTTAGGGCATATCCAGTGGAGTAGCCAGAAATTTTTCATGGGGGGGGGGGTTACGACTACTGCTACTCACATATATGCATACATGTGTGTGATAAGGGAGTGAAGAATATACATTTTGTATGGCAAAAAATTCCGCATGGGGGGTTATGAACCCCCTAACCCCTCCCCCCCTTGGCTACGCCCCTGGGCATATCGGATATTTCTCAGATTGTGACTTTATGAGAGGAGAAGGCTCGATATATTCGCTAGCGAAAGCTTTCCGATACTATGGTGGTAGAGCCCCTGGGCGGACTGCCCTTAAAAGTTTGGTGCGAAAAACGCGCCCCAGAGTCTATAAATAAAAAAATCTGATGTGTCTAACACTTGACTTCCTTGCACGTCTATTAGATCAAAAATATTTTCGACTCACTTCCTCTAAACTTATTTGTTTGGAAGAGATAAAATATTAATAATAGTAAGATTTAGCGATTTCTAGCCAAATATTTCGATATCGCCAAGCTGAGTTCAATTTGAAAGATTTCCTTCTGACACTTTATTTGGCGATATTTCACCAAAAGCCAACAAACTTGAGATAGTCTGCGAGATTTTGGGGATATCCAAAGTAGTCATTGACCACAGACTTTCTATGAATTGAATGCATCCATACACCTCAATGTATTTAAAGTCATTTGGCTCACCCTGTAAATAAATTTTCAGTCGATTGCTGTCAAAAACAGTTAGATAATACAATAGTTCTAAATACAAAAGTTCAAAATTCTACTCGTTAAAGTTTTAGAGTTATACAAAATACGAAATAATTTTTGGCCCAAATTTGGCGATAGTTCGGCGAAACTCGTCAATGTCGACGACATTTGGCGAGATTTTAAGCATGAACCAAACAATGACAGATTATCGCCAAAACTCGTCAAGAACGATGACAAATTTCGATACTTCATGGACCAAATGACTCAAAAGCTATTAGGCGTAGACCAAATGGACCAAATGACTGACTATGGCATGGACCAAATGACTGACGATCGCCAAATTTGGCGTGACTATCGACTGACGCCAAAACTCGTCAAGGCCGAGAACAGACGGCGAGATTTTGGGCATGTACCAAACAATGACTGTCTACAGTTGTATTATATTGAAGATGTCCATAGACATTAAAGTACTGAAATTCCTTTCGGTGGTCCTGTAAATAAACTCTCCAGTAGATTGGAACCAAAAATCGAGATGCACAACTAGATGTTACAACAATCTTATATATGAAATTTCATAATAGTTTTTGAGATTTGAGAGTTAAATATGCACACACGTACACCAAAAGTCACCAAGCTTGGCGACTTTTGGCATAGTTCTTGAGGGAGGCACCTGACCGTGGTCGGACCATTACCTAACTTATGTGTAGGACGGTATTGTGCTTGAAATGGATGAATGCCCCTAAAATTGCCATTGACCGTAATGTATTGGAAATCTTTTGAGTGTTCCTGTAGCAGAACTGTAAATGATAAAGGCACTTTTTTTAATGGAGAAATTAATTTTCTAACTCTTTACAGCATATATCACTTCTGAGTTGTTTGAAATAGCCAAATACCTCTAAAAAACGCTTTGATGAATTTCGGCCCATAGAGCGTAATGTATTTCGAATCTTTTGGGCGGTTCTGTCTATAAACTATCCAGTCGAATGGAACCGAAAGCGGAGGTGCGCAGCTAGATGTTACAACTATCCAAAATATGAAGTTTCGACATTCTACGCCTAATAGCTTTTGAGAGATACGAGTTTAATGAATTTCGCCCCATTGAGCGTAATGTATTTCGAATGTTTTGGGCAGTCCTGTAGATAAACTATCCAGTCGAATGGAACCAAAAGGGGAGGTGCACAACTAGATATTACAACTATCCAAAATATGAAGTTTCGACATTCTACGCCTAACAGCTTTTGAGTTAGGCAAGTTTAATGAATTTCGGCCCATAAAGCGTAATGTATTTCGAATCTTTTGGGCGGTCCTGTACATAAACTATCCATTCGATTGCCACCAAAAGGAGAGGTGCACAACTAGATCATAGAACAATCCTAAATATCAAATCTCAACATTCTACGACCAATAATTTTTGAAATATGCGAGTTACATACATACGTACGTACGTACAGACGGTATGGAAAAACTGGCCACAATAGACTCGCCGACTTTGAGAGGATAATTGAAGATCTTAGAGGATAATAGAAATTTCAGAGGATAGCTAATTTTATCTTATAAATAAAAATGAAATTCTGTTTGTTTGTTTGTTTGTTTGTGGATTTGATTCGTATACAAATCCACAAAAACGGACCTATCGGCCTGAAATTTAGCACAGATATGTAAAATAATATAGAATAAATCATAGTCCACTTTAAAACTTTGAAAGTCCACCTGTTCCCGGAATTTAAGAGATTTTTTTATGCTCTTCACGCAAAAATCTTTCCGTAATTGTAACCCCTGTAGTGAAAAAAGTGTGAAATAAGGATCGTGGTTGCCATGTGTGGCGAGTTTGACGAATAAAATGTTTTAAATTCTCAAAGTAAAAATAAAAGAATAATAATGATTTTTTTTTGTTAGTTTATATTCGTAAGGTTATTACTTCCTTGTACGTAGTATAAGGAAGTAATGTGATCCCGAAAAATTTTGGGGGCCAAATTTCGACAAAAAAACCGATTTTTACTACCTCTAAATTTAATTTAAAGAATTTTTTCGATGCATCTCATCGTAGGCTAGCATGCACGATCATATTAACGGTCTGCAACTCATTTTCACCAGCGGCGAGTCTATTGTGGTCAGTTTTTCCATGCCGTCTGTACGTACGTACGTATGTATGTAACTCGCATATCTCAAAAACTATTGGTCGTAGAATGTTGAGATTTGATATTTAGGATTGTTCTATGATCTAGTATACTATAAATATAATTTGCTTGTTGATAACATGGAACTCTAAGTTCCCGGCCCGACCTTTTCAGAAAAAAAATCATGTAAATACTGTTTTACGACATGAAATTTTTTACACAAATAAGCAGTCGTACCGAAAAAAATTCACCCTTTACCCCTCCAAAAACGTTTTTAGCGTGAGCGTGGTGGTTGGGGGTGCATTTATGTAGTTCGTACCACTTAGAAAGTAGTGGACCTATAAAACTTTCTACCCAGCAATACACAATAATGTGGGGAAACATTACAAATATGTATTACTTTTGAAATATAACATAACTTTCTTTATATTCTCCATTACTTTCCTTGTATTGATTCCACAATGTGTGGAAACCGTTGAAAACTGAATGTTCGACAGTTTTTCAGTGCTTTTATACGACATCAGAAAAGAAAGAAACAAGATGAAACTATCTGGGTCCCTTGAGACATTTCATATCTGTACTTTTTTCATCTCGGAAAGGTTAAACTATGAAAACAAAGAAACATTTTCAAAATGGGGGATGCTGCGAAAAGATTCTTTTGGTAAATACAGATTAGAAGAAAAAATATCCTGAAAATAAAAAAAAGGGTAAATATAAAAATAAGAGCTTAAATGCATTGTTTGTTGTTGCCCGAGGAGGATAACTTTTACGAAGTTTAAATTGTTGCAACAAAATCAAGAAAGAAATAATAAAATTTAACATTTAGATAACTTATTCGTTACAGGAATTGTACATAAAAGGCCGTATCACTAACTATCAGTTTTGAGTAGATAAGAACAAAACTCAGAAAACTTCGTTATTTTAAACTGCATTCCTGAAGGATCAAAACTTTCTGAATTAACAAGTAAAGAAGAATTCGTTTGACTAGAATAATTATAAAATACCTCTGTCAGTGACTTTGATTACTTATACAACATTTATCCATAAACTGTACAGTTATCCGTTCTTACAGAACAGTTTTTTACAGGCCCACAAAAAAGTATTCTTATGCATTGCGGCTTATATACTCAAATTATTTGAAGTGCACTAGCGTCTGAACATTATATCCGATTGAGTGGAATGAAATGTATTTGAACACTGGTAAAGATCAAGTGTTCGGAAAGTCGAGGGGAGTCACTTCAGATTTTTTTTTTTTTGGGTACATGTTACCATGAAAGTCCGAAGTCTGGAGAATGTCAACAAAATTTCTCGGTGAATCTCCGAAATATCCTTATTTCTTATTTACACCAGCTAATGTCGACAACCAACATGCACTAATGGTGAATTTTGAATATGTGGGAGATTTGCATTTTCTTATTCGTATTTCAGGTGTGATCAAACATCTCAAGTGTGATTAGCATTTTCGGCTCTCTTGCTATCAGGAGTGATCAACCATGGTAAGGGCAGGAGCTCGTCAATCTGTGGAGGAGTTTTCACTGCGGGACTAACCGCAGTGAATATAAATCCCGTGGTAGATTTAAAAGGCAGCCAGGTTTTTCTTTTTTCTTTTTCTTTCTTTTTTTTGACATATAGCTGAAGCTATTCTAGCGTGAAAAAAAGAAAAGATGCTTGATATTGCTTGCCTTATTAATAATGATCAAACATTTACCTAAGTTGTACGTAGATAAATGTTAAGAAATAAGATTTTAATTATTGTTTGGCCAATAAAAAGCTTGTCATTTAAACCGTAGTGGACTCTTCTTCTATAACAATGGGGAACCATGGATTCAAAGCGGAATAACTTCTCCCAACGTACACTCTTAGAAATATAGCTCAACGTTTTACCCCAGACAGCACAGCAAACTTGTATCAAACTTGCAGCAAAGCTTGATTTATCAAGTCAATAAACTTGAAAATTTCGAGCGTGTAAGCTTAATGCAAGCTTGAACCAAGTGTTCCAGTTTACACTTGCCCAGATTGCACTAAGCTTGACATAGCAAGCTTGAATCAAGCTTGACATAACAAGCTTAAAATTTTTTCTAAATACACGGGGCGCCCGCGCCCTACATACTTTATTATTCCGCGCATTTCCCCCCTCTATGCTGAAATTTTAAGTTATTTTAATCTGTTCCATCAAACGTCGGCGGCTGGGAGGCCCACGTGCAAACCGTGCCGCCATTATGCCTCGGGCAGCTATGACTAAAGTTTGAAGTGACTGTTGTCACGCCGTTTTCTGGCCAGATCGATAAGTATGGGCGATGCTGATAAGTTTCTTTTATTTTTCCATGGGATGAATCAAAACTTAAATAATGTTATGTGTGATTCATAGACTCTACTAATAGGGAAATAAGCATAATATAAACTTAAAAGCAGGACACGTTTTAAAACTTTCAATATCGCAACACTCATCGTTGAGCAATACTGCTGGCCAAAATCGAGACAAATGACTGATTTTGAAATCAATTTCGTAGTATAATTGTACTTTATTTTGAAGTATTCCATATTTGGAAATATAGAATCTTTTTTTTTTAATTCTATGGTGAGGTACATTTATGACTGATTAATTATTTTGTGGAGGCCGGATTACGCCTCATTCTACCATCCATAAAGTGAAGTATAATAACTAACTAAATTGTGTTAATTATATTAAAATTAATTTTAGGGCTAATTAATTAGTTAGTGGAATTACTAATGTTAATTAGATGTAAATAAAACTAAAACTCCCCTCGTGTTATACTTCAGAGGGGCTTATCCCATTCATTCCTTCCCCTTGCGTGTTCTAATGTCCAGGTTTTGTGTTATAATAAAATAAAACACAACTTTTACAAACTTTTCTTTATTGAGCAAATTTGAGAAACGCTAAGACAATTAATGTCCATTCTCTTTCACAGATGGCGCTATCAACGGTCGCTTCCGAAAGGAAAAATCAAGCTGTATTCCAGCTTGACAATTCAACTTGACTTCTACAAGCTTGCTGCCAGCTTAAAATGAGTTGAACTGTCAAGCTTGTATTAATACGTCAAATTCAAAGAAATGTCAAGCTTGATTTAAGCTTATGTGCTGTCTCGGACCGAAATTCCGGTGCCAATTTAGCTGCCACCGGTATGTTGAAAAATGTGGTGCTAAAATTCACTATTTTAGGGGTATTTCCTCAAGCACCATTATATAGCAAAATTAAATACACAGTACTAGATGAAAAGTTCTTCTCTGGACTGGAACCCACAATGATTGGTTCAGACGATCGCACGTTGACAACTAAGAAATGACTAACAAAACTTTTTAACAAAAACAAATTATATATAGCATTGTTTTATCTCACTTTGCAATAAAAAAATTTCTTGTTAAAAATAGAATATTGAGCTCTGGTATTTTACTCGTGATTTTAGAAAAGTAATAGTAACTCACAAATTTGATGAGTTATGAGCTATAATGAGTTTCTGTTCTCCTTTAAATGAATGTAGATAGCCATTGATTTCAAACGTGTTTATTCAATGTCAAATGTGGGAGCGCCTTTACACAGCCTATACTTTTCAACAAAGGTAGGTTCTCCATTTTTGAAAGATTTTAATTTTTGAAGAATTCATGAGTCAGTTTTTTCTTATTTTTTGTAATCGCCGCCGACTTCTAAACGCTAGCTAGCGGCAGCCATGTTAGTTCACCGGAAAACTTTGAACCGAAATCTGGGTTCAATTGGTAGTTGGCTTTTATAAGACATTTTCGGGTGAACCATGAATACAGTTCAAAGTATATGACATTGCTTGTAACTCTCTGATTTCACCGGTTATTTGGTGAAACGTTGAACTTATAATAGTGTAATAAAAATATTTCTTTTGTTACGTTTTTGCTTTTCTGCTGACCTCTGCTTTTCTTTTCGACCTCGCCAAAGCATATCTATGCTTGTCGACGGACACCGGTGGTAGTCCGAATGTACTACAATATAAGCAAATATTCGGTTTTTCACAGACATATTTAGTATGCGTTGACATTCATCGGTGAAAGTCGACATTCTCCATTTTCGGTCTTTCACAGTGGCATATACTGTTAAAAATAGCTGAAAATTAATTTAAGTTTGGGAAAACTGACGGATTATTTTTTAAAATAGCAAAACTTGTTGAGCATTTCCTATTAATCCGTGTAATATCTAAAACCTTTTGGTATAACAATGTGAAAGACACTCTGAAAGCAAAAAATTATAAAATTACAAAAGAAAATTTTATTTAAAGATTTTTTAATGAAGGCAATTTTTCTACTTTATATTTTTTATAAAACTGTGCAAAATTTCAAGTTGATAGTTTAACAGTGAAAATAAGACATAAATCAATTTATCAAGCAATGAAACAACGAAACATATTTTCTACTTTGCATGTAACAGATACAAAGCATTTATTTTATCCAGGCTTTAATTTTCGCGAGCCGTAGTAATCGCGAAAATTAAAGCCTCGCTAAATACTTTCTTTTTGCTTCAAATAATAAAATATCAGAAATTTTGCAACTATGAAAATTAAATGATTTATTGCAGTTATGAACTATTTCTTTTCATCTATCTTTCTTACAACTTGACATTATTTCGTACAACTATTTCTTGAATAATATACAATTATCTCTTTGATATAAAACAATAATACAACTAATAGAATGCAGCTCACTCACTTACAGAATTTGTTTGGCGTGGAATTTCGAGCGTTCAGCCAATATCAAATTTGATGTATAAGCACCTCGGCTTATTTTAGAGCGATGGAAGGGAGAGTGGGAAAAACTTTTCGGACAAAAGCAAGTTTCTCAAAATGCCTTATGTAAAAGGGGTTCTGTATTTAGGTACATTCGGGATTTTCCATCTTTCGTTTCTGTTCATATAAAATTCGCGAAATTTTCAGTTCTCGAAATCACCAGTATCTTCAATTCCGCAAAAATTACAGCTCTCGAAACTAAGTGCTTTTACAGTAAGCAGTTTATTTAAGAAATATAAAAAATTACAATGGCGTATAGTTTCATCAATAGAAAACTGAAAAAAAAGAATAAACAACTGAATATGAAAATATTAAACTTCTAATTAGAAACAAAATAAAAATTCTGCTTTACAGCATTAAAACTTCGTTATATTACACAGAAGAGTAAATTTCGTGAAAAGTGCGTGGACGTCAGAGGAATGACTGTCGTCATTAATATAAGGTATGAATTTCCATTTTATGCAAACTTTATCGCCTGTTTGAGGAAAGAAACTATTGAAATGGAGAGTGGCATAAAAAGGAAATATTTTTGTAGCCCAACTATATGTTTTGTAGACGAAGTAGAGACAGCATAGTACGTCATTATATTTTATGATGCAATCTAACCATTACACATGAGTTTATAAAGAGATTGATTGCTAATTTGCTTGCCCTAGTTGCTTTATGAGTTCGGTTTTTTACATATCCTTCTTTGCTGTTGTTTATTTCGCTGCAAAAACTTTGCTCGCTGTCTCACATTTGGCTCTATCCCAATTGTTTCTTCCCATCCTGGATATTTATTTATTTTTTTCAGATACCCGACATCTCTCATCCTGTGTCTCGAATTCAGGCATTTTCGGATATGTTTCGAAACATCATTTTCTTTGGAGACGGATTTTTGAAAAGTGCTTTATGGGTCGTTCTATTTCAGCAACGACAGAAAAAAACTGACCCCCCCCCCCCATAAAAAAATCTGATTGATAATATCAGTTGAGATCAAGACAAATAATCGGAAAGTTTTCTTTAACAAAAAATCTAAGAGGATTTGAAGTGGAACAGAAAGAGGAGATACATATTTATCTTTATACAGGCTGTACTCTAATCACAGCATATTAATTAAAATTTTATTCAGATTTTTCTTTTTTTTTAATTGTCTTTAGCAAAATATATGAAAGGTTTGCATTAGTGTGTGTTTTTTTCAATTGTGAAAGTACTGATACTGATTTTTAAGCTGTAAACGTGAAGTTGGTCGCTAAAATATAAACTTCAATATGGTTGATTACATAGATTGTGTTAAAATATTATATTTGGCAGTAACTCAGCATTTAAGACATGAAAGGTAAATGCAATGTATTTTATTTTAAAAAAATGGTGACGAATCAAAATCTTTAAGGCTATTGGTTATCGGGCAACATCTTTCGATGGTAACAGTAACAGTGGAAGTGTGGTAGAAAATCGAAGGATCACATCAGGCCAATAGACAAGAAACCCTGTTAGTCGCACAAAAGTAAAGCCAACACTGTTTAGAGAGCCTGCTGTCTCCAGAAGACGTTAAGAACATTCCAATAAAATAGTTTTAAAGTATCAGACAAGAAAAGGACAGAAACGCAACAGATTTAATGAGGTATAGGTTAAGAGAAAAAAAAAATTGAAATTTGGTATTCGGGAAGATGTAAATATGTAGTTGTGCACCTCGAAGCGATTTTTTCAAAATTCGAAATAGATTTTTTTTAATTTTATGTTTTATGCGATTTTTGGCATTTTTTCTCACCTAATTCGTAATAACGGCGGAAATTACGCTCGCAGCAAAACGGCATTTGTATCATCGGATAGAGGAGAAAATTTTCTTTTAAAAACAGTTTGTTCTGAATACTTAACCTGATTTACCGATTTTTAGGAATTTTTTTACTAAACATCTGCTTCGCGATTTTTTTTCGTAGAATAATTTTAAAACTGTCGCATCTTGAATTCTATCCGTCATAACTTTTAGATATTTTGACAAATCGTGAAACATTCTTTTCTCCCTCTTTTAAAATAAAAACGAAAAAATTATGTAAATTAGATGATTTTTTACGAATTTTAATGCAACCTAATGTTTAGAATTTAATAGCATCAACGCGATCTTACGCCATTCATTACATTGCGATCACGGCACGAGAATTTATGTTCGGCTGTTGCCACAGAAAGGATTAGAAAAAACGGTTTTTTCAACCAATCGAGTTTTTAAATGGGATATCAGAATTTCAATTCGCAAGTGAGGATCTATGACGTCAAATGCTTTAAGATACCTAAAAATTACGCCATAATTTTAACTCATTTATTCCAGCTCTATTTTCAACACAGGGAGACGATATTTTGATTAAAATTTACTGTAGAAATAAACTAAGAAATTCACGATTATTATTATTAGAAGTGGTATTTTAATCCGGTGCTTATTTAAAAATTGAAATGTTTTCACGGCGCTGAAAATGTTCATTTTAAAAGTTACAAAGTTCGTTTCAAAGCGCGATATATTAAAATTTTTCTATTTATTATTTTTATTTTTGGCATTTAATTTAGCGCAGGCGTTGCCTAACATACGCATGCAGGTTGCGAGTATAGTTTTATTTTAACGTTGAATTACGTTCCTCCATAAAGGTCACGCAAAGTTTTAATGATACCGTTTGAAAACAATTATGCGAAATATCGAAAGTAACTCCGAAATTAATCTACCGGGGTATCCTTTACGGCAGTCAAACAGTGACGTCATAAATTAAAAAAAATGTGTGAAATTTGTAAATTCTGCAACTCTAACGCCCTGTCACAATTAAAATGGGAATAAGTAGCTCCTCGAGATTACACAGTTTGATGTTTTTCAGGAGACAGGACTATGGAGGATATAAAAGATATCGCTATTGGATATTTAAAATGGCACCCCTTGGATATTTTCTCCCCACAGTAAGATGAAATGGTTTACGGCGCTAAATACGCCAATCTTATAAAACTATGTATAAATTAAATATATATGGAGAGTTTCCTTAATGTCACCCATTATGTGACCCATTATGTTAATGGCAACCATTATGTGAAATGATTATTATTTATGCTAATGCGTAAATTGCAAAGAATCGCCACAGAATCAAAAGATCCCATTGAGGCCAAATAATCTAAGCTGTTTCTTTTAAAGGAGCCTTGAAGAGGGAGAAGCGAGTATAGATAGTATTAATGTACGTAATAGGTAGTATTATTAGATTTGTAAAGATAGTATGAATAAATCGCAATGTACCACGTTAATAAATATTTCATGAAATTAAAAGTGTTTATCCGTTTTCAACGGTTGTCTTACAACCAACTAAACGAAAAGTAATTCTTATTTGCGTTAATATATCCCGCAGTCATTTCAACAGAGGGGATTACTTGAACTTTTTTAAAAATGAAATTCTGTTTTGTCACATGCAGATATGATTTTAGTAGTAAAATATTCCTTTCTTCCCGTATGAAGAGCCGGTGCGCAGCTATTTTAAAAACATCTCTTGAAAATAGCATAAATGAATTCAGAAGACCTCAAAACGTGTAAATACACCAAAATCTCGAAGTCGAATTTTTTTCATGATTGCAATACTTTCCTTATATGGTACATTTTCGGAAAGAAATAAATGGTGCTCCATTTCATGTAGTGTCTTAGGTATTTAATGCTACAACTTGAGCCTAAAAAACAGTATGATGTAGAAATAAGACATTTTGAAAGCCAGGAGTTCTCTGCAAACTATTAAGCTTTCCACTTTTTTAATAGTGAATGACACTGACGTAGTTTTTTGAGTCATTATACTGCAATGATCAGGTTAGTACTCATGACACAAACTTTACATTAAGAGTCAAATAATTTTGCTCTTTTTTTTTTTAAATTCCACATCACGAATAATTTCGAATTACACATGTAAGGAAAATTTTCGTTTCCTACTGTGCGAAGAACGGGCACGCAGCTAGTATATAATAAAATCCGAGAGTAAACATTGTATGTAGCTAGGTTTGTAGGTAGGTTTGTGACCTCCGACCTTCTTGCGCGCGTCTCTCGATCGCATTGCGCCGAGACGGTTGGTCGCAGACCTACCGAATTTTGCATACGGCTTCACTAGGACAGATACTAACACGCCTCGGAGCGATTTTTTCGAAATTCGAATTAGAAAATGTTTTATTTTATGTTTTGTCCGATTTTTAGCGATTTTTCTTGCATAATACGTAATAACGCCGCTCATTGCACTCGCAATAAAACGATATTTGCATCATCGAATAGAGGAGAAAATTTTCTTTCGAAAACAGTTTGTTCGGACTGTGTAACATAATTTTCAGATTTTTGGGAATTTTTCAAATAAAAGTAAATTTGACGCTGACTTTCGTAAAATATTTTTAAAATTGCTGCATCTTGAATTCTATCCGTCATAACTTTTTTATATTTTGTCAAATGACGGAGCATACATTTCGCCCTCTTTTAAAAGAAAAACCAGAGGAAAATATAAATTAGGAGATTTCTTACGAATTTTTAAGTAAAAGAAGGATTTTCATTTCAATAGTAGCAGCTTAAAATTTTCGGTATGATATCTTGCGTTTTGGTTGTCTTGGAGACAGAACAATTATTAAAATTGCCAGTTGAAAAAATAAATAAATAAAATTACTTTAAAATAACTGAGTTTTCGCATGTGAAAAGTGCGTGATTTTTATGTCATAAGTTTAAAACTTCTTTCGAAACTCAATCAGAATAACGGACTCACAAGCAAAACATACGCCACGCATGTGAAATAATTCTATATTTTACTTAACGTTGCCAGAAAAATAATTGAATGCTGTTTTTTGACAAGTGAATTATCCAGCATTATTTACAATTGAGATTTTAAACGGGTCACGTTTTCGAATAGCAGGAAATATATTGCAGTGTTAAACAGGGCCTGAGTATGACCAACAGGCGGCCCCGGGCATTGTTGAATTTAGGGGCCACCGTCTATAAAATTTGTTTTATTTTTCATAATTTTTTTTTATAAAAAAAAACAACATTTTAATTTGTTGGTCATTTCGAGCCGGGGGCCCCTGGGCAAAGTCATTTTCCCGTGCGATAATAGGGCCCTGGTGCTAAATACGCCAATCTTACAATAATTAAGCATACAAATGTATGGAGAGCTGTTTTAGTAGCAACCATAAAGTGAAATGATTATCTTTTATGCTAATGCGTAAAATGCAAAGAATCACAAAAGAGTAAAAGACTACGTGGCAAATATCTAAACCGTTTCTTTAAATTAAGCATTAACGGTTGCAAAACGAAAATATATTGTATTGGTATCAGTAAAAGATAGTATAAGTAATAGTAAGTAGATATGCTAAGGCAATATTGATCAAAGCACAATATATCGCATTAATAAATATTTCGTGAAACTAAGCCTTCTACTCATTCTTCAACAACCGTCTTACATCACAGCTAACAAAATATTAAGTAAGTCTACGTCGCGTTAATATATCCCGCGGTAGTTTCAACAAAAAAGACTGTAACAGAAGTTTCTTTTTTCTTGGAGATTCTGTTTTCTCACAAAAGTTATGATCACATTTTTTAGGAAAATGTTCTCTTCTTGCCTTGGGAAGAGCGGGTACACAACTATTTAACTATAAAATAAAACGGTTCTCCACATCATGTAGCATCTAAGGTATTAATGGCATAACTTAAATCTAAAAAAGAGTATGATGCAGAAATGAGACATTTTGAATATTAGGAATTTTCACTGCGAACCGTCACGCTTTTCTTTTCTAATTGCGAATGACACCGACATAGTTTTTTGCGTCTTAATATTAACAATGGTCTCAGGTCAGTACTTATACTAACTTTACAAATAACTAATGAATAACTTTACGCCAAGAGTCAAATCATTTTGCTTATTTTTAGATCCCAAATCACTGGAATCAATTCGAACTATACATGTAAGAAAAAGTTTCGTTCCCTACCGTGCGGAGAACGGGTACGCAGCTAGTATATATATATATGAGACGTCAGATATTTCAAGTAAGCTTCAGAGTTAAGGCAGGTAATATGGTTTATTGAACATTACAATTAAGTTACAATTTAGAATGAGAAGAGGGGAGGGGAGACAGGTACAAGAATCAGCGTGGACTCATGAAGCAGTTCCAGTGGCAGAAGTCCCCCGATTTTCGATGTGCGGGAGTATTTACGCTCACCACACCACGTGGTCTGCGAAGACACAACTCCTCCTCTCTCTTATCTCTGATCGAACCACACACATTTATCAACATGACCCGCATCCGGGGACACACGGGCGTGGGGACACGTGTACATCTAAAGAATTCAGAATCGACGGCCTGATGTTTGACAAATAACAAAATAAATAAAACATAGCTCCAGAGCGCGCGTGGCAAGTATGACAGGAAAGTAAAACTTACAGTGAAAGTACCCGCTTGAACAATACCCAAACTAGTAAAACCCAAATTACCTTTTTATACATTACAATATCCCCCCCGGCAAAAGAAGTCTGACGAGCAATATCATTGAGGTGGCCAGTCTCTCACTTGCGAGACAGACGTCCTTGCAACCTAATCTTAAAACTGCGAACTAATCTAATTTTCAAGTTTAGACACCTTAAATTTTTCTGGCTAGAATTCTGGAGTTATGTTGTACAATACTTGAGGGGCAGGATGCAGTTTCTAAAATTTGACAAAACATAATGATGCAATAGTACGAAAATCTTACAATAAAAATAAAACAATGAGTGCGCATAAATTTTTTCAAAATATCACAAGTAAAATATTTACAACCTAGGTGGGATACAATAATACTGTACAACAATATAGTACTATAATTCAACAAAATGGAATAAACATGGCTGACATTCATTTTCTTTGGCAAATACTTATGGCTTTGGCTTGCATGGCATAAAGTGAATGGAATGAAAATAACTTGGCAAAAAGGTTGGCAAAATGCAGTTGGCAAAATGGAGTAAATTTATTTAGTGTAAAGGCAATGTAAAAAAAATGTAAAAATGTGCGTAGTGTGTAGAAAATTTCGAAGACCATAGCTGTGAAACAGTAGTACCATCACACAGGTATGGGGTATAGTAAATACCACTTGTAGGCATTTTAAGTTTGCCCAAACTTTAAACTCTCCATAGTATGACAACAAAAATGGGTTCAAATGATCCCGAAAAAGGAAGACCATTGTCAACTACGAAAGAGAAAACTTGGCCATTGCCTCATAGCTTCCAAAAAAGGGGAAGAAAAGACTCAATAGACAGTTGGAAAAAACTGGGGAATTATTGAGAGGAAGTCCCAGCCTAGTCTAAGTCTAGCTTCATTTATTGTTTGCATAATATCTATTAGGGATCGACCGATACCACATTTTCACCGATGACCGATACCGATACTTTACTAATAAATTCATTTTCAGAAATAGCCGATACCGATACTTTTAAGTTATGGTATCGGCCGATACCGATACTTAACCGATACCGATACTTTACTTAATTTAATGTCTTTTAAACCTACATCTGTATTCTGGGCAGCTTTTTTTGTAACGAGAGTGTAGTTCTCGTTAAAATGAATAACAGCATGATGAAATTTGATCCCAGTAGAGAGCATTGAAAAGAAAAAGCAGTGGATACATTGAAGTGTGAATTTACAGTAGTTCTAGTCTTTCTTTTCTATTCTATCTATCATGCCGACGAATGGTCGAATTTATAAAAAGCTGAGCACTGGGAAGCGTCTTAGTGTGAGGGTTCGGAATTCTTTCTCCTCGCGTGGCTGTCGATCTAATGGTCTAGAGTTTCGGACGATTTTCTCCAGATGTACCTTGAATATGCGTTAGAACCCCCAAATAATTCCCCTACCAAGTAAAGTATTTTTAGAGAACTTACCTGTTCTAAGTTGTCAGACTATCGTTATAATTGCAGTACGTCATGTTTTTTAATCTACCGTGTATAATTAAATTCTAGTTTTTACACTGAGCACAAGACTTCTTTAATAAGTAAAATTTATTTTTAACATTAAACAAAACAAAATTAAAAAAAACTTGATTACGCACAAAACAAAATAAAAAAGAACTTGATTACGTTCAAAATTTATAAGCTAAAACTTTAACACACAAATGGTCAACCGCGGGCCGGATTATGACCGCCATCCTTTTGGCTTTTGATCCGGCCCGCGGAACATTTGAAAACCCCGTATAAACCATTCAATATCCCATATAAAACCCAATTATACGGTCTGCCACTTCGGAAGTGGCGGCCCGCACACGGAAGTTTCCAGATCCGGAAGTTTGGCCCGAGACTTCGCTAACATCCTAAAGTTTGGCCCACAACTTTCCAAAGGTTGCCCATACTTGTTTTAAAATTTTAAAGGTCGTCACCCCCTGAAATATCAAACGATGTCAAGGACTGTCTCCCCCATCAATTTTGATATCTATATCATACCCATGCCGAATCAGATGTCCTTGCGCCAATTTTTTTAATTAAAAATTTAAAGCATGTCTCTTAAGCGTGAAATCTATATCAAGAGCTAGACTTTCTCCAACGATATCAAAAGCCTATATATACAGTAGAATTTCCCTATAACGAAGTCTCCCTACAACAAATATCTCACTATAACGAAATTTTTTATGGAAACGTAACTTTAAGGCTTAAATACCACTATAAGCATTCTCCATATAACGAAGAGCTTATCTTCCGATAGCGAATATTTCAGATTTACCTTTGATTTTTTTTTTGTTAGTTATGAAGAAAATTTTAATTTTTGAACAGACTACTTAGCGGAAGAGTAACAGATGATAAAAATGGAAGCGAGGAAAGTGAAACTGACTCCGATAATGAAGACACTTAACCAGCGCCTGATTATGACCGACAGAGGCACCGGGCATTAATGGATTTGGAGGACCCCATCTATGAAATTCGTTATATTTTTCGTAAAATTTTAATATAAAAAAGAATATTTCAGAAAAAAAACATTTGAAATTGGGGAACTTTCAAGTCGGAGGCCCTGGGCAAAGTCCCGATTTGCACATATAATAATAAGTCTCTGCGCTTCACGATCAAAACCACATCATGCCGAAATACTTCAACCTTTCAAAACCATTAAAAAGAGGTTTACAAATGAAAGAAAATGTGCCTCACTCTATTTTCAACGCACTTTTAAAATGTGAATATTTTTATGAAAATTTAAAATCACAGAATGCAAAACAATGTAAAATAACGGAATTTTGAAGCAAAATAAACGTAAGTGTATTACATATTTTATTCTCAAAATTCGTGGATTGTCGTAATTTTTGAACATTTCATTTATACAATGAAAAGTAAGAAACCGTAAGTTTAACAAATTTATAATAAATACCAATTTATTTTTAATTCAAAGTCATAATTAAATACTTTTAAACATCGAATGAACTAAAAAGTTTGTAATATTTGCTGAAATAACTGCAAAAAATCTCTGTACAACGAAATTTTCTCTATAGCGAATTTTTTAACTGGAACCGAGCGAGTTCGTTCTAGGGAGATTCCATTGTGTGTGTATATAATATATATGAATGAACTCTTTTTCTAGTCCACACAGTGAGAAAATAAACGTTTATAAACTGAAGTAAAATTATAGCCTACCTCTCGACATTTGTTTTTTGCAATCCTTGCAGATAGGGTATATAGTGTTGGGCTTTAAATCAAAATAATTTAGAAAAATAGACGATTGTCCTGTTAAACTGTCATCAAACGATTCTTCGTCCATAATTTCGACCACACTTGGTGATACGACATCCAGTCAGCGATGGTCAGAATAAAATAAAATAAAAAAACAGTTCGAAAACACTGGCGCAAACATATGTGCCAATGAAACGACGCCTCTCATATCATTACCTAAATAAAGCTTCCAGAATGGTGTTGCGCCTGCGTGGTTTTCTTCTGAAAAGCGAAGTATCGGTTGAAAAGTATCGGTGAAAATGGATGAAAGCAACAGAAACCGATACTTTCCCGATACTTTTAGAATCGAAAGAACCGATACCGATACCTAAAAAAATAGCAGGTATCGGCGCCGATACTATCGGTCGATCCCTAATATCTATAAAATATACAGAGAAAAAAGGTGCAGTTTTACTTACACCGCACACACTCGGACTTGGAGACTTCTTCAATGACTAAGAGAAGCGGGTGACAGAGAAAGGTTGGTAGAAGCATAAAAGAAAAAAGGATAGACGATAGACTTTATGTCGAGTATTCAGGGTTCCAAACTCAACACTTAGAAATTTTGAATACATTTTTTTTCTTTTTCTATTTTTCTATTTTTTTTTTTTAAGGATCAATTATTGTTAATTAAATTTAATCACCTTCGTGGGCTAGCTTTAATTTGTTAGGAGGGAAATAAGGTCTTAATTTAGAAGAGTGAACTATTTCCGTAGGTTTCTTAGTATGGTAATTAGGTTTATCAATTTCGAATGTAACTGAAGAACATTTGTTTACAATTGAATAAGGACCTGAAAAAGTAGGAGATAATTTACGTGTATTTGGGTAGTTAAATTCTTCATAAATTACAAGATCTTCTGGTTCGAAATTAGCTTCTATGAATTTATTGTCATATCTACTTTTATTTTTATTATGAAATTCTATTGTCCTTTCTTTTGCTAATTTTCGAGCTTCATCAACAGGAGGATAGGTATTTTCCGAAATAGGTGAGTCATATGGCAATTTTCCAAACATTAAATACATGGGTGTAAACTTCGTTACTGAATGAGGTGTGTTATTATATTCACTAATAACCTGCTCTAGTAACTTAGTCCAAGGAATTTTAGAAAGTGAAGAGTTAACTTTACATTTTAATCTAGTAACTATGGATTGATTTACCCTCTCTACTTTTCCATTTGTCTGTGGATGATGAGCTGAAGTTAATAGTTGTTTAGTATTGTAGTTCTTGAGGAATTTTTTAAAACGCGAAGCAGTAAAAGCTGCATTTCTATCACTAAGTATCTTTTGAGGAACTTGAATGTTGAATATTTGTTTTAGACAGTTTACATAGGTTTCAGTAGTGACACTTTTCGAAGGAAAGGCCCAAACATATCTTGTAGCATGGTCAATTATTAGATGTAGATATTTTTTTGTTGAATTGTAATAGTTGAAACCTCCTACAGTATCAATCGAAAGACATTCAAAGGGTTTATGAGTAGCAGGTACAGCCTGTAACAAACCAAATTTCTGCTGTTTAGGTTTTTTGTTAAATTGGTAAGTCGAACAATGTTTAACATAATTGGAAATATCTTGAGTCATATGAGGCCAATAATAGGAAGGTGAAATTATACTTAACATTTTTTGAACACCAGGATGGCCAAAATTTTCATGTGCATTTTTCATTAAAGTTTTTCTTAAGCTCATAGGCACCACTATTTTTTTGAATCCTTTCTTATTTATGGTAATTAAATCATTAATGATTTTATATTTAGGACCATGCATATTTTCTGCTAATTGTTGATTTTTAATTTCTTCAGCATCTAACAATAAAACCGAAGGTTGAATTAGTTGGAGATGTTGAGAAGGAGGAATCCTTGATAACATATCAGCTTCGACATTTGTTGAGCCCTTTAGGTACTTTATTTCATAGTCAAACATACTTAATTTAAGGGACCAGCGGAATAATCTTCCTCTTAAATTTTTGACATTTTTTAACCAAACCAATGCCGCGTGGTCAGTGTGAATGACGAATTTTTGACCGTGAAGGTAATGATAAAATTTATCAAGGGCATCAACGATAGCCAAACATTCTAATTCAGTTATGGTGTAATTCTTTTCATATGATCGAAGCGATCTCGAATGATATGCAATCGGGTGCAAGATACCTGAGGCATCCGGCTGCTTCAACACAGCTCCAACTGAACAATTTGATGCATCAATAAATACATGGATAGGTAATCTAACGTCGTATAATTGTAACACAGGTTTAGATATCAAAATATTTTTTAAGGTTTCAAAACTTTTCTCACAGTTTGTTGACCAATCCCATTTAGCGTTTTTCTTTAACAAATCATTTAAAAGACGTCTTAATTTTGCATACCGATCAATAAATCTGTTATAAACATTTACAGAACCAAGAAACCTCTGTAGTTCCTTTACGTTAGTAGGTGGCTTCAAATTTTTGATAATTTCAATATTAGCATTATCTGGAGTAATTTGACCTTGGTTAACCTCATACCCCAAAAATTTTATAGTGTCCTTAGCAAAGTTACATTTAGATAATTTCAATTTAATATTTTCCTGCAAACAAATTTGGAAAATAGTTTCTAAATGCTGCATATGTTCTTCCATAGAAGAAGAAAAAACCATTATGTCATCAAAATAATTATAGGCAAATTTAATTTTATATTTATTTAATATTCTTCTCATGACTCTGTTAAATATAGCAGGCCCTGTCTTAATGCCAAATGGCAAGACCTGGAACGTATAGAGACCTGTATTAGTTACAAAGGCTAGTTTTTCAGTATCTTCAGGGTGGATGGGAACATGCCAAAATCCAGACGCCAAATCAAGAGTTGAGAATATTTTCGCCCCACTTAGTTTATCTAATAAGCTGTCAATACGTGGCAAAGGCTCGGCATCATTTTTTACTATATTATTTAATTTACGATAATCCACACACAGTCTAGTTTTGGTACCCTCGTCGCGTTTATACGCTAAAGTGACGGGTGCAGGATAGGGGCTATTGCTTTCCTTAATTAAACCAGCTTTTAATAATTGTTCAATCTGAGAATTAATTTCGTCTTCCTCTTTAGGAGAGGTTCGATAAGGCCTGAGGCAAACAGGTAGGTCAGAAGTTAAATTTATACGTTGAGGTTCTACATTAATACGACCAATATCATATTTATTTTTTGCAAAGATTTTCTCATATTTATTTAATAATTCCTCTAATTTTGGATTGATAGCTTTATAAACAGTCTGAGGGGGAACGCTTTCCTCAGAGGCTTTGCTATCGGTTGAAGAACTGGGTTGATTTAAATGTAGAGACATAGGTAAGGCATCATAATTGTATAAAGGTAATCTAACATTATTTTGAAAAACACATAAATTCACACAATCAATATATAAACAAAACTTTTTACACTCTGGTAAACCCAATATGGCATATGGCAGGCTTGAATATACTATAAAAAATTTTACACACTGAGTAATGTTTCCAATTTCTAAATTAACATAACACACTGTATCAAGTATCAGCAGTCCATCTGCTTGAGTAACATTTAAAGGCGAGACTCTCTGTACTTCTAAATTATATCGTCCAACAAAACTTTGCGGCAAGACAGAGAGTGTAGAACCAGTGTCTATGACACAGGGAACACTTAAAAATTCAAAATTGTCAATTTTGGGTTGAGTTAATATTTTCCTTAGGTACCCGGGTACAGTAAATAGTCATAAGTTCTCTTCTCGCGAGGTCTCAGTACCATTATTTTGTGAATTTAAAATAGTGGTGTTCGAAGTCATATTCGGGTGAGTCATAATTGGTGTCGCATATGGGTTTGTCGCAATTTGGTTGTTACTTTTAAAGGGACAAGTGTAGTTCCAATGGAAAGCATTACTTACCCCTAGACCCTCACATTTTCTACATGGAGTTCTAGGTAGGGTGCTTTCTTGGTAATTGACATTATTTTGGTGGTTTAAACTTTGAGGACTTTGAGATAGGGGTCGAAAACGGGGCCAATTATTTATTTGGGTTCGGCCTTGGGTTGAATTATGAATTGGTTGACGCCAATTTGGTCGGTTATAAACAGGAGCATGGTAGGGTCTAAAATTCCGAAGCTTGGGTGTGAAGTAACTAGTATTTTGTGCATTATTGGGCGAGGAGGTAAAGCTTGCCTGTTGGGGCGGTTCGTGAATTTTAATTAATTTTGACGCTACCTTAAGCCACTCGGTGGCACTACTGGGTGGTTGCAGGGTTAAAAGAGCTCTCACATTACTAGGAAGACCATTGGTCAATCCTTCTAATATTATATTATTAGGTAGCCCCAATTTTCTACCTATTTCTAATTTTTCATGAAAATAAGTTATAAGATTCGAAATTTTTTCTAGTTTTAAATTTGTAAAATCCATGAAAGTAAACACGGTACATAAAATATATTTTTCTTTCAGTATTTCAATTAATTCTTGCCAATTTTTACAATTTGAAATATTATTTATGTATGTTGTTAAGGCAGACCCCTTAAGAAATTTTCCTATATTTTGAAATTTCCAATCTTCATCTTTATTTTGTTGTAAGCAACACCGTTCGTAATATGCGATCCAACTCTCAAAACTCATTTTATCTTCAAAATTAAAGGGGGCAATAAACTCATCACTTTTTTGCAGGGACATAGTGGCAATAGTTTGTGTATTTTCTTTACCATCTAACGACATGCTGAAATTTTTTTCTAAATTTTTACCTGAACGGAGAAGCATTTAATAATTGCATTCAGAAATCTTATTTAGCAACATTAATAATAATACTGCAATAAATTTACAAAATCTTACCTTAAGGAAAATATTATATTAATGAAAAAAAATGCAGATATATCAATTTTTTTTTTATCATCAACACTAAAATAGACCTTTAAAATAACACACACACAATTAATAACCATTTAAATATAATGCTGTAATGTTCACTTCAACTCTGAAAATATACGTACTTCACTTAATCAATATCCACAAGTCGAAATCCTCATTCTTCAACAATAAACAAAACACACTCAAAAAAAAAATATCTTCTCTCACAAGTTCAATGCAGGCAGGGGGAGTTTTGGTCAACCTAAGTTATACGCACAAAAACAAAAATATTCGGCACGGAGAAAAGGGGGAAATGATTCACCAGTTACACACACTTCTCGTGGGGGCCTGTTTTGGGTTAAATTTGACGCACCGCCGCGCCGTAATGATGACAGGAGTTTCTCTTGGTTTGTGGCGAACGTGCGGAAAAAAAAAAAAAAAAAAGATGAATTAGGAGGCGCAGATTTCGGTATGGTAAACACGGTACAGAAATATGATATCAGATAACGGAGGGCAGGCACTTCTTTAATTTACGTGTCGGCATCAGCGTCGTTAGTCGCTATGGAAAACTCAGGAGCGCAAATTTTTCGATGGGCTTCATGGGAGGATTCGATGGGAGGTCAGGCGAAAGTAGTTTCATCAAAGCAGGGAATGAGAAGTCCAGATATCTGCAGTCGGTGAAGGGCAAGTTGGTTCTCTGATCGGCAGGCGGTCGGCATAACGCCGCATCTCCGGCGTACTCCGCATCTTCTGGTAAGCAGTGTACCCCGTCTCCCAGATTATTGAGCGTTAATTTTTTCACGATTTAAAATTTTTAATAGGCACACAGGCAGTCATCCTGTCGACTATTTGAGACGTCAGATATTTCAAGTAAGCTTCAGAGTTAAGGCAGGTAATATGGTTTATTGAACATTACAATTAAGTTACAATTTAGAATGAGAAGAGGGGAGGGGAGACGGGTACAAGAATCAGCGTGGACTCATGAAGCAGTTCCAGTGGCAGAAGTCTCCCGATTTTCGATGTGCGGGAGTATTTACGCTCACCACACCACGTGGTCTGCGAAGACACAACTCCTCCTCTCTCTTATCTCTGATCGAACCACACACATTTATCAACATGACCCGCATCCGGGGACACAAGGGCGTGGGGACACGTGTACATCTAAAGAATTCAGAATCGACGGACTGATGTTTGACAAATAACAAAATAAATAAAACATAGCTCCAGAGCGCGCGTGGCAAGTATGACAGGAAAGTAAAACTTACAGTGAAAGTACCCGCTTGAACAATACCCAAACTAGTAAAACCCAAATTACCGTTTTATACATTACATATATATATATATACATATACATATATATATATATGTATATATGTATGTATGGGTATTGTTCAAGCGGGTACTTTCACTGTAAGTTTTAATTTCCTGTCATACTTGCCACGCGCGCTCTGGAGCTATGTTTTATTTATTTTGTTATTTGTCAAACATCAGGCCGTCGATTCTGAGTTCTTTAGATGTACACGTGTCCTCACGCCCTTGTAGGCCCGGATGCGTGTCATGTTGGTAAATGTGTGTGGTTCGATCAGAGATAAGAGAGAGGAGGAGTTGTGTCTTCGCAGACCACGTGGTGTGGTAAGCGTAAATACTCCCGCACATCGAAAATCGGGGGACTTCTGCCACTGGAATTGTTTAATGAGTCCACGCTGATTCTTGTACCCGTCTCCCCTCCCCTCTTCTCATTCTAAATTGTAACTTAAATGTAATGTTCAATAAACCATATTACCTGCCTTAACTCTGAAACTTTACTTGAAATATCTGACGTCTCAAATAGCCGGCAGGATGATTGCCTGTGTGCCAATTAAAAATTTTAAATCGTAAAAAAATTAACGCTCAATAATCCGGGAGACGGGTTCATCGCCCATCTTTCGCAGGAGATGCAGCGCGCCTCTTCGCCGACCAGCCGATGGCCTTTTCCTTGAGTCCGCTCTCCGCCGGCCAACTTCGTCGAGCCCTGCTCTGGGAGATTTCAACACCGACTGATGAGTCAGGTTATCTTCTGAAGTACTTCACAGAACGTCTTGTACGTTCTACGCCGTTAATGCCGAAATGGAAGAACGTCTGCATTGATGAACAGCCTATGCGGTATTTCTGCAGCGCTCATCATACCGAAATCTGCGCCTCCTAATTTTTTTTTTCTTTTTCGCACGTTCGCCACAAACTAAGAGAAACTCCTGTCATTATTACGGCGCGGCTGTGCGACAAAATTTACTGCATTCGTTGCCCCAAAACAGGGCCCCTTTTCTCCGTGCCGAATATCTTTGTTTTTGCGGTTGACCGAAACTCCTCCTGCCTGCATTGAACTTGTGAGAGAAGATATTTTTTTTGTGTGTGTTTTGTTTATTGTTGAAGAATGACGATTCCAACTTGTGGATATTGATTAAGTGAAGTAAGCAAATTATATTTTCAGAGTTGAAGTGAACATTAGAGTATTATATTTAAATGGTTATTAATTGTGTGTGTGTTATTTTAAAGTGCTATTTTAATGTTGATAAAAAAAGAAAAGAAAAAAAAGAAAGAAAAGAAAAAAAAATTGTATTGATATATCTGCGCTTCCTTTGATTAATATAGTAGTACCAGGTTACCGAGCCATGCTCAGAATCTAAAGGCTCCTTAAGTGTAAAATTTATGAATACGTAAATGCCTTGGCACGTATCAATAATCTTCATGGTTGCCAAAGATTTTCATCGCTGTCGGATCACCCATACATTATCAGGTAAGCTTTGGTCGGCATTCAATGTTACAATGGCATATACTTTGTTTTGAAGAGGGATGCTAAATATTCGATGGTCGGTTCCATCAGAGTTGAGCAAAAAGTAGTTTAACGTAAGGTGCCGCCTTTCCTTCTGTAGCAGATCAGCGAGGGTATCAGCGAAGATCTTGGGCGATGCATTCACTAACAGCGTCTTCATTACTTCAGAAATATATCTGTCCATATTGAGGACGTTCAAATTCAGCATCAAGAATTTGAGTTGGTTGAACTGTCAGATGAATGAGTTTATAAAAAAAAATTCATCAAGTCCTACACTGTTCGCAACGTAGCAGTACACACCAAAATCGTTAATAGTTTTACTCGTCATATACTGTGAACAAAGCCATTGTAAAGTATGCTTTTAAATTTCGAATTCTTTGAAATGTGGGTGACATCGAAGAAACAGTCACACCAATTAATTAGGAAATTCGGAATGTCCTACATCAATCTTACAGTCCCCAAAATGGTTTCGGTTAATTTTTGTTTTTACTCTTCAGAAAAATACAAAGCTCCAGGGTGAATGCAATCCATGTTAAAAAGTTTTAAACTATGATAATAAGTACCCACATTTGTGGCAGCTTTGTAGATACTTAGACTGTTTACCCGAAGTATTTGTCGACGTCTAGCTGTTCCATGTCGTTCTCCTTCCAAATACTAATCATCTGTTTCATCTGCTTGTGTTTGAACTGCACGTTCATACATTTGGGCTAAGTGCTGCTGTCGGTGATCATATGTTTCCACAGCTCGTTTTTGAGCTACACTTTCATGCATTTATACGTTTTTATAATACATCTATGATGATAATTCTTAACGATTGAAATTGTAAATTTCTCTATAGTGCTTCAATTCAAACATAAAATACTTATTTTTTTCTAATTCAAAGAAAATACATCATGCATAAACAAATTCTACAAACGTAAATTCAATCTTATAGATACATAAATATAGATGCCATAAAAGTATAATCTTACATAAATATGCTTTAAACATAATTTTATTTTATAAACTCACGCTTAAGAAAATAAAAAGTGTAACGCAATTTAAATTATTAGTACAAAAGGACACTTCGAAATCATGAAATCAAAAACAGAATAGATCAAAAATATTCTGTTATAATAACCCTAACAACTACTTAAACGTTGACAATAACAGAACAAACGGATGGACTGAAGAAAATGGACTTCTAACCTCGAATAAATCAAAAATACACCGCTCCTATGTAGTTACGCTGATCCCTGACTCTGTCACAATTCCAGTTCAATCACTCAAAATAAAACTTTTACCATCCAAACAGATTAAAAATGTATTGTCTAATAACTTAAAATTTACACGGTTCGTTGGTACGATCAGCCTGAAAATTATCATAATTATGTAAAAAGAAAGAAAAAATCTGATAATTCACCCGTTCCCTGATTTTTAAGCGTTTTTTTTTTTTTTTTTTTAAGCTCTATTTCATTTAAGAGAATAAAAAAAGCTAATCATTTGAGTGTCAGAACTATCTATTGCAAGTGACATTGACGTTACATTGAAGTCACGGTTATCAGGCTTTGGAGGAAAAATTACGATTCCAATTCGCTTAAGATAGCTTTTCTAAATTACTACTCAGTTTAACTTTTTTTCAAAAATAAAACGGTTTTCTATGCATTAAGCATGGATATAGGAGAGGATGTTGATACCAAACGAAATGTTTCGAATACGAAATGTTTCTGCAGATTATACAATTCGAATTTCGATGTGTAATAAAAATTGAATATGAAGTTTTTTGATTTTAAGTGGGTAAATATTAAATATTCTGAGTGTAGACATTCTATCGCCAGCTGTAATTGACTCCACAAAGGGCTTTATCTTTTAGTTTAATGATAGAACACAACACAAAACAACACAGTCTAATCCATGTCTAAATAAGAATTGAAAATTTATTAGAAAAAATCTTAGTAACCAGATTTCAGCCTCCCAATTTACTGCTTCCACATATGGACAACTCCCAGCCAGCGGCCGGATGGGGCCCGCCATGGCTTTTGGACCAGCCCTCACGACAAGTCAAAACCCTGTATAAAACCTATATAAAACATTCAAACTTCCATATAAATCCGAATTATACGGCTCGCGATTTCGCTAACATCCTGAAGTCAGGCCCAGGAAAGTTCTGCCCGCAACTTTTAAAAGTTGTCCATACGATGATAAAATAAATGAGTTGAAATCATCAACTGCAGTGAATGGAAACTAAACTGATGGCTGATCATCTGCAAAATTAATTTGAATATCGGCTGCGAGCCCAATTTAGGAATCGATCCTATCATTTTTTCATCGGAGTTTCGAACATCGTTTCATTATAAACGGTTGACCCATTAAAAAAAAAAATCGTCAGGGTAACTACAATTAAATATTTATCGTCAACTTGGCGAAATAAGGCAGTTAAAATAGAATTCAACCTAGTGCCGTTATTTAAAAAAAAAGAAAAAATGGAATTTTCATGTTACGTCACTGGATCTTTTTTCTTACTGTGAATGACTGAAAAGGGTGTCATTTACGTTTAAATTATTCGGCTAAGCTGAAACTTTTATGCACTTTTGAAATTCGCATCATATGGATCAATAAAATACATGAAAAATCTTTATTGTTTTAGTATATACGCGAAAATACATTTAGCTTTACGTTAGTTACAAAAGGATAATTGTAATAAATTCAGGCAATTTTTCACAGATTTACGAATAGTTTTGTATTAATAACTATGAATTAAGAATAATTAAATTATTTACGCATATTCCATCAAGGTGCTTGCGGGGATGGCAACGAAGACTCTTTTCTCTTTTTCTTTCGCTGGTTGCCAGGACGATATTTTGAAATAAAAATAACTTTTTAATTCTAGACAAATTTACGTAGCTGAATGGTGTAATATATCTAGTTACTAAAATACTTATTTGTCTGTGTACTGTGTTCCATTTATTCTATTTCTTTGCGAAATTAATTTTTACTATTATATATCGATGGCGTGTAATTTTTAATCCGCCCCAAACTTATTCGAGCGTCCCTTTTAGGAAGATTGCATCCAGTGTGTTTTTCAAACGCTCAATAGATGGCGCTACCGTCCAAAAATTTTAAATTTTAAATTTTGAGCGTTTTAGAGTTTTTTAAATCAATTGACCTAGCTCAATCGTTTCAGGGGCCCAAAAAACCCCCAGGTACGAAATTTAAAAAGAATCCTTAGAGCAGTTTTCGAGATCGTTCGGACATACACACCCACCCACCCACACACACACACACAAACATTCCTCGTTTAATATAAGAGCGGATTTTCATTAAGGTAAGTTTACAATTGAATTGTGTTATTAAATATTTTATTTCAATTGAAGTTTTATACTGGTCTTACTTTTATTAAATTAATCCTTAAATTACTACTACATTACCTATATTTCCTGAAGATTTGAAATTTGAATTTTTGTTATTTGCATACTATGACGTTGTTTAGATTCATTCGATTATTTACCTGAAATGACTTACCGATTGGGACTCTCAACTTGACACAAATTCTAATTTACTTGAGATTATGTCATTTTAATCACTGAAAAGTCACTTGAAAATTTATGACAAATTCATGCACCCGGGTACGATAACTTAAATGAAAACAACAAATACTTATCGTGTCAATGTAAATAAAAAAATTTCTTGCATTATATTAGGTTTGCTGAAATGTAGATGTTTTATTTTGAATATTTACTGTGTAAAATGTTTGTGTGTCAAAATGATCGTATATTATTTCCTTTATTGAATAATGATGCCAACTATTTTTTTTTCATGTAATAAAATTTAAATTTGCCTAGACGGTTAACTAGTAATAAAACCTCTGAGGAGAGTATTCGCCCTCAGATTGTTAAGAAATACTAGTAATGACCAAATAAGAAAAGTACAACAAGACATTGCTAGAAAAAAAAAAAAAATGTCAGGTCACATTAATGCAGTACCTCATGCAGGCTATCATTTATTGTATTACCTTGAAAAATTCTTCTAGCAAGCGTTCCTGTTGATACTGCTGTTTCACAGCTATGGTTTTCGAAATTTTCTACACACTACGCACATTTTTACATTTTTTTTTACATTGCCTTTACACTAAATAAATTTACTCCATTTTGCCAACTATTTTGCCAACCATTTTGCCAAGTTATTTTCATTCCATTCACTTTATGCCATGCAAGCCATAAGTATTTGCCAAAGAAAATGAATGTCAGCCATGTTTATTCCATTTTGTTGAATTATATTACTATATTGTTGTACAGTATTATTGTATCCCACCTAGGTTGTAAATATTTTACTTGTGATATTTTGAAAAAATTTATGCGCACTCATTGTTTTATTTTTATTGTAAGATTTTCGTACTATTGCATCATTATGTGTTGTCAAATTTTAGAAACTGCATCCTGCCCCTCAAGTGTTGTACAACATAACTGCAGAATTCTAGTCAGAAAAATTTAAGGTGTCTAATCTTGAAAATTAGATTAGTTCGCAGTTTTAAGATTAGGTTGCAAGGACGTCTGACTCGCAAGTGGGAGACTGGCCACCTCAATGATATTGCTCGTCAGACTTCTTTTGCCGGGGGGGATATTGTAATGTATAAAAAGGTAGTTTGGGTATTGTTCAAGCGGGTACTTTCACTGTAAGTTTTAATTTCCTGTCATACTTGCCACGCGCGCTCTGGAGCTATGTTTTATTTATTTTGTTATTTGTCAAACATCAGGCCGTCGATTCTGAGTTCTTTAGATGTACACGTGTCCTCACGCCCTTGTAGGCCCGGATGCGTGTCATGTTGGTAAATGTGTGTGGTTCGATCAGAGATAAGAGAGAGGAGGAGTTGTGTCTTCGCAGACCACGTGGTGTGGTAAGCGTAAATACTCCCGCACATCGAAAATCGGGGGACTTCTGCCACTGGAATTGTTTAATGAGTCCACGCTGATTCTTGTACCCGTCTCCCCTCCCCTCTTCTCATTCTAAATTGTAACTTAAATGTAATGTTCAATAAACCATATTACCTGCCTTAACTCTGAAACTTTACTTGAAATATCTGACGTCTCATATATATATATATATATATATTTCATTCAATGATACAATTGAAAATACTCTTAAGTCAGTAGCTATAATTCATGTAATTGTTATTTATACATGGTAATCCAAACAATGTCTCTTTTCCATTTTCTTTTCAAGCTTAGTGTTGCCAATTAAGAGTATTTAAAATTGTATCATTGAATGATATATATATATATATATATATATAATATAAAATAGCTTAACTTACATAATATGGAATCCCAAGTAAAACATTAAGTGATAGCACATAATAACAAAAATAATACGTAACCATGAAATAATAATTGATAATACAGAGGCTATAAATATTTTAAAAACAGAGCTATTAAAGCTAAAAAGAAGTGGAATAACAAGCCAGGTGAGATCACGTGGGCTTAAGCCTAACTTGACGAACCCAAGCCAAAAAACTGGAGATGGAGTGGAAAACTCCATTATCAAGTAGAGTACTCTATCAGGTATCACCGTACTCACATTTCAATTTAAGAAAATACAAAAATACCTAGGTTTCTGCAGGTTACCAGACAAAAGGTGTCGCTTTGCGTAACCTGGGGGTACGACCATAGCTATAAGTTAAAAAACCAGCAATGATGCTAACCTAACATGAAGGTGGAAGCACAGACAAGACTAGAAATCGATGCCAACCGAGAAAATTAATCGACAAAAGTAGAAACAGCTAGAGCCAAGGAGTAAAACGTAGGAGAAAGAAAAACAGACAAAATGCTGCCAAAACCATGTTGATTTATCAAGAAATTCAGAAAGTGGAAGTAAAAAAAGATAATAAATAATTAAAAAAAAACTAGAGTATAGCTAATCTATGAGCAACGTAGTACAAGCTTTAATAGCTAAGAAGTACTACGGAAATATGGTAAAAAATGAATTATGGGAAAAAACTATTGTAATTAATAATGATTATTATAATAATTATAATAATAATATTACGCATGTATTAATTGTTATTAGTGCTAATATTATTCTATGCAGTAAAAGTAAAATTGCACTTAGTAAGGCTTATATATGGTACAGTAGAGTAAAAAATAAGAAATAAAAATATACCCCAAAAAGAAAAAGTACCAGTAATCAACAATTCTCCATTTTTTTTTTCTATAATTTGTACAAATTTCAACATTCCACGACTGATAGTTTTTGAGATATGAGAGTTAAATTCATATATGCGTACACTAGAAGTCGCCAAGCTTGGCAACATTTGGCGTAATTTTTGAGAGAGGCATGTGACCATGGTCGGACCATTATAGAGCAAGAGCCAGCGACCGCCAGACCTTCGTCATAGTATAAAAGCTGAAACTTTCTCTGCGTATACCCCCCAACAGAGGTAGGAACAATCGGCCACTATAAAGTTTGGATGATCGTGGCTTTGGCAGGTAACAAGTGGCAAAGGTGTATAAAATTGCCGAAAATTTCGTCATTTCATAAAGCTTGATTTTTTTATATGCTCTTCTTCGGCATACTAGAAATAACTTTATCCCTTGCCAGACACTTTTCCATCGTGGCAAACCCCCGCCAGGCAACCTCAAAGTCTTGAAAAATGTAATTCTATTACGAGCGCGCTGCAAGAAAGTTCGCGCGTAAGAAAGTTCAGAAGTAGCAGTATAAAATGTGCTTGGCACTTTGTGACAGCTTGACGTACTTCGTCACGGGAGTTTACGAACATAACAGTTTTCCATGACTTTGAGGTTGTCTGGCGGGGGTTTGCCACGATGGAAAAGTGTCTGGCAAGGGATAAAGTTATTTCTAGTATGCCGAAGAAGAGCATATAAAAAAATCAAGCTTTATGAAATGACGAAATTTTCGGCAATTTTATACACCTTTGCCACCTGTTACCTGCCAAAGCCACGATCATCCAAACTTTATAGTGGCCGATTGTTCCTACCTCTGTTGGGGGGTATGCGCAGAGAAAGTTTCAGCTTTTATGCTATGACGAAGGTCTGGCGGTCGCTGGCTCTTAGACTATTACCTAACCATATGGTAGGCCGGTACTGTGCTTGAAATGGATGAATGTCTCTAAAACTGCCATTGGTCGTAATGTCTTGAAATTCTCTTGAGTGTTCCTATAGCAGAACTATAAATGATAAAGACACATTTTTCGATGGCGAGATTTATTCTGTAACCCTTAACAATATATAGCATTTCTGAGTCGTTAGAAACAGCCTAATTCCTCTAAAATTCGCTGTAATGAATTTCTGCCCATAGAGCGTAGTGTATTTAAAACCTTTTGGGCGGCCCTGTACATAAATTATCCAGTCGAGTGGGACGAAAAGGGGAGGTGAACAACCAGATGTTACAACAATCCGAAATATAAATTTCCAGCATTCTACGTCCAATAGTTTTTGAGATATGCGAGTTACATACGTACGTACGTACTCGGTCAGGGAAAAACTGGTCAAAATGGACTCGCAGTCTGTCAAAATTGGTTGTACATGCATTTATATGAACGCACATGCATGCGTACGATGATATGTGCAAAGGAACAATTCTCAAAAGTAATTTAGAGGTAGTTAAAATTGTTTTTTTTTTAATTTTTGTTTGTTTGTCGAAATCTGGCTACCGAAATATTTCGCGATCACGTTACTTCCTTATACTTCGTTCAGGCAAGGAAGTTAAAAAGAGTCCAATGAATTTCCAGCAATATAGAGTGCAAACGAAATCTAAAATAAGCCTTATTAGAATACCGCACGCAACTGCAGGAAATTTAAGTCATAATATTTTCTCGAGCAAAATGGGAATTTTGGCTCACGAGAACAAAAATCGTTTTAAAATTCTATTATTTTCGAGGCTCTGCAAAATAATGCTTAGGATGGGATGGAAATGAGAAACTTTTATTGAATTTTTCAAGTTAAGTGAATGTTAAAAATAGGAATGTAAGAGACCGAACACGGTCTAAAGCACATTTCTTTATTTTTATTGTAAGGAAATATAACAATGAGGAAAGGAAAGTATAGAACTGTGTTGAGTTCTTATAAAAACTATTATCCGTTACGTTAAAGTTCAGGCCATTTTTTTAAGACGTTATATATAAAGTTTATTACCCAAACTTATTTTACGATACCTATAGAATTTTATCCTTAAGATACTGTAAAAGAAATGTGATATCTTAAAATAAGCTTTGGAGAAGAGTGCAAATTTAAATAATATTTAAGCGTATAATCAATGTAAAATGCATGGAACTTAATTTTGAATAGAGAAATATAGAGAAATAATGCCAAATATATTATTACAAAACCCTTTCCAGAAGTATTTTTGGTCAGTATAATGTATAATCAAAGGTATTAAAACAACGTCGCTGAAGCATTTATTTCAAAAACCACTTTATACGCTAAAAAGTATTTTTTTGAAAATGACAAAACTTATCTGATTAAATAATTTAGTAACTTTGCTTTGCTTATTTATCGAAAAGTTTGTTTTATTCAACGAAATAGATCTAACAAAATGCCAAAACATTTAGCTGAATCAATCATATCTGAAAATCGTTTAACAGTCAATTTACGTATGCATCAAGGGCATGCATAAGATAGAGCAAGACAGTGGGAAATTTCTAATTAAATGAGAATCAGAGCAGTTGGCATAAAGTCTATTATAAATACGTTGAAGTATAGACGGTATAAAATGTAAAACTAGTCGGTTAGTGTTTTCCTAAGTTTGTTAAAAGTTTCAGAGAAAGCTGTTTAATCAGTATGAGTATTCATTAAAATTTACATTGTTATTTTAGTACTGTTACGTTACATTCAGATTTAGTTTAAAGCAACTCATTATCAGTTTTCTTCATTTGTACCTTAGACAAAAGACACTCAAGCAATCAGAATCGCTTTTGTGTTTGCTATAGAATAAAGCATAGATCTTTACAGACAGTTTTTCATGAAAACAATTTTTCTTGTTGTTGATATATTAATAGTCAATTTGTAAATTTTTTGCAATACAATTTACCCTCACCCATTCGGGATCCACCGTTCGCGTCCCCGCATACTCGCGGATTATGCTCTCAGTAGTTTTTTCCATAATTTCGGCAATTTAGTGAATTTCACAGGCCATTGTTTTAGCAGAAAAACTCTCACATTCGTGGTCAATAATTTAAAAATAACAATGCCAGTTAATATCAAATAAAAAATTTCAGAAAGATCATACAGTATAACTGGTAAATTTGTAATTTTAAAATAACAATGTCAGTTCCGAGCTTTCTTTTCTCTTTCCTGCTAATTGGCATCGATTGATTTATCATTACTATGTACATATTACACTACATTATTATTGTTCTTAATTTATCATTACTATGTATTACTACGTTATTGCTGTATTAATGAGTAAGGCTGTCTTCAGAGTGTGTTTGGGAAGCACAGGCACACTAGTTATATGCCACTGAAAATGGTAGATGGCCGAAGTGTGAAGGTCCCGGGTTCGGGTCCCATCGCGTGGCTGTCGATCTAACGTTCTGGAGTTTTGGTAGGTTTTCTCCAGTTGTAACGTGAGTACGCGTTAGAACCCCTTAGAAAGTCCTCTACCAAGGCACCCTCCCCTTGGCAGATCGCCCTATTGTAGCGTTGCCGTAATCACACACAATCACATTAGTGCATATAATATCATACATATAGGCGCTTTAAAACTGCATCAATAATTCGCGAATTTTTGGGATTCACGGAAGGGGAAGGAACGTAACCCCCCCGCGAATAGCGAGGGGATACTGTATTCAACAAGTACTACTCCTTGTATTATTCATTCTATGATTACCAGGAGAGCTAATTTTACGTATGTGTTACATCAAGAATATTTGTACGCTTCTTCCGGACGTCAAAGAAAAAAAATTGACGGATTTGTATTTTTGTTTCAAGTTTTTCCGGATATTTTCGATTCTGGAATGCAGATAATGTAAGCAGGAGGTGTAGTTTATTTGCAAAACTCTCCCCCCCCCCTCTTGAAAAATGTAAAAGTAAAAATAATAACATTATCAAATGCCTATAAAATTATCAGAGAGTAAAATTATTAAATATTCACTAGAAGAAAATCTTTAAAAAATATATTTTACTCCGATCTACCTTAAGGAAATTTAAATTATGAATTTTTTTATGTACCAGGGCTTAGATTTGAAACATACTCTTATCGAATGTACTTGGTTGTGGCTTATCTTGAATACCTCTACAGTAGAAGATTGATCAATCAGAGTTCTTCGTAAAGTGTTTAGAAATTTCAGATTTACACACACTGAGTTCATAAAATAAAATAAATATATAGAAATAATGAAGAGATTAGAGAGACCAAAAAGTTTTCACACAAGTAATGTGTTTTGAATCAGTAGTAGCAGTTTTTGAATATATTTGATTAAAATTAATCATACAGTTTAAAATGTTTTCACTATCCACTTCGTTGTCACTTAATTTTAAATAAATATTTGGTAGAAGATTGATTTTAGGAAATGATTCAAATATGTGTTTTTTATCTGTTCAGCAAACAAAGAAAAAAATCTAAATATAGTTAAAAAATACGTACAATTTATTGTATATTTATTTATCACATAAAAAAGAGTGAAAGAAAAAATATCCTATCATTTTGCAAGAAGTGATTTTGGGAGATTTATTGAGGGCCGTTCAACTATGAGGTGATGAATATCAAAATCTAGAGAAAAATACAAGTATTTCTTAAAAAAGAATAATAACATAAATTTTAAAAAACAATATAAGGTGTGGCAAAATAATAAAATTCTAAAACTCAAAAAATATAATTTATCAGTTATATCGCAATACAAAACAAAATAATAGCATAGTCCACCCCCACTTTGTTTCACCTTCCGCCGAAGTTCTTTTTTTTTTCTAATGGAAGAAAGCTTGACAAAAAACACCAAAAGGAAAATCAAGGAACAAGAAACAAAACAAGGAAAGTCATTGCCTCATTCGGCTTCTTGCCTCCCAATATCATCCGACCAAGGAGGTCCCACGATGAGTTCTTCAGCAGATGATGTGGTGGCCATCCATTATGACATGGTCCCCGCAGAGGGTGCAATAGGGGTTTGGGAAAAAAAACAATGGCAAAAAGGTGTCCAGCCAGGCAGTCATGTTTAGTATAAAGCTTAAAAATTGCAACCGCCTCACTGCGGAGGAAATCTGGAACACACAGTTGATCTACATGTCTCCAACTTTTGGAAGCAGTCCTAGCCTTTGTATCTTCACTTAAGCGAGAAGATACAGAATTCTTGATGAGGCGTTTCATCACACAAAAAGGAAAACACTACCATTCATAAGTTGCAATACGCCAACACCCCTCTTAGCCAGAGTATCAGCCTGTTCTTTACCACTAAGTCCGCAGGGTCCTGTGATCCACTGGAGTACAATGGACTTTTTCATCAATTACAGATTTTTAATGGACAATTGACAATCCAAGACTACGCAGGAAGATGGGTCGTGGGTAGAGTATATGAACTCTGTGGCAGCTCTGTAGTCAGAGAGAATGACAGTCTTTCGAAATTTATCATAGAATACAACCAATTGCTGCAGAGCTATATGTTGGAAGACTCGACAGGAGTCTACGTTGGCTTGAAAAAAAAATGACGGGGTTTATTTCAGTGGGCTGAATGCCTAACGCGAGGGGGGGCCATCGAAACCAGTAAAATTTTGAAAGTGGTCTACTAGGAAAAAAAGTTTGGAACCTCTGGTATAGCGGATATCTCCGCATCAAAAGTGATTCGGAAACTTCCAATAGGCAAGCAAAAAACAAACAAGTTGCTGAAAACTCCCGCTCCAGCAACCGCCAAAATTACTTAAATTTCAAAATAGCATTAAAATGATTCGTTTGATTGTCCTTCTCAGACTTAAAAGCATGGGTTACCATTAGTAGAATGTTTATAGGCTTATTTTGTAGAGTTTTAAGATGAATGAGAAAAAGCTTTTTCGATGTAAACACTTAAGGCTTTTTTTTATGAAGGTAAAAATCGTACTCATGGCAGTAAACTGCTTTTTAGCAAGAAAATTAACTTCACAATTAATTGACGAAAGAGTGTTAATCTGAATCTTTTAATCTGTCAAAAGTCCAACGCCCCCCTCCTCAAAAAAAAGTTAGGTTAAGGAGAGGGGGGTGGAGAAGACAGGCTTTCTTACAAAAAGGCTTGATTACAATAGTTTTACTAACTAAAAGTTCAACTATCGGGATATGAGAGGTGGGATGAATGAAAAAAAAAAATTCCCAGTTCCATTGACTCTAAAAATATAAAATATTCAAAGCTTGATTCTTCCGCAGAAATTTCGTAACCCACGTCGCAAGCAAGACTTTAAAAAAGAAATATTTCTATCTACATGCATGTATTACGGCATTAGAATCAAGAGTCTAGTCGTAGAAAGTCCCAAGATTATGTTTTCTCAGTAAAATGAGATTATTTTGCTTTTGACAGAGAGAAAAGAAAATGATTTTAAAATTCTATTGTTTTTTTAGCGCTCTACAGAAAGACTTCAGGTAGAATTTGCATGATTTCAGAGAATTTTGTTTTAAATTACGAGCATTTTAAAAAAGTAAACCACACGAGACCAAATACAGTATAATCTTATTCTCTCAATTTTATGGTTAGAGAAAACGTTGTTATGTATGGAAAATGCAATAAAGACATGCATATGCTTTCTTTGGGGAGAAACGAAAGCTTTTAGACAGCAAAGCATTACTATTTGAAACATGTTTCCTCAATGGTTAAATAGGTAACATTTTTTTGCGTTTCACAGCTGTATGGTATAAGGAACTTTTAACTACTTGCATCAAAGCATTTTCTAGAGAAAAAAGAATTAAATAAGCTGAAAACTTTTTACACCAAGCTTTTATTTGAGGACTTAATCCTTTAACGCGCAGTGTTCCCGCTCTGGGAACACCAAACTCTGACGTTTTGACTGTTGCCAGTCACGAAGAATATATTTAATTTCTATAAAAATAGTTGCGGGTGACATAGCTCCCCGAGAATCCTTTACTTTTTAGCACGTCATTTCCCGTAAAAAAAACATAACGATTATTTTTAACAGCACTGACATCTGCTGAAAAATGGAAGAATGCGAGAACAGCTGGATAGATTGCCCAATGCTGAAAAAAGGACAGCCGTTGCCATCGCTCGACTTAACTACTAGTAAGATGACGGACGATCGCAACGGCTGCCCTTTTTTCAGCATTGAGAAAGAGTTGCGCCTCAAAGGGTTAAAGATATAAAATAAGTATAATAAAGGTAAGGATTAAAGGTGCTGATTTGGAGAGCAATTTTTATAACACAAATTTCATCTAGTTCCTCGATCCCTGACGGTGGTACCTAGAAAATTCATTATATACTAGTGTCACCCGGAGCGGTTCGCCCCCCCCCCACGCGACGCCACTGCCTATATACTCCATTTTTTAAAGTGCGCTAGTGTCTAATCACAGTATTCGATGAAGTTGAGTCCCTCTATACTTTTACCCTTTCCCTATATTCGCAAAATTTTATATTCTAACTAACAAAAATAGTATAATATTTTTTTTTTTGCTGTGTGATTCCCAGCTTAAAAAAAACCAAGCTTGCTTTTCAATAGATGCGAATTGTACTTAAAATTTTTATCGATAAATTCAATCAAAAAAGAAGGTAGTTTCAAATCATATTACTTTCGTGGCACTCTTAGTGTCAAAGCCTATCCACAGCGACAAGTTGGTGCCACATCGGATAGGAAAAATGATCGGTTTTTAAATGTCCAGAGGCCAAAAACCGTATAAAAAGCAAGTATATTTTCGGTTTTTAACTGTCCTGAGCCAAAAACCGCATAAAAAGCAGATATTTGTTCGGTTTTTAATTGTCCTGGGCCAAAAACCTCATAGAAAGAGGATATTTGTTCGGTTTTTAATTCTGAGCCAAAAACTGCATAAAAAGCATTATTCTTTTACATTTTAAATTTTAAAGCAAGAAAAAAGGCGAGCCAAACGTGTCCTAAGTTTTTTGCTTTTGGCTTGCTGTGCGTCACTGCAGTCATCTAAAAACCTTCCCATCAGAACGGGTGGGTACTGCGGAGAGGATTCGAGCACTGCCACAGACAACGAAGCAACCGTCGTGTACGAACCGAGCGAGGAGTTGGCGTCCGTAAATTCCTCGACATCAGAGTCCGTCTCACTTTGTGGGACAGTGAGACCCGGAACTGGTGCAAAGGATATACTTTCGCCATTCCTCGCATATAAAAAAGCAGCGAAGAAAGCCGAAAATACAACAGCAGAGCCGTATGTGCCATCAGATAGAATTTCTGATAGTAACACCAAAACCAACGGTACAAGAAACATTTAAACAAACCAAACCCAAATACCAAAATAAACAACAACTTAATTCAAATGCTTAAAAAGTATGGAAAATACAGTTTCAAGCACCGAAAAACAGCAGTTATACAAGGTAACGAATGAATCTAAGCATCTATTCCAAGAGCTTAGATGGAAAGGATTTATATTGCTTATTGTTGCAAATTTTTCTCATTGACAGCAATATACTTCCCCGTTTTAGCTTTGAAACAGTAACTTGATATTGTTTACAACAATGCAGCAAAGATCTAAGTACTATTTTATTGGATTCATTGTTTGTAGAAATTTTGCGTGATATTGCGATGCGTTATTTTAGCAGCAAAACTTCGTTAAAACATGCTTTTGGAGGATAATTCTCTATGCACTGGTCATTTGTCTGATCCAGACTTCAGAGTATCTCCCAAACTACAATATCACCGAGTCTCGCATCAGTCTGCCTTCTTTAGAAAATCAAATAAATATTGTATTTCGGTGAGTGTCTGTACATACTGTGGCATAGGGAACTGGCCAATGATGTTAATTCTGCCTTAGAGTCTTATAAACCTGGTTTCAACTTGGGTGTTTGACACCCGTTAGCTTAACCATCTGACTCCGGTGGTACAATAGTTGTACCAAAAAATAAATGTGACTCAAGAACGGCGCTGGTACAAGTGCTTTACCCTAGACTTCTTTAATCTCTTGAGGGGAAATCCATTCCCCCCTTCAAATGAGATGAGGCGGGAATTCCTTTTCTTATACTATGGAACAGTCAGGCGTGTTAATAAATAATTGACTGGGGAGAAAGTGGTAGTCAATTGACCTGGATTCGGCATCCAGATTTGCATTTTGTTTGGAGACTTGTGCGGTCAATGATATTCACGCCCATCTGCCAAACAAAAGACAAGACGTGTTTTTCAGCTGTTAAATACGGGGATGAAATCTTACAGATTCTTCCGTTTTCTGGGACAAAAATTCTCAAGATTGAGCCGGGGGTCGAAAAGGTAAATAAGAACAAGTTGGCGGCGCTGATGACGGCAGCTTCTAGCAGCGAAAACATAGGAATCACAGCTTCATTGACAACCATCAAGGAGTTATCTATTATACGCATGTGCAAGCCGCAAATAATGAAAAATCACCATGGGTAGCAAATACCCTCGCTGTTTCTGAAGGATTCACGACCTATGGAAACGGTACATTATTAGCCCATGACACACAGGCATGTGCGAGAGTTTTTAAAACTGGGGGGGGGCACGAAAAAGTATGTGCTACAATCGGTTGCACACGGGTTTTGATTGATTCCTACATTAACCCCCCGCCACTCTCGCCAGGTTGGGATAAGTATACACTAGCTGGAACCCGTCGAATTCGACGGTCACTTTATTGACCGTAATGTTTCAAAAAAACAAAAAATTGGAAAGATTAGGATTGCCACCCAGGTCTTGGACAAAACGGATAGGAAAAATCGAAGTGCAACTTAGACGTGACATGACATGTGACAAAAAGTTAACAAAAAGTTTCGCGCCTGTTCTTACTTTAGCAACTGCACAATGGCGGTGAAATGATTGAAATCTTTAAAATTTGTTTTTAACTATCTTTATTGAGTAAAAAAAGAAAAGTACAAATTAAATGATGAATGAGCTCGATTACAGTCACAAAATCTAATTGAGAATTTCGTTGAAGACCATATAATGGGTAAAGCCATTGACCACGGAACGTCCTGGTGAATTATTGTGAGTGATCTTGACTGCCGCGGCATTCTTTGATCGAAACATTGAAAGAGCGACATACAACATTTCATGAAAAAATACTGGTTCAGGAAAATAAATGCCAACAGTATGAAGTAAAAATAGTAAAAAATGTTGGAGTTCTGCAAGAGGAAAAAAAAATCTAATCCCCCAAATGGCGATCGTGCGCTCCGTGCTTTGTGTACCTTTTCTCACGCTACTCTCGATGGTAAAGGTCCAATATCGGACAGAAAACAGAAAAATTAAAGAAATAAGAGATAAAGCGCCAAGAAGGAGTTTATAACTGCGGTCAATGTGGTTAATAAACCACAATGTATTTCATATGTAGAAAAATATGAAGAAAAAAAAATTCTGAAAAACTTTCATATTTTAAAAACGCACTAATGTGTATATATTAAAAAGCGTATCATATCATAATACATGCGCCGTGCCTATTTTTCTTCCTTATTTCATTAAGTTGAAAAGTGTAACATTATTCATGAGCGTGCCGTATTTTTCTTCCCTATTCCATAAAACACTTCTTTGGAATCGAAATCTATATTAAAATCGCCGCCTACTAAAACTGTTTTACAATATTCTCTAAGCACATTCTGACTACACTTCACCTTTATAAATATTGTTTTAAATGTGCAACATAGTCCATGAGTGTGCCATGTTTGTCTTCTTTGTTCCATAAAATACTTTTCAGAATTTAAATCTATATTAAAATAGCCAATCAAAGCCACTTGGTCAGCCAGAGGCGAAGCTCCCGGTTTTTAACTCCAGTAAGCTTGGCACTCATTTTATAGACCCACTCAAGGGATGAAAGGCTCAGTTAACCTCGCGCAGCCCGTGTCGAACCCAGGACCTGTGGCACGGCAGCAGAATGCGTTAAACTTTATACAACTGGATTATATTCTAAATATACTTCACCTTTATAAATACTGCTTGGAAAGTGTGCCATAACCCATGAGTAAATCGTAATCTCTTTCCCTGTTCCATAAAACAATTTCTTGGACTTGAAATATATATTAAAGTCACCTACCAAAACTATTACAATCTTCGCCAAGCATATTCTAACTATACTTCTCCTTTTTTGTAGGTAAATATATTGAAGCGTTTGCCAATTTCTAGCCAAATCTAGTAGATATCGTCAAGGTAGGCTCAATTTTGAGATTTACATTCGGCACCAACTTGGCGGTGAATCATCAAAAATTGCAAAACTTGTGTGGCTTTCAACATTTTATTCTCTTCCCACGCCCTCTCCCGCGCTATCTGTCACTTTTAAACATTTCTCTGTATAGACCGTAATGTATGAGAAATATAATTTCGCAACCCTGTAAAAAACTTTAAGTCCTATACACACCAAAATCAATGCCGGTCATAATATATGAACCAACCGTTTAGGAGCTAACGCACTTTAAACAGCTTAATTAGCAAGAAAATTGTAAAAAAAACGTCAGAAATTGAAGAAAGGAGTGACGTGTCCTGTATTCTGCGAGGGACAATGAATTAATCCGCCAATGGCGCTCTCCATGCTTTACTTACATTTACTCGAGCTGACCTCGGAGGTAAAGATCCAGTATGAGAGAGAAAGCTGAAAAATTAAAGAAATAAGAGATAAAGTCCCAAAACAAAGATGTACATGCGTCATCCCGGAGTTGGCATCGCAGCTGTATAACTCCTAGAAACCCATGCCTGGGAAGTTTGCCAACGTGCGTTTATTTGTGTATATATAAACGGAACAACGATGTTTGAAAATGTATTTATCTTACTTACTCTCGCTTTTGTTAATACATGGCGTATTATTTTCCAAAACGAAAGTATTTGGAACATGTCCTGAAAGATTTATCTGATTACTTTTCAGATTTCCAAGAAATCAAGAAAGGAGAGATCTCTGGAAAAAAAAAAAAAAAAAAAAAAACATTCGCCGAGAAAATTTTAAAGTAACGGATAACTCTTTGATTTGTTCAAAGCATTTCTCAATAGATTGTTTTGATAAAGGGAAGTTTGCAGGTACCTGGTTAAAGTCTGATACGGTACCAACTGTATTTGAATTCCCTCAACACCTTCAAATGAAGACTTCTAAAAGAAGAGTATTAAACAGAAACAAGTTACTTGGTAATATAACTTAAAATCTTGCTCTGTATAAATTATTACTCAAGATGCGATGTCACAATGAAGATATTAGTAATTATTGTTGTAAGACATATACAACCTCTCAAAAAAGTAATCGAGTGAGAGATAAACTTACTACGTTGGTTTCATATATTAAAAATTATTTATCATAGAATATGAATTAGGCTATGTATGCTTATAACTTGCCACATTTCTCTAGAGTTGTGCATTTTTCAAAAACTTAATAATTATTCACAAGGCTAAAATAGGAAATTTCGCTTATACTCGAATACATTTTTGAGAGGGTGTACCGACCGTCTATTTGTAAAAGGCTGTAAGGCTGATATTTTCCAAAAAATACGTTTTTGATACTGCCACATTCATGTCTAGTGTTATGCAATTGGTTTATTTGTAAATAAAGTTGAGTGTCTGAATCTTTTGCTTGTTTTTTTAATAGTGCATAAGAAAACAGAACATACTATATGTATTTCACAAAATAATCTCTTGAAATATATCACTGGGCTTTTCAATTTAAATTTATTGCTACCTTTGAAGTGAAATTAAACACAGCTTAATTTTTGAAGAAAATGACTGCCTTATTTAATAAATATTCACAGAACAAACTGCTTGAAATTTTAATTTTTTTCCAGTAAAAAATTAGTTATCAACATTAAATAATAATAATAATAATAATAGCATGATAAAAGTATTGGTTTTGTATAAAAAAAAATTGAAATTTAAAAAGTTCAAGTGTATAACTTGTTTTTGTTGTAGTCAGTTGTTAAAGTATTACATTATGCGAGATTTCAAACCAATGAAAATCGTATTCACATAAAATCCATTTATTCTGATTTCTTCGGTTTGTGAGTTTTTCAAAGAACTAAAATAAACGTTTCACTACTTGCTGAAATGCTATTAGTTTCCACCATTCCTAATACTCGGTTCGGCAAATGCGGCGAAAAGAAGCCAAGAATTTCCTCCTAGTCACGTGATTAGTGGAATTCCGACGGAGGTGCTTGCTCAAAACCTGCATTGGGGATTTACCATAGCGTGAGCAGACTAACAGATGTTTAGTCTATGGTTTTGAGAGGCAACCCCAGTTTTTCTCACCACCAACTACCAGCATCCTTTTTAGAGGAAGCTCAAATTTTACCATTTATGCTGTCGGTACCATTTATGCCTGCTTTAATTTCGTAAATAATGAATTTGATTTCCACATAATGCTTAGTGATAGCCATGGGCGCCCATAAGGGGGGGGCACGGAGGGCACTTGCCCCCCGCTAGTTTTAGGCTAATGTCTCATGATGTAAATAAATGGCAAAACCAGAACTAAATTTGTTAAAAGTTTGAAATTTGCCCGCCCCCCCCCTAGAATTTTTTTTTTAAAGTTTGCCACCCCCCAAGAAAAATTCCTATGGGCGCCTATGATGACAGCCATGTAAAATGCGAATCTATCTCTGTTTCACTTCTATTCTTTATTGAAAAACATATATTCTTCATATCCCCACTAATGTCGGAAATACTATGTCCGAATGTCCGATGATGCAAAGAGTTTTGTTGAAATGTGTTTATAATCGTTGTGTCCAGCTTGGCTTATTTGTCGTGTGCCCGATTATGAATTCCGTGAGTAGCAAAACAGAACCACGATGATTTAAATGCCCGGCAAAACGGGATTAGACAGCCTTTAAAGGTTAAATTAAACGTTCGCTCAATAATTATTTTAAACTTTTATTCTGCCATTCAAGATGTGCGCTTTTGCTTACTTCAATTAAGGGAATTGTGTAGTGAAGCATTGAATAAAGCTTATTCTGCACAATTTAATTTCGATGGGAACTTTTAGAGTGCATTATTAGTAAAGAACCAAGTAAAGCGAGGAAATTTGAAGTGATTAGCAGATATTATTTTGTCCTCTTTTTTTTTAAGTGCCTTAATGATGGAATATTTTTCAGCATGATTTTTCAGTTTTATTATATATTTTTTTGTTTAATTTCCACGATTCGTAATTACTCTTGATTGTTTTTGCATTGCCCTTCACGGTAAATAATAAATAAATAAATAAAATTTACCTTATTTTTATTAGCGTATTTGAAAGCTTCAGTTTTGCAGAATCGATTTTTTTTCTTCTGAAAATTTATAGAGCGTGAGATTATTCTATTACTCAGTTTTTAAGTATTAGAATTTTTATAAAATGAAAAATAAGCTTGTGTTTAAAACTTACTTTACACAAGCTTCTGTATTTTGTATATTGTTACATGTAAATAATTTTAACATTTTTTAATCTATTTGAAAATAAAAATAAATAAATATTGAATTCATAAAATGTTTTTGCAAGAACAGGTAACTAGACAAGAAATTTTTTTTTAAACTGTCAAATAGATGTGTAAAATCATATTTCTTTATTTGTTTTAGCAGTAGTACTTTTTTAAACCCAAATGCAATTCAAACGTAAATAAAGTATGTGTATATTTGTAGGAAATCTGAGCCGTTTCTGTTATAAAACGCTAATCATATGAAAATAATAATATAATAAGATATGAGTTTTCATTAGATGTAATAATTCTAAAATGTAACATTTTCATTAGATGTAAATTTTCCTTTTTTGTAAAAAGTTCAATAAAATAAATATTAAAGTTCATGTTCTGAAAAAAAGTTTAAATTATAGAGTTTGATAGTCTTTTAATAAAGGATAACATAACGAAGCTTTACTTAGAATTTTATTTTCTCATATTTAGTGAGACTTGATTAATTTATGAGAACATGCAAATGACGTGGCAATCTCACTTGCATTCGTTTAATTTTAAATATAATGCCAATCACACCGCTCCATTCCTCGGAGCAGACAATCCACTCTGAGTGAATTGTCAAAGACTTTAAGACACTCTTTCGGGCATTTTTACGTTTCTGACAGCCCTCCTATAATACTTCCTCTGTGCTTTAGACTAGCATGTTTGATAGGCGCAGAACATTTCATGCTAAAGTGAAATTAGTCTTCGCAAAATGTTTTAATTTGAAACAGTTCTTTTCTGTGAGATGAATTAGTTTAAGGAAACACCATTTACGTCTCATAAACTTGCAACGCTGTCTTAATATTTGGTACTCTATTAATTGAGAGCTTGATGGCTCTACGCGTAAAGATTTAAGAGCAAATTAATAATCAGATTTCTTATTTTAAATCATATTGATTTTGCATACAGTTTAATAAGCTTAACACCATTAGATTAAAATTGATTAACCCTTTAACGTGCAGTGTTCCCGCTCTGGGAACACCAAACTCTGACGCTTTTACCGTTGCCAGTCACGAAGAATACATTTGATTTCTATAAATATAGCTGCGGGTGACATAGCTCCACGAGAATCCTTTACCTTTTAGCACGTAATTTCCCGTAAAAAAATTGTCACGATTATTTTTAACAGCACTGACATCTACTGAAAAATGGAGGAATGCGAGAACAGCTGGATAGATTGCCCAATTCTGAAAAAAGGGCAGCCGTTGCCATCGCTCGACTTAACTACCAGCAAGATGGCGGACGATCGAAACGTTCATCGCGTGCCACAGATCTAGAGACCCTTTTTTGACGCAGCTTGCCCGGCACAGCCAGCTGCGTCAAAAAAGGGTCTCTAGATCTGTGGCATGCGATGAACGTTTTGATCGTCCGCCATCTCTCTGGTAGTAAAGTCGAGCGATGGCAACGGCTGCCCTTTTTTCAGAATTGGGAAAGGGTTGCGCCTCAAAGGGTTGAAAAAAAGGGCATCTGTAGTTGTGAAAGGAATTAACCTAGTTTATATGATTATTGCTTAAAAATATTTGCATATGTTTTGATGTGTTTATTACACAATCAGTTTTGTTAGATACATAACATGTACGCTGCCGCACAGCCAGCTGTGTCAAATACATCTTCAGCTCTGTGGTGGCATATGGCAATTCGATCGATCGCCATGTTGTTGGTAGTAGGGATGGATGCGAGACGAGACAGAGATTTAGAGCATTTTTTTGCGAGACGAGACAAACATTTTTAACATGACAATGTAGGGATTTCGCGAGACGGGACAAAGCTTTTAAGCTGCTTTGCGAGATGCGAGAAGCCTATTTTCTATCTCTCATCCATCCCTAGTTGGTAGTTATATGGATCGATGGCAACGGCTGCACTTCTTCAGAGTTAGGACCATTCAACCACATTTTTTGAGACTAGCTGCCTGCGACTGAAAGCCCTGAAATAAGATCGTTTCATAGCGCAACCACCGTGCGTCAAAGGGTTTAAATACTCGTGAACTTGGCGTGGATGCATGAAACAACTTCTGCACTGAATGGTACTCAGAAAAGTAGCATTAGCGATGAAAATGAGACCTACTTTTCACACCTGAAAAGGCCACATTTTTATTACAAGAACAGCGTGTGTATCATTTTTTTTTTCCATTTGCATGTTGTAAAATCCGTCGCCATCTGAGTGAGACATGTGTTGATGATGCCATGGATGTGTCTAACGTGCGCTTGTTGGCGTGACAGATAAAGAAGGCAGAACGTCCTGTGACAACAACTAAGACAATCGCGGCCTCACACAAGACAGTTCGCCGAAAGTCCTCTCGGCGGTCGCTAGCAGTTTCCGAGGGGTGACAATATTCAGAAGTCCCGCCACCTTCTGATGAGGTTCCAAATTGTGGCGGGAAATTCCGGGAAGGACGTATATGTAGCTCTAAGCAACACATTCAGTGACGCGAGCTGTCCTCTCCTGGCAAATGAACTACGGGTGCTGGAGTTTTACTTATCTTACAACCAGCACGCCGTCTAAACTTAATCCAGGTAACTTAGAGCAGGGACTTAAAAATAAGTACGCATTCATAAACTAGGAAACTTTATTAACTAAGAACAGGTATATTTGCTGTCGCAGCAGCACTTGCTTATATACCACGGTTATATAGCGCGAGCACGGTTGAGTTGTCTCTGCAGATCCTGACCATCGTCACCACGCCAACGTCACCACGTGCGCATTCTGCTGTGGCTTTCGCAATCGGCGGCCAGGCAGGAAATTTGCCCGACACTGCCTCCGCAGTACCCCCTTCCCAGTGGGAACGTTACCGCTTCAGGTCTACTTAGTGTACCTGAAATGAACTCTGCGGCCTGATCGGGAAAGTCGTACAGGTGTTGCTGGGACAGGCAAAGCTTTTGTGCTTGATTCCTGTTTCGGCTCAGACAGCTTGCTGCTGAGCAACGGTGGCTGCTGTTCTTGCACAATATACGCTGGTTTCAACCTGTCGATAGAGACGAAAATGTCCTTGTTATCTTTTCGGACAGTAAAAACCTTTTCTGACCTGTCCAATACCGGGTACGGTCCATCATACGGTGGCTTCAGTGGGGGTTGCACAGCATCATGTCGCACGAAAACATGAGTGCTGTTATGCAAATCTTGCGGAATGAAAGTTCTACTTCGAGTACCATGGTTGCTTGTCTTAGAAGGCGAAATGGCACTCATAATCTCTTTCAGCCGACGGACGAAGTCTGCAACGTTGACGTCGACGCTGGTGGGTGTGAAAAATTCCCCTGGCAACCGTAAAGGAACGCCATACACCAGCTCCGCAGTAGAAGCCTTGATCGACTCACGGAACGCAGCACGCAGTCCAAGCAAAGCTGTAGGAAGGACGTCCGTCCAACGATCGGCAAATCTAGGATCCGTAAGATGGGCTTGCAGAGAAGCCTTCCAGGTCCTATGCCAGTTTTCCACAAGACCATTAGACTGGGGATGATAGGCGGTGGTATGAATGTGTTTTGCACCCAATAATTGTGTAAATGAGTGGAATAGGCGGGACTCAAACTGTCTTCCCTGATCGGAAGTAACTCTACTGGGTACACCGAAACGAGCAATCCAGTGTGTGTAAAAATTCCTAGCCACCGTCTCAGCGGAAATATCGGAAACTGGACAAGCTTCAACCCAACGAGTGTACCTACCGATCATTGTTACACAATATGTATATGTATAACCACGAGAAGGCGGAAGTGGGCCGACCAGATCGATGTGCACATGGTCAAATCTCCTGTCGGGTACTTCGATTTTACCCGCGGGGCTAGTAATGTGTTTGTGGATTTTAGCTCTTTGACAGGGTATACAAGCACGCGTCCACCGCGTTACATCCGCTTTAATGGTATTCCAGACAAATCGTGCTGTTACTAATTTAATGGATGCTCTGACACCAGGGTGTGCCAGGTTGTGAAGCATCTCAAAAGCAGTTTGCCTGAATTGAGAAGGGATGTAAGGGCGCGCAGTTTTGCCCGATACATCGCACATTAACTGAATATCAGAGTCTGGTAGGGTAATTTTTTTTAGATTTAACCCAGTCTCTGAATTTAGCAAGTTTCGCAATTGAGTATCAGTTTCCTGTGCCCTTGCAATTTCAGCGTAGTTCAAAACGCTAGGCATTTGGATCGCCTCGATTCTAGACAGCATATCAGCGGGTGTGTTCTCTAACCCCTTTACGTACTGTATGTCAGTACTAAACTGTTCAATTAGGTCTAAATGTCTCAATTGACGGGGCGTGCATTTGTCTGGTTTCTGCCTAAATGCAAATGTTAGAGGCCTGTGATCCGTGAAAATCACAAAATGGCGACCTTCTAACATGTGTTTAAAATGTTTTATGGCAGAATAGATCGCATAAAGCTCCCGATCAAAAGTGGACCATTTTTGTTGAGCTGGGGAGAGTTTTGCTGAGAAGAATGCAAGGGGCTCGCATTGAAGAGCATTTGACCCTTTTTTGTACTGGTTCAGGGTTGCGCCCACTGCTACGTCGCTTGCGTCACAAAAAAGCAGTAATTGGGCCTCGGGGTCGGGATGTGCCAGCAGGGCAGCATTAGCCAACTGTTGTTTGCAGTGCTCGAATGTTGCTATTTGTGTCTCGTTCCACTCAAGTGCGGTGGATTTTTTGTTTTTAACACCTTTAAGCATTTCATTTAGCGGAGCCTGCATGTGTGCGGCCTGCTTTACGCTACGCCTATAATAATTAAGTAAACCCAAGAAACGTTGGAGTTGCTTTACAGTTTGCGGCAACGGACAATCCAGAATAGGTTTGACTTTGTCGGGAAGGGGTCTAATACCACTTTTATTCACCAGATATCCGAGAAAAGGGAGTTCAGGAACTCCGAAAACGCACTTATCTAAATTTATACGAATTCCGTAGTTCGTCAAGCGCTCAAATACCTTTTCGAGGTGCAGTTTGTGTTCCACCTCGGAACTACTTGCTATTAGGATATCGTCCAAATATGCGAATGTGAAATCGAGACCTCGCAAGACTTCGTCTATAAACCTCTGGAAAGTTTGTGCCGCATTAGCCAAACCGAAAGGTGTAAATAAAAATTCATACATCCCGAAGGGTGTAGTGATTGCTGTCTTGTGTACGTCGTCTGGGTGGACGGGAATTTGATGATAGGCCCTCACTAAGTCAATTTTTGAAAAAAAAATTTTATTATGTAGCTGACTTGAGAAATCTTGAATATGTGGCAGCGGGTACCTGTCTGGTACAGTGATTCTGTTAAGAGCTCTATAATCTCCTGTTGGGCGGAATTCTGTACCTGATGCTTTGGGTACTAAATGTAGTGGGCAAGACCAGTTTGACGTACTAGGTCTGCATATACCCTGTTCCAACATGTATTCGAACTCTTTTTTTGCGATTTTTAATTTTAAAGGGTGTAACCTTCGCGGCCTAGCAAAAACAGGTTGCCCGTTTGTAATAATTCTGTGAACTGTATTATGTTTAATAACCCTCTTGGAAGGGTATGGGCGAATCATCTCATTGTACTTTTCTAGGATTTCTCTGTATGAAGAGTTACTAGCAATTAAAGTTACACGAGATTTATCAGTCACGGGTTTACCTGTAGTAGTCAAGTTGGTGAGGCTATCACGAAGACGAGCATGCTTTAAGTCTATCAGCAAGCCAAAGTGCTTAAGAAAATCAGCACCTATGATTGGTTTGGTTACATCGGCAATTACAAAATGCCATGAAAACTTTCTGCGAAAGCTCAAACTTAAAGTGAGCAATTTGACCCCGTACGTTTTGATCGGAGATCCACTAGCCGAATACAAGGTAATATTGCCAGTGGCATTTCTCAACGACGAAAAACTCGATCGTGGCACGACACAAACATCACTACCACTGTCAACTAGGTATGTTAAGTTTGTCATAGGGTCGAACACAAAGAGGCGGCTTTTGTTGCTGACTTTGAAATCGCATTGCGCCAGGTAATGCGATTTCACTGCTCGTTTCCCGATTTTTTAAATGAACAAGGGGATTTGCAACGTTTAGCCGCGCTGCCGAACTTAAAGTGATACCAGCACCTATCATGGAATTTCTGTCGGCTGTTTGAGTGTTGTCTACGGGAAGGGCTCCTATGCTGAGGACTGTATCTGTGGCGGGGTCGCGAAAGGCGTTCGACTTTCTTGGTTAATTCAGAGATTTGGGTTTGTAGCTGACTAATTTCAGGGGAAACAGTTGCCTTATCAGTTTGCAGTAAGCCGACAGTGCCTGCAGTGGTTTCATGGATTTTGTCCGCCATTATGGCTAATTTCTCCAAAGTATCGTCGGAGATGGACAAAATTGTCTGCATTTGTAATGGTAGACGTTGTAACCACAGAGTTTTAAGACATTTGTCATCAAACCCTGTGCCTCCCAATTGTCTCATTCGCCGGAGTAACTGAGACGGCTTATCGTCCCCCAAAACCAGCTCTGAAAGTAACGTTTTTAGTCGACGTTGTTCGGAGTCTGAAAAGTCCGTTATTAACCTTTTTTTAAGTGTTTCGTATTTATCACCCTCCGGTGGTTGTAAAACTATGTCGCTAACATATGACAGCACATCTGAATTTAATGCCGATATAATTGAGTAGTACTTGGTATTATCTTGTGTAATACCCGAAACAATAAACTGTGCCTCAATGTTTGCGAACCATAATTCTGGGTGTTTTTCCCAAAAGGGAGGTAGTTTTAAGCCGACCTTATGTGTTTCAGCCACCGCCTGTTCCCCGTCACCTGGCATAGTAGGAAAATTTTGAAATTCAGCTCACCTTCTAAACTTGATCAAACAGCAGGCCGAACCTTTACTAAAAGATGACAGTCCCCGGTAGTTAGCAGAAATAAACCTCCAGAACATCAGCAGCATTCACCTTGAGAGTTTTCAGCACGTGGCACTTAGTAGTTTTTGCCAATGTAAATTGCTTCAAAATGTACGACTGGGAGTCACTATTTCATTCATCCGACAAACACAGACGTACAGCCAGTTCGGCGCTTTTCAAGGAACTTGTAGAAACTTTGTAGAAACGACGGGTCACCACTACGGGTGCTGGAGTTTTACTTATCTTACAACCAGCACGCCGTCTAAACTTAATCCAGGTAACTTAGAGCAGGGACTTAAAAATAAGTACGCATTCATAAACTAGGAAACTTTATTAACTAAGAACAGGTATATTTGCTGTCGCAGCAGCACTTGCTTATATACCACGGTTATATAGCGCGAGCACGGTTGAGTTGTCTCAGCAGATCCTGACCATCGTCACCACGCCAACGTCACCACGTGCGCATTCTGCTGTGGCTTTCGCAATCGGCGGCCAGGCAGGAAATTTGCCCGACACTGCCACCGCAAAACAAATAGACATGATCAAGCCTGTGAAAAATGAGAAAAGTGTCCTAAAAGCGAATGCCACACATGCTGTCGAGAGACCACATGTACGACCGAAAATTTTCCTGCTCCCTACTAGCCTGACGCAGCAGCTAGGGACTTTTGGCTGTTTCCAACGATGAAAGACACTTTCCATGGTCATACATTCACAGGTTGTGCTGCTTGCATCAGCCATTTTCCTGGACCAGCCAAACTCCTAAAGAAGCGCTCGCAGAGGCATGGAATCGTGGCATCGACGTTCCGAAAAATATGTTCAGCTGCAGGAAGGTTAAATCAAGAAGTGAAGCAAGTTTCACAGTTTTTGCGTGATTAGTTTGTGAGAAAAAAAAAATGAAGGTGTTCTAAGTCGAATGCACCTCGTAATATCCCTCACAGTTTTATTGATGCTTACTGTCAAAAAGACAATGTTAAATCTGTACAGTTTTTAATTGGAAAAATGTTGTCACCGACGGGACAGCTAAAAAATGTTTGATATATTCGGTAGAAGCATACTCTAAATATAAACTTATAAGTAAGGAGTGATGTTATGCAGTTTCATTCTGAGTGCTCACTTGTTTTATGCGCTCGAAGGAAAACATAGCTCGGTAGCCAAATTCATAGTATGATTACTAGTATAGTAGTAGTAGTGATATTTATTATATGCCAATATATCGATTCTTTTAGAATAGCACATTGTAGTAGTAAAAGCTATATTATTTTAAAATTGTGGATATATAGCACGCTAAAAATCGACAGCAAATTAAAAAAAAATGGAATTGTTACCTTTTGTTACTTAAAAAAATTAATGTACAACTGAGAATAAAAATGAATGTCAGTCAAGCTCATTCATTAAGCTGTCATCCATAAAATGGATGTTTAATGAATCCCTTCTTTATGGGTTGTTGCAAGAATTTTACAGAAATCTAGCACATTTGGACGAAAACATCAAAAACTTTTCAACGCCACTTTAAACGCTTTTGTTTCTTGACATGCAGCTCGTTATTCAAATCTTTGATAGGATGGCACTTTGAAATGTTTGACAGACGAAGACGGTTCTTTTTGAACAGAAGACCGTCTGCAGATAGATAAAATGACACCATTTAAAACATTTTTCCCGTTCTTCTACCCCTTCACATTCGAATGAATTAAGTAGGTGCATTTATTGAAAATTATTCATTTTGTCGACGGCTCAAGTCTTAATAATGACGTTTACGTTTAATGCTGACATTTAAAGTTGATGTGTTCTATGATTTGAACCAAGGGGAATGGAAGAAGAAGCTAATACTTTAAGCAAAAAAATTATCGTTTTTTAACAGTAACGTTTTCTGGCACAAATCATATTAAAGTTTGTACTTATTGAAAATTTTTTAATGTACTAGTAAAATACATGTAAAAGTATGATATTTATAGTTTTTATAAACTTGAGCTGATTTGAAATATAACAGGACGTTATTCTATATAGTAACAATTTTAATCAAAATTTACTTAAATTTTACTCTCAGGATTTTTTTCATGATTTACTAGCTGAAGTACACTGGTTAGCATAAAATGAAAATTTTCAAAATGCCTGAAGTTTTGTCAGCATTCTAGGAGTGCAAGGAATGGAATTGTGACTAGTATAAAAGCAAAATGAAAAAAAATATAGTGTATTGTTGAAAATTACAGGTTGGAGAATAATAGAGTGATAAGTAATATTGACAATAGAGAATTTCTTTTTATTTTGAAGAATATGGCTTTATTCTGGTTCAATGAGCTTTTTATTCCTAATCTGTAACTAAATTTTGTGATTCCCTGTAAATATTTTAACATTAAGCCTAAAAAAAGAGCACAATTTTTGCAAAATCTAAAAAAGCAAATAAACATTTTTAAAGAATTTTAAAATGTATTCAAATTAAAAAAAATCCGACATTTGTTGTTTCAGTCGTCGATGATTATGTTGCTAAACTTCATTGCATTCACTTAATCCTTTTTTAAGGGATGTGAGAAAAAACATTCATACGATTTACACAAAATACCAAAACCTATGAAATATTTAAAACCGTTTTGACATCTAACGTTTCAATTAAATCGCATCTAACATACTTCATTATTTCATTCTATTCCATTGTCATTTTTCCGGAATGGAGCAAACATCTACACAGTTTTATCAAAAGCTATAAGAAAATTTTAAAGTACTTTGGCGTCTATAGTTTAATTGATCACCTGTGAGCCAGGGGCGTAGCGAGAAATTTTTCATGGGGGGGTTACGACTACTACAACTCATATATATGTATACGTGTGTGTGATAATGTAGTGAAGAATATACATTTTGTATGGCAAAAAATTTCTCATGGGGGGGGGGGGGTTATGACCCACCTAACCTCCCCGTTGGCTACGCCCCTGCCTGTGACGATGCAAATTTTTATTTCATTCGCTTCAGTGGTTTATGCGTAATCGAGAAGTATTTTCACATTTTCAATAAATTTTCGCAAAATCTCATAATCCAATTAAAAAAACAAAAAGTTTGACCCACCTATCATGCCGCTTAGTTTTCTTTCATTCGTTTTAGTTGTAATTATATGAATGCGCGAACGAATATTTATACATTTTGAAATGATTTTCCCAAAATCTGAAAACTTACGAACGATGAATTTTTCAAAATTTTTGAAAAATTCGTCACCTATAGTTTAAGTTGAGTGACCACGTATCATGTCACTAAATTTCAATTCATTTCCTTTAGTCTTTATTTCGTGATGCTGGAACAAATATGTATGCATTTCGAAATAATTTTCGTAAAATCTCAAAATCCAATCACAATATTTTAAAAATTCGACACCTATAAGTTAAGTTGAGCTACAAACTATCATGTCACCAAATTTCATATCATTTGCTTTGGCAGATATTACGTAATGTTCGAACAAATATGTAAACATTTTGGAAAATTTTTCGCAAAATCTAATCAAAATTTTTAAAAAATTCGACGACTATAATTTAAGTTATTTGACCTCCCATCATGTCACCGAATTTCATTTCATTCGCTTCAGTCGCTATTACGTGATGCGCGAACATTTACGTAGCTCGAAACGAATTTCGCAAAATCTTAAAATCTAATCGATTTTTTTTTTTTTGAGAATTGGATATCTAAGTTAAATGACCATCTATCATGTCACAAAATACCATTTTATTCGGTTTTGTTGTTATTACGTGATGCGCGAACAAAGATTTACGCATTTTGAAACAATTTTCGCAAAATCTCAAAATCTACACAAAAATCTCGAAAAATTCGATGCCTATAGCACCTATCATGGTACCAAATTTCATTTCAAGGGCTTCAGTTGCTGCAGACAGAACGACAGAATGGCCGATAAACCTTTTTTTCACGGTCGTACTGGATTCGCGGGTGCTTGAAACGGATAGAAATCGCAAAAATTTTTAATTCCAAGTGATGAACAGATAAGAGTCTAATTTTATCTAATATAAGTGTGATTAATGTTTTTACCATTTATGAAATTTTCACTTTCCTTCTCTATACGTTACATTACTGAGTTAAAATTAGTGTTATTTTATTCATACTTTTTTGCTGAGTTTCTTTGTGACATACTTTGTATTTTCTCATTACGATTTCTAAGAACGTTCCAGGATTTTGCATCTATTATAAAGAGTAGAAACTTCAAATGCATTAAAGCTTTCAAATTGTATATCCCTTTATAGAGACATATGGGTGGCCATATAGAAGGCAAGGGACTCGACTGGCGCCTGTCTCCGTACCGCCTAGATATAAGTACAGTGAACATTTTTATAGCATACTGAACGTTTTTTGTGTGTTATTTTAGTGCTAAAGTGCATAAAATATATTGAAAAAAATTCCCCTTTCTCTCCCTCAGAGTAAAAATAAAATAAAATAATTAAAAATATGAAAATGAAAAATACCCTGAAACCCCGATTATAAGCCCCCCTACCACCCCACATTTGTTTGGAAAGAGGACATATGCGTTCCCGGCCATGGACAGTAGAGATGAATTCGGGCTCATTTTTTGAAGCCCGAGCCCGATCAATATTATTAAAGTTGGAGCCCGGGCCCGCCCGAGCCCGAAATTTCAGCTAAAGACAAATAAAATTAACTACTTCATTAATAGGATACAATAAATTTTGGAGCTTCACACACCTTCTAGTTCCCCGTGCCGCTATTTTGTGAAATAAGTACGTCTATTTATTCCATGACTCACTTCTTAAAATCTGTTTCAAGGAGTATGTTTAACAAAGGAGAAATTTTTCACGAGCCCGAGCCCGAACACAATCGTGAATTACAGAGCCCGAGCCAGAGTTGGGCCCGGGCCCGGGCTCGGGCTTTCGAGCTCGGGCTGAGCCCGTCTCATCTCTAATGGACAGCACTACGAATTGTGACGTCCCCACGGACGGCAGCTGTGACGTCTTCGTCGGGAGCAATTATAAGGCATCCCCGATTATAAGTACCCCTCCCCGCAGAAAAGGGGCTTATAATCGGGATTTTACGGTACTCATAGAGATGCCTATGTTAAGACATTTCTTTTTTATTACAGAAGTGTAGCTGGATTTTCATTTTGACTCCTCTTAAAGGTGATTTTTTTCACAGTAGTTTTATAATACAATGGCTAACACCTTTAAGTTATACAACCTTCTTCATATTAGTTCTGTCGAAAAAATTATAAAACTTAAATATGAAATAGGTCGAAAATTTTCTGATTTTTCTTACATAGGGTGTCTCAAAATATCGGTACCAAACTAAACATGCTGGTCTGTTATATCATGACAAACAATATTTACATAGGAACTTGTGCCCGGAAATGGGAATGGCGACCACCAGAGGGCGATGCTCGTATGCTGATGAAAGAATGATCATTTCAGCCTAGGACGTTACCGGAGATGAATGAATCAGTTTACTAACTCAGAATTGGCTCAGAATATGCATTACGTGTATGGTGCCGAGGACATTATATACATTAACAAATGAGTTACTTAACCCTATAACGCACAGTGTTCCCGCTCTGGGAACACCAAACTCTGACGTTTTGACTGTTGCCAATCACGAAGAATAGATTTGATTTCTATAAAAAAAGTTGCGGGTGACATAGCTCCACGAGAATCCTTTTACTTTTTAGCATGTCATTTCCCGTAAAAAAATGGTCACGATTATTTTTAACAGCACTGACATCTGCTGAAAAATGGAAGAATGCGAGAACAGCTGAACAGATTGCCCAATGCTGAAAAAAGGGCAGCCGTTGCCATCGCTCGACTTAACTACCAGCAAGATGGCAGACGATCGAAACGTTCATCGCGTGCCACAGATCTAGAGACCCTTTTTTGAAGACAGCTGGCTGTGCCGGCAGAGCCAGCTGTCTTCAAAAAAGGGTCTCTAGATCTGTGTGGTACGCGATGAACGTTTCGATCGTCCGCCATCTTGCTGGTAGTTAACTCGAGCGATGGCAACGGCTGGCCTCTTTTCAGCATTGGGAAAGGGTATCGCCTCAAAGGGTTAATAAAAGTCACGTCCCTTTTGACATAATTTCTTCCTGCCTTGTTACCTTGCGAACGCTGCTCTCGAGGTACATCCATGCCGCCGCTCGTCCATTACCATATGTGTGGTACCATACATGTAATGCATATCGGCCAATTCTGAGTTAGTAAACTGATTCATCCATCGCCGGCAACGTTCTAGTCTGAAATGATCATGCTTCCATAAGCTATCGAACATCGCCCTCTGTTGGTCACCGCTCGCATTTCCGGACACAACTGCCTGCGTAAATCTTGGTTGTCATGGTGCGGCAGACCAGCATGTTAAGTTTTGCAACGATTGCCTAAGTATTTGCTTAGACTTTTTTTATTTAATTTGAAGCAAATTTTGCTCTAAAGTGATACGTCAAGTTATATAAATATTCCACCATCTGTAAGAAAATTAAATATTTCCATTATGGAGTAAGAAACTATTAAACTTTATAAAACTCTAATAAAAATCGGAGAAAAGTTTACGAAAGACATTTTAAGTATATTATACCACTGTAATAAGAAAGAAACATACGATCAGAAATATTGTAACGTAATTTTCCTGAAACTTCGACTGCATAATTTTCAACTCATGCAATACAGGCGGAAACACGCTTAAATTCACGATCTGTTTCCGTTTTATAGACTTTCCTAGAACGCTTAAATTTCATTCTGTAAATCGGTGTTTTATTTCTCAAATCGGCGGAGTTCAGGCCAGTCGATATCCTCTTGTACAATTTTATATGAAATTTGGGGAATAAAATTTTATGTCACATCCTTTCTCATGCCATAAAAGTCTGATAAAGTATGACACAATTAAAAACTCATTTTACGTTGGGCTCGTTAAGAGGCAAAAGCCATTGATTTATACGAGACTCCGCGGTTAAAGAACTCTGCATCGTGCTCTTGAAAATCGCGTAGGTAGTGTTTCGCGTATGTATGGTTGTTTTATTTTCAAACCTAATCTACAGGGTGTCCCTAAAAGGTGCTAACGCACTTGAATTCTTTACCTATTAGAGATAAGTGGTCAATGTAAATTTTTAAAAAAATGTTTAAAGTAAGGTTGGAAAAAAATCTAATTAATCAAAAAATTCCTTTCGTTAATTTTCACAAAGTTACATTTTCTAAATTTGTATACCACCCCATTACAAAAAATTCCCAATTAGTGAAATGTGCCTCATACACTATTGTGGGGATGGACAAAATTTCAGCCTTTCATCATAAAACGTTTCAGAGAAATCTTTAAACAAAGATGATCAGGGGCTATACATGAAATTGAACGTGAACGCTTAGAGTCTAAGAAAAATAAATATTCTCTTTGTAATTTCTGCAAGCCCCCTGAGACGTGATCATCCGAAGTGTTTTTTTCCCTTCGAAGGGCAAAGTGGCGTAAGTCAGTATATGTTTGTCTTTATATCTCTGACATGTTTTTGTATATAATTCTCAAATTTTATCAATCATCTCATTAGTGTAAAGAGTATATTTTACTAACTGGATTATTATTATTATAATTATTATTATTATTATTTTTTTTTTTTTGGTTCAGCGGTCATATACGTTTAAAAAGCGTAACTTTTAGAAAATTTAAGAGAGGAATTTTCCTAAGGTAGTATTTTTTCTTATATTATTTTGAGCCTTTATTTAGACACTGCCTACTTATTTCAAATACTTAAGGAATTAAAGCTTGTTACCAGCTTTTTTGGGACACCCTGCATACTAATATTACAAAGAGATTTTTGTTTATATGCAGGAGGTAATCTCTGGAGCTGCCGAACCGATTCTAAAAAAATTTCCCTAATATAAAGTTGCACATCCCAGATTGAAATAGGCTATATAACATCACGCTACAAGGACAGTATGCATGTACGTTGAAGAACAATGAAACATTTTCGGCTTCACAGCAATGTGGTGCTATAGCGCTTAAATTTCTTTTTAGCTTAACGTACACGAGTGTGAAATCTAAATAATGAAAGCTCTGTCTGTCACAATTCCGGGATCGACTGTGTGACCATCGCTTTCGGTGCATCTGCGACCATGTTGAAAATTTGATAAAAACGACATTTTTATCTCTAGCTAAAAGCAAAAGCACTTTATACAGTTCGTAAAATCTCTAAAAAATTAACCTTTTTTAACTTGCAGCTAATTTCAACTCTAGCGAGTATTTAGCGAGATATCACGCCTTGAAAAAGTAAACAACTTAAACAGAAGCGGCACTATTCATTCCTTGATTTTTTGAATCATGGAAATCCCGGAACATAATCTCTCGCGTAGATCGATTAGATGACGTCATCGAGACTGGCGGAAATACTCCTTTTGCGTAACATTTTGTTTGCACAACACTTAAACAAAAAAAGCTTAAGTGTATTATATAATTCTGATAATTATTAGTTTTTAGTGTTTTTAAATGTTAATTGCGTGACATTTGTGAAAACGTAAACGTATATTGTTGTTGTTATTGGAAGTCACGTTTTTTTTTTTTTTTTTTCCATTGCTTTCACCGGAGTGTTTTTAAATTTTAACTGCGTGACATTTGTGAAAACGTATTTTAAAAGTGTTTAATTGAGTGTTTGAGATTGTTTTGGGGACATTTAATTTGTTTTTGCTGTAACCGTTTGTTTAATTTTCAATTCGTTTAACCGGATGGATTTTGATTTCAACGTTGTTGGATCGTAACTTCTATTTCGGTTGTTTTGGGGCATTTGTTTTATTTTTGTCATAAATCCATAAGCGTTTGCTTGATTTTGAAGTGTTTAATTGAGTGTTTTAGATTGTTTGGGTGATATATGTTTTTGTCATAAGCGTTTGTTTAATTTTGAATTCGTTTTACCGGATGGATTTTGATTTCAACGTTGTTTGATCGTAACTTTTATTTAGACTAGCCAGCAAGCCGTCCAGCGATGCTGGACGTTTTTCGTTTTGCGTATAGAAATTTTTCGTAACACGATCAGCAAGGATTGAAACAATCAATATGGGTATATTAAAACTTTGTAAAAATTGTATTTTTACTTTTTAGAGGGGGTCACTTGAAGGTGTCTGGAGGTAATATGTTAGTTGGTTATTCAACTTAAACAAATTTCATTATTTTTAAATGTTTATTTGCTTTTTTAGATTTTGTGAAATTTGTACAAAATTTTCTGGAGAAATAACATTAATAAATCTACAGTGAATCTAACAAAATTTAGTCACAGGCGAGGAAGGACCTCTTGACTTTAAAAGCCCATTCCAGTAAAAGAAAATATTAATTTTGAAAATAAAATTTATTCTACATTGATAATTTCACTGAGCACTTTACTACTCTTCAAATTGTAATATTTTAACAATACACAAAAGTTATAACATTGCTTTCAATACTTTTGCCAATACGCTAACAATGCTGATGAAAATTGAGGCTTTTTTGAAATATATGCATTACATATTAATCCGTCAGTGACGAGTACTTCAGCTTTTACTAAATGAAAGAGTATTTTGCAGCTTTGAAAATTCAGCATCTAAGATAACATAATGGGATCACAAAATGCATTAAGAACAAACTTAATAAATTTTAACTTACATAATGTATTATTTTCCTCAAGTAAGCTCAACAAATATTTTCACTGATCGATAAATATGAGTAAGACAGATTTTCGCATCACTGCGGAACGTTATTAATGACGTGGGTAATAGTTTACGTGGGATCGAATATATAAATTAATGGCATCGAAGCAAGTCTAAAATATGCTAATGTATGCCACTTTAAGAGTTTCTTTGAATAATGTTTACAAGAGTCTAAACATTGACTAATTAGAGCGAGATTATTAAATTGTATGCAATGAAGTTTAACAATTTAATATCAAGGGACTTGAATATGAATTATGTTAGATATTTCCCAAAAATTTTTTTGCTTTATAAATATCTATGCGAATTTTCGACATGAGTAAATCCGTGATATTATTCGCTCTTACATTATAGAAATTTATTATTTATTAAGAAATAACTGATTAATTCCACCTGCACGAAAAATAAAATGTTTAGCTAGATTTGACAAAAATTGTTTGGTGCTATTTTAACCGAATAATTCTGTTGTTTTTTTACTAAAATTTCTGTTAAATTAACAAAATATTTCGTTGAATTAAAAAAAAAAAACTTTGTTGATTCAAGAAAATATTTCTTTAAAATAGAGCCAACCAAAATTTTGTTGAATCAACAAAACATTTTTTTTTCAGTGTGTGCATGAGTGTGCCTATTGCAATATGCAATGCTTTTTAAACTCGTAATAAATGAAATATAAAATAGTGTTGCATAACACCTTATTCGTTTACTCTGACACATGCACAGTGCAAGCGTTTTATTACTTTACATGCAATTAAGATATTGTGGCACTTTTCTATAAGGTATCTGTAACTTCCAACATTCGAATTTATAAAGTAATCCGTTTGGCCTGTAATACAGATACACTTGTGCACAATACCCCCACTTACATTCAGCCATTCCCACTTCTCTCGCTGTTGCATTTTTTCCAGGAAATATTTTTGCGGCAGCTCCAAAAGCAGTGAGCGTTTTACATTCAGCTGTATTCGCCTTCTTCTGCAGTAGTTTTCTACTGTACTTCCCGCCTCACTACCTTCAAAATCGCTTCAAGGGAAGCACGCGTGGCATGAGCAGGACGAGTGAGGTGTTCACACTCCTGTTTACTTCCATTTGTCCTGCTCACTGCCGCGAAAGTGGGCTGAATGTAAACGAGGCACAAGACGACGACATCAAAACGAGGACATTCAAATATCCATACTGGAAGGCAGTGATGAGCACGTAAGGGCAATCACTTTTGTCGAACTGAACTTTTCAAAGAAGTGAGAGAATATGAATAGCTAATGAGCCACTAAAATATTTTAATCATTTCCTTCCGGGCCAAAAGGTTGCGGGTTCAATTCCAACGTGCCATTGAAAATCACTGTGTACACGTGGTGTACGTGCACGTTAAATCGTGATTTTGGAACCCACCTCGGTGGTCGCTAGCAGTTTTCGAGGTGTGCCAATATTCAAAAGTCCCCTCTTTCGGATGAAGATCCAAATTGTGGCGGGAAATTCTTGGAAGGACGTACGCTGCTCTAAGTGACATATTCGGTGACGTGAGCTGTCCTCGTCTGGCAAACAATTATTTTTCTTAATACCTAACTCTTAACAGCATCTTTTGTTTGACTCTCGAAAGCAGCTATCCATGCTACATATAGTATATTTCGAAGGCTTATTATTTTATAAACTTAAAAAATATTATAATTTTGCTGTATTTGAAACACATGAATGTTTCTAAAATATGTTTGAAATGATGTTTCTGTTAAGCGTAACGTACCGAAATTCTTTTGGGTGGGCCTATAAAGCAAGTATCCGACAAGCAGCATTTTCAATAAGGTACATGGCACATACTTAAGTACAAGGCTTCAAGTACAATGACATACTTAAATTTCTTAGTATGTGGTACAGATTTACAGAAGCTGAAGCGCGGACAGATAGACAAACCGAAATCATGAACACTGTTTAACTTTCTTAGAAAGTGTGAAAAGAAATTAACTTTTCATGTCAGATAAATATTTACCGTATTTGCCCGATTATAACATGACGATGAATTTAACGCTACTCCGAAATTTTTCATTCCGATATTTAGAAACATCCTTTTAGACCTTGAATTTAGTGCGAGTCAGGTTTTTAACGGGAAATGATCAGTCAAAAATGTCCGTTACATTCGGGCTAATACGGTAGTATCTGAAGTAAGCATTTTTCAGAATTTCACATTAATAGGGGCTTTCATCATGACGTTACAAGACCTGAATGCCTTTCTCTTATTGTTTATAAAAGCACAAAAAACTCCTTAATTCCAGTTTTTTGGCTTTGAATCAATGGGGTGAAAGATAATGCATTAAGAAGACGAGAAACGCATTATGCAAAAGCTCTTTATAACATTTAACTCACATAAAGCAATGGCTTCCTCTTATAAACGCGACATGTATTTTCAAGGATCGATGGACTCACTTTCGCATCACAGCAAAACTTTATTAGTGACACGCACGCCACTTAAGTAGCAGGGATACATTAAAGCCTCTAAGTCATCTTCTGATGCATTTAAATGTATGTTATGTTGTGATTTTCTTTCATTAAATTTTCCTCGAATCTAAGCATGGACTCATCAGTACAAGGCAATTAAGTTATGTGATAAATACATTTAATATTAGGCTGAATATTAATTTCACTAGAACGAGGAGAAAATTAAGTCTGGCATACTTTTCCCTCATATTTTGAAACTTATTCAACAGCAATTAAATTAGTTTTGATCACAACTGATTTATTATAACTTGCACTAGTTTCTAGTGTTTATCCAGTCATTGCACTTATTGTCTAACATCAGTATTTTTTCAAATTTTAATTTTTTTCTCTCAAAACATTCTAAACCTGTTGTTAAGTTTAGAACTTAGGGGGTAATGTGCTACACATCTACCGATTTCATAAACTTTTAATTAGGTAATTATACCTAATTGCTCATTATGGATGACTTGAAAGAAACGAAAAGACTTTGTGCCATAGAGTGATAGTTTGGTTTGCACAAAACACATTAGTATCAAATAACACCAGAGAATTTCTTGCAGTCTTGCGGCCTTTAAATAAACAACGGAAAAGTTGTATAAAAACACAGTTTCTTTATTTTTTGTAATGGTATCCTAGAACTCTTATCAAATGGGCCTGGTACATCTGTCTGGCAAACGGCATGCTGGGAATCAGGGATTAGGGACCGCTGTCATCGCGTTTTTGCGACGATGGAAGCAGGAAAGTCGTTGTGTAAATGCAGAAAGGTGGGCAATAATTAATACTTTTGGCATAATACACTTTCTTGTTAATACTTTTTAACAAACGTGAAAAATGTTAATGATATGTTACCTGTTCGTCAGTCTGTCTGTCCGTACTCTAACCAAGGGCGGAGCGATCGTCCCTCCCGGTAAAAAAAGAAGTCAATATAAAAGATTCTATTTTGCTTCTATAAAATGAATGCATAACTGAATCTCCCAACTAGCCGTCCCAACCCAAAAAATTGTATTAACCTTTTACAGGCCAATGTTCTCAAACGGGAACATCAAATTAAAAATTTATTCAATATTGACTTAAAAAAATTAAGTTAAGAGATAAAGTTAAAAGATGACTTTATTTTTTGAAATAGAAGCTGCATTTTTATCGGGAAACTGGATTAGTGGGAAACTGGGCAAAAAATCAGGAAAATAGCCATTTTCATATGTTTTTACATAGCTATCTTTATACACCCACACCCCGTTTAAACTTAATTCATATCTTTACTTAAATTTAAAAATAAATCTTTTAATTATTCTTAATATTTCACTTATTATTTAAACCACCCATCAATAAATTCTGACGATATTTTGAAATTAGTGTCAAAGTATCGTCAGGAATGACTCACGCTTTCCATTGGGAGCCCAGTGAAAATTGTATACTATATCTTTTTCCCCCATTTCAATGACTAATATCTTTTAACTAACTCATTAGAAGACAACATATGCAAAAAGAATGTTTAAAATATACCTGTAAAACAATTCCGTCTGTAAAAGGTTAATCCGTCACTGGCTCTAACTGTTCTAAATACTCGTAAATAGTACAAAATTTATGTATGTTATTGATACATACTGTACCATGTACTCTGTTCTCAGTACCTTGCAACAAAATCTTGAAAAAAAGTCCAGTTTCTATTGAATGACTCCTACAATTTTGTCCTTTTTTAACACGTTCAGAGGGTGTACCAAACGGAAAAGGAGTTCCTTCAAAAAAAATTCAGCTGAGAATAGAAGCAATGGTAAGGAACGGGCATTTAATTGCAAGAAAACATCATAACTGCTAGTCATTTGTCTTTCTCTGACCCAAATTCAGTTTCCTTTCAAGAGAAAAGAAACATTCAAATAGTTGGAGAGAGAAATTCTGATCTGAAAAGTTTCGTATAACAAAAGAGAAAGTGCTGTATTTTGTTTTATTTTTTTTACTTCCCCCATTTTTCAGTACAATCCGAGGCGATTTTTCTGGTACGACGTGTTACGTATTTCAATTTTAGTGGCTGTTTTTATGGTTTAAATTGCGAATGTACAAAATGAAATGTCACTGAAGAATTTTATGAAAAGAATTCGATTATTTATTGCTTAAGTATATTTATGGAAGCGACAATCCATTTGCTAAGTTCCATATAAGTTATATACGCCTTTAAGCTTGAATGGGGCAGTGCAAGACATTTTATAACTTTATTGTATAAATAGTACAATGATATCTCCTCCATAAGTGTTAACAGGACCCAAATTTAATCACGTATAACAGTGAAGTCCTTATATTACAATTCTTTATATAAGTTATGAAAAAAAATAATTTTGTAAAAAAAATAATTAAAAAAAATAATTTTGTTTTACAAAAATAATTTTGTTTTACTTAAATAAAAATGCATGTCAAACTTTTACTACCCATAGAATATAGTTATTACTCACAGTAATACATTAAATTTCTTTTAGAAGAAAAGTGCTACATGTTTATTTCAACATAAAATGCTTTATTACATGCAAATAACACACATAAATTATGTTTTGATCTTGTACAGAATAGGTAAAATAGCTAAAACATTAGACAATCATAAATACAATTAAACTTTAATTACCCAAAAAGTTAAATTTATATAAAACGGATATAGGTCTAAAGTACAACCATACGTAATTGTTTTGTAATAATTTTCATTTTTGATAAGACTTTAAAATAATTTTTCAACTTTGTTAGAAAGTGTTTATTGAAACGTATTGATTACTTTAAAGTAGAGATGAGGAAGGCTCAACCCAAGTCCGGGTCTTTGGATTTTCAAATGTATTCAAGCCTTGGCGCATCTAAACTTTCACATTTATTGAACATGATCCTTCTGAGGAGATTTTGGAAAATGGTTTATAGTTTTGAGAAAAAAAAGATGTAATTATTTTAATAATATCACACATGGGGTGAGATCAATTCTCTCTTTCTTGGAAGCGTCACTGGTTTGTATTAATGAACTTATATTATTTCTATTGAGATAATAAAAGAAATGACTAATTTTTCGACTGCATTTACTTGCATTAAACACAACTTATAACACTTTAGCAATAAAGTATTTGTCTTTTATGCAGTCATTAGTTCAAATTTTGGACTTGGGCTCTGACCTAAATAAAGGAATTTCAAAAAAGCTGTTTTTACATTTCGTATCTAATTTTTAAGACCTCAGCATGGCCCAGTGGATAAAAATGCTGAACACGGTAGATGACTGAAGTATGAATGTCCCGGGCTCGGACCTATCGCCATCGATCTAACGGTCAGGAGTTTTGTGTGATTTTTTCCAGATGTAATGAGAATACGTTACATCGTTAAACGTTAGAACTCTTTAGAAAGTCCCCTTAGGAAGCTAGCCCTGGAGTAGATTTGCTTCAATTCATAATACAATACTAGTTTTTTTAATTCAGTATTTTTATTGCTCAAAATGCTTGCTCAAGAAATTTTATTGCTCAAGAAATAAAGTTTTACCTAAGAGACATGATTTTTTGAAAATTTATATTTTAGGTAGAGTATTTCCATCAATGTGCAGTTTTAAATCTAGATGTATACCAAATTTTATTTTCGTACTAATTCAAAAATCAGATTGGGGTAATTCCATACGAAATGAGCAAATCAGCTATGACACACATGTCCAAGATTTCAATGAAAATCAGTAATTAAGTAAACCATATATAACTATGAGTAAACGCAAAATATGAAGTTTCACAAAACACTTGTTGTTTTGTTAATTGATATTACAGGTTGATGCAAGCATTAAGCACATCTTTTTTTTTTTTTAGTTCAAGGCAGCCAGTTTAAAACGCAGTCATTCAGTAAGTTTTAAATATAAATTTAAAAATAATATCTTGTTATAATCTATAGAAAAAGGTCTCTAAGAAAGGTTCTAAATAAAATTTAGTTAGTGCTTCTACTAAATCTGGAATATTAATAAAAATTAAAAAAATTGTCAATTTTTTTTCAGATTTCAGGTTTTTCTGCTAGCTTTAAAAAAAGAAGAACAGTATTAAAAATGATGTATAATGAAGATTTATTTACAGCTAACTAATTGGTGCAATTTAAAAACTGTTTTTTAATTCTTTGATTAAAAAAATAAAGTTTAAAAAAAAGGAAATTTTCACTTTTCCTACATTTTTAGCTGCTTGTTTGAACATGAAGGAGTGGTCTTAATTTATTCAAATTATTATACATTATAGATTAAAGTGTCCGTATCATATTTTCAAAATTTTTAACATTGCCTTCAGCTTATTTTTGTCTCTAAAATCATTTAAATTGAAGTAAAATTCAGGATTTTGTTAACATTTGCCACCATGAATCGGATTTTTAATTGAAAGCAGAGTGGCATTTTTTTTGCCACAAGCCACAAAGTGCGTGTGATGGCATTGGTGGAACTGTCAAGCGATTGGCAGCAAGTACAAGTTTGCACAGACCATTCAGTAATCAGATTTTAACTGCAAGAGATCTTTTCTCTTTTTGCAATGATACAATGAAAAATATTAATTATTTTTTGTCCCTTCAGTAAATGTTATCAAAATTGAAAGAAACCTTCAAAAGCGATTTAATGAAGTGTCAAGAGCTATTTTGGGAACACGTAACTATCATTGTTACATGCCAATATCCAACTGCACATCAAAAATCCATGTTTCTTATTTATCACATTCATCAGTAAAAGAAACGAAGGTTTTAAAGAAAGACAGTTTTGCTTGAGCCCAAATCAAATTTGAATTTTTTCATTTTTCTGTTGCGTTTATGATAACTATTGGTGGTCAGGTAACGTGATTGATATTTCACCAGATAAGAGTGATTTTCTTGCAAAGTTCATGAGTCCGGATGGACCATCACTGTAGTTTACATGGCCTATTAAAGATGATGTTCGTTGGGTACCACTTAAAAATATATTAATTAAAATACTTGTTCAATCAACATCCTCAACTGGAAGGTCCCACAGAATTGAGCAACGAACCTTAAATCAGATTGAAAAAGAGTTCGGAAAGAGAATGAAAAATTGTTAAAATTTTAAATGATGTGTCGACTTTTTAATAAAAGCAAATATAATCTATATCATTGTTTTATATTCATCCTCAATAGATTTTTTGTATTGAGATAAATGCTGGATATATTTGCTTTACTTCATTTAGTTAATTGTATCTCTTTAAAACTAGGAATGTGCTTAGAAAACGAAGAAAATTCTCTAATTTCAATTTAATTTTAAAGCTTGTAATTACCAAAATAAATAACATTAAGCCAAAATATTTTTGGTATTTGTATATATACATAAAATAAGCCTGTGTACCGAATTTCATTAAAATTGGTTGCTATGTGGCCACAGGTTTTTTTTTTTCATTTTTGCTCATTTTACATGGAATAACCTATTGCCAATAAAAGTATGAGGAAGGCACACACACACACACACACAAAAAAAAAAAAAATACAGCAAAGTATTTGAGAATCAGAATTAGTTTCACGTTTCACGTGATTCATCATTACTACATACGATTCACTAGTATACTCTTCGACTCGACAAAAAAAGCTGTGATTCCTCAAAGTGCGCTTTAACATCTGGAAAAAGAGAACTTAGAGACAAATACACGATTTTCAAAGCACCCTAAAGATCCGTCATTTGCTATTTGCTGACCCAAATCCAGTTTCCTTCCAGAAAAACGTTTAAAGAAGGATGACCTATCATGATCTAAAAAGTTTCAGGGAACAAAAGCAGAGAAAATGTTTTATCTTGATTTTGTTTCTCAAATTTTTTGTTCAGTGCGAAGGCGGTTTCCTAGTAGTTAATATATGCATGTTCCATTCGTGCTATTTTGTTTCAGGCAGTTTTGAGTGTTAAAAATGCTAATATCAGAAGTAAAATATTAATGCAGCTGATTTTGAGTAAAAGAGAAGGATTTTTTGCAGAATTCATAGAAAAAAAATTGATTAGTTTTTTACATTTTCCTAATAGAATAACACGTAAAAATTTCAAATTTAAATAATTGTTATAATATATTTAATTAACGCATTGGATAGCGTTTTAATTCTTAAAACGCTGTCCAATGATAAAATGAGTTACTTTGTTAATTTGAAAGTATAAGTATTTAAATAATGCAGATCTTTTTTTTAAGAAAAGGAAGAAACAGTAGCCACCAAAGCTAAGTTCACGCTGAAAAGTAGTGGGAGGTGATTTTGTCTTCTTGTAATAGTTTAATGCATTGTCTAATTTTTAATGTAATTTAGACAACCATGCATACTGAACTCAAAAATTACTCTTTGCTCTCAGCACCGTGAGCGTCCATCTTTAAAGAATGAAAAGTAGTGGGAGGTGATTTTGTCTTCTTGTAATAGTTTAATTCATTGTCTAATTTTTAATGTAATTTAGACAACCATGCATACTGAACTCAAAAATTACTCTTTGCTCTCAGCACCGTGAGCGTCCATCTTTAAAGAATGAAAAGTAGTGGGAGGTGATTTTGTCTTCTTGTAATAGTTTAATTCATTGTCTAATTTTTAATGTAATTTAGACAACCATGCATACTGAACTCAAAAATTACTCTTTGCTCTCAGCACCGTGAGCGTCCATCTTTAAAGAACGCAAAGCACTGTGTAAAGATTTAGATGCTAAATAATTTTAAACAATGTATTTAAAAAATAAATAAAACAAAGAAATATGAAATTACAGAGTTCTTAACCCTATACATGTACAGCTCCGGAAAAAAAGATCCACTTGCATTTTATTAGGCCGCCGTTCGTCGTACACCAAAGTTACCAATTGTTTACGAATAATTCACATTTTAATTTGCTATCATAAAATTTCCTAAAGGGATGATCTTCATATTTAAATATGCACCAAACTTTATTTTTTTACAATAGCAGTACTTAGTTTTCCTCCATATTTCAAACATTTAGTTCATTTTAACCCCTGCTACCAGTTTTCAATGCATCTGAACTAAAAATGAATGAGTTATGGAAAAAAATTCCAAAATTTTCCTCCCCCTATGTTTTTTTATACTTTAATTCCTATCTCATTGAATATTGATATTACGCAGCTGATTTTTATTCTTACAATTAGAATTAAACGTCCTAAACGTAATTTACTTTTAGTATTATTTTTTTAAATAAAACAATGAATTATGAATTATTAAATTAATATTTTTGAATTAGTATTTAGAAATATTGAAGCTTATAGCTCAAGTTTAATGATTACTTATCATTCCGCTAAATTTAATTTTATTCTCTTTAATCGTTACTGCGTGATAAGCGAACAAATATTTAGGCATATTCAATAAATTTTTGAAAATCTTAAAATCTAATCCAAATTTACAAAAATGTTCAACACCTACAGAGCCCTGAGTGATTTCCTACCATGTCACCAAATTTATTTCATTCGCTTTAGTCGTTATTACGTGATGCGCTAAGAAATATTTACGCATTTCGAATACATTTTCTGAAAATACCAAAATTCTCAAAAAATTAATGACTGTAGTTTAAGTTTGACGACCTCCTGTCAGATCACCAAATTTCATTTCATTCGCATTAATCTTTATTACGTGATGTCCAAGGAAAAATCTACGCATTTTGAAATGCAAAATCTCAAAATCTAATCAATTTTTTTTAAAGGTGATCACTTAACTTAAACTACAGACACCAAGTCATGTCACCAAATTTCGTTTCATTTGCTTCATACGGGATGCATGAACAACAACAACAATAAAAAAGAAGAGTCGCCAACAGAATGACAACGTTGAAAAGAGAGACAGCTATAATTAATTTTAAAGGTCCTACTGGGTTCTCAGGTGTTTGAAAAGGTTGGAAATCGCAAAATTTTTGAATTCCATGTGATGCACAGGCAAAAGCCTAATTTTACTTTTTAGAAGTTTATGATCAATATTTAATGAATACAGCCTAGGTCAATGTTTTTGGGACACCTTGTATAGTAATGATGAAAACGACTATCTAGTCTCGCATAAAAACCTCAAATATTACATCGTCTCTTATTAATCCTTACTTATATTATAAAGAGTTTAAAAGTAATTTTTCCTTGTATCATTTATTCAATAAACTTTATATCTTAATATTGATTTCTTAAACGAAAAAAAATAAATAATTCGGAATTCGCCGATACAGTATGACAATTGAAAATGGAATTTTTAATTAATTTTATCTCAAGTTACAAAATTAAAAGTAATGAATGATGATTTCATTTTAAATAAGAACTGATAAAAATTATAATAAATGATAGAGTTTTTTGTCTGTCATCGATTTTAAGTACCTTATTCCTAACGATGGTTGATGAAATACGATGTATTTTAATTATTGAAAAAATATTCATATTTTGTGAATGTAATCATGATATTCATAAAATTGTTGTTGATGCTTATCATTTCAGTTTGTCTTCAGGTTACGTAAAATACAATGCTAATATTATTTTCAAATTTTTTATCCTCTTGTTTTAGGATACTTTTTTTCTGTATCCCTGAACAATTTTTTACTCTTAAGGCCGTATTCACCAAACACTCTGCATGTGGGTAATCGCCTTATTCACAATACACAACACACACGAATTAATTCAAACAGGCGTGATAGAGGCGTCATTATTTCCCATGACTTTAATACATGTTCTTGGATTAATCCGCGTGTAAAGTTTGATGAATAAGTCCGTACACAACTTTTCATTGCTTCTTAAGCACTCTCATACTTCGCTACATGTAGTAAAGATGCGTTTTCATGAGCATGCTCAACGCATCAATCATAAAACACTTTGCAATAGTAGAGAAGTCTATGTTTTTTGTGCCAAATTTGGCGAGTGTATCGTCGCCAAACGTGGCAAGATTTTAGCGACAGCCTTGAAAACGTTCTAAGTAAGGAATTCGTGGAAAGCGGCAAGTTGGAGGATGTTTATTGTTCTTTTTTTTATGTGTTATGAGATAACGATACTGGCCCTCTTATATGAGGAGTCTTGTTCTACTATATTCGTGTATTGTGAATTTACCGTAATTTACCGTCTTTAATCTCCGTTACTTTTTGATGTCGTGAACATTTTACCTGCTGAGTAAAGCCTTATAATATTCCATTGTTCATATTTAAAGTTTATAAATGAGAATGTTTTCATTCAATTGAACTATTAGTAATATTAAGTGAGTTCCGCATTCTGTTACACATAAAAGGCAACCAGTAGCTCCTATAACTTTGAAGAAATACAAAAGTGTGCGTGTGTGACAAATTTACCCTATACTTGGAGGGAGAAGCAATGTGGTTCAAAATAAATTAAATGAACTTTAAATTTTATTTTATTTTACATATAATGTATATTATAACGTAAATCATAAATGGAATTCATAATTATAAACTTTATAATAATTATTCTTTTCATTTTATTTTAATTAACAGTTTATTTAATATTTCTGCATGATATTTTACATTGCCTACAATATACGTGTATTATAACTTTAACGTCAAATTGAAATCATAAACGCTTTTACTCCTTTATTTTTTACTAATTAGCAAAACTTACAATTTTATTTTTAACAGATTTCCCGAATCAATAGAGAAAAGGGAAATTTATTTAAAAAATTTAGAAATTTGAAATGAAAATAACTTTTTACTTTTCCTCTCAAGCGTACTTTTAAATTTTATTCAATAGTAATAATTAATTTTAATAGTAATAATTAATTTTTAAAAAGCGCTTTTATTTATTCATCTAATTATTATTATTATTTTGACTCTTACATATTTCTTTGCCATAACTTTTCATTCTCGCATTTCCCTCTACATTATTCAAAAATATCTCGCTCTTTTCGCCAAAAAAATTTAAAGTATCGCTAAGCCTTTTAAGGTTGTGCTAGGCACGATTGATAGTAAAGGTCATGTAAATTTTTAGATGTCTACTAAAAAAGAAAGATTAAAAAATACGAGTGTATGCATAACAGTGGAGCATTCTCTTTGATGCGTCTGGTTTCGTTTACGCTTGACAAAATGATGTTTTTTGCTGTTGATGAAATACGAGGATTTTAAATATTCTTCTCTGTAAAAAGCTTAAAAAAAACTTTTGATAAAAGCATACTTTTTCAAACAAGAATATGTTTGAATAAATTTGTGTAACAGATGCGTGATAAATTTGATAAAAAACAAGTTTTCACAGTCTGAGGATAATTAAAATAAAGGTACGCCGGTTTTATATTTGAGCAGATGGACTCTAATTCTTAATTTCATTTACACAACTACGGAAAAATGAAGGTCCGATTGCTTTTTATTCAGACAGACTTATAGTCTTTTTATATTCGGTTCTTTTCAGAATAATCCATACTTTTAAAATTTCTGAGTAGGATATACCTAAAAACTGTTTTTATATTAAAAAACATCGGCATAAACTAATCTTTTGCATTAATTTCGTAAACAAATTTGCATGTTCTACTTTTTATGTTATTTTAAATATGAATATCTTAATTCATGATTCACATGAATATTTTATTAAAAAATATTATGATTGTAAATTATTGTGAGATGCTTTAGTTTTAATACTCTGAAAAAAAATCAGCTTTTTAAACAGGAGTATAAATAAAATATGTAACAATGTTGCGCGACATTTCGATGCCTGCGTGCAGGACCGGTTCTCGGTCGTAGGCAAGGTAGGCGACTGCCTACACCTATTAAATGTGTGATCGAATGCACGATTGTGAAGTAGAATTTACTTTTAATTTTAATTGTCATTTTTTTCTGTTTCTTAAATTTAATCTGTTCAAAATGAAACATTTAAACTCCTTTCTTATTTTACCCCACTTTGGCTTTTAAAATTGGTATTTTCGCTTTTCCCGCATGCGATAGCTTTTTACTGTTTTTTTTTTTCTCTCAGTCCACCTACAACCTTCTGTCAAAAAATATAATATGTAACATCAGATTTGCAATCATAACGGATTTCTGCTTCCCCTCTGTTGGTATTTTTGGGGCAAGGTTTTGTTTTTATGCCATGCACCTACTTTCCAAAATGATTCGTTCGAGGTTTGTTTTCTTTAATTTCATTGGTTTAAATTTATTGTGGATCTGTGACAGGCGTTGGTTACCTCGGCCAAGTTTATGTTCTCGCCAATCTCAAATTCCGCGTTGGCATCTTTTTGAGATGAATTCACCGTTTTTTGTTTGTCAAGTTAACAACGTATATTTTGTACGCTGGGCCACCACTAGACTTTGTTATATTTAAAAGTTTATCTTAAATTGTTTTTCCAATAAATGTAGTTTTTCTTTAAAGCATCCGAAGGCTATGTGATTCTTTCTTTTGCAACAAATAGTGTTACTAGACGAACCTGTAGTTTTCCCGTCTAATTCAGCGTTTCTCAATCTGTGGGACGCAACCCCCAAGGGAGGCGAGGGGGGGGTGAGGAAAACCAAAGAGCAAGTAGTGATGCATGTTTAAAAAAAAAAAAAAACATGTTACTTATTCTCATTTTTACTCAAAAATATATCCATTTTCGCTTAAAATGTTCATTCAAACTTTACTGATAACATTATTTTGTAGAAATTTCGACTAAATGTTCATTGTCAACGATTAAAAAACTGAATGTATGCTAAAAAATGTGACTGGGGGGGCGCCAACATAAGTTATCCTTTGTTGAGGGGGCGTGAAGTTAAAAGGTTGAGAATAATTCTGGTCTAATTAATTTGAAATTAATTAGCGTCGGAACGCTAATAGGTTGGAAGGTTAAAACCACAGGAATTACTTTTTTATATTAATTGATTAAATAGATGATATACATCTCAACGATCGCCTAACCATATAGAAAAATTTTTGGTAGCTTTGTTGAGTGGTAGATTTTCGGTTTGCCTATGGTGGCAAAAATTTCAAGGCAATCGTGTAGCAACCCTGCAACTTGTCGCGACATAAGTGTTTCACGACTTCGTTGCTAGGTGTGTACGGATGAACAAAATATCGAGGCAGTCCAGAACAAATACCAGTGCATGTAAGAAATGTCGGGATACAGCCATGCAATTTGTTCCAATAGATGTGTTCATCGACATTGTCGTTTTGTGTGTACAAAGCTTTACAGAAATAACAAGAAAAATAAATCATGCCAAACATATTGATTATAAAACACTTTCCAGCACAACACTATTTTGGTGCCA